>OW386286.2:100663941-101245415 GCA_936432065.2 Rutpela maculata | reverse complement strand
ATAAAATGTGTTTTTATTGGAAAAAAAACATTACACAAAGACACTGATCTCATAGATCCCTATTTAACAATTAAAATTATTCATCTGGAATTGCAAATTAAAACTGTTCAAATCCGTTAAAGCTATTTATTAAAAATACTTTTAAAATTTAGCCACGGAAAGCCGCACGTGTTACATTAGATACTGTTCTGATTGGTTCTCATTAAAATATATCTTTCAATGTTTGGATTTACAAGTGGATACTGTTTAAAATATTTGGTTGTGTCATTCTGATATAATTTTTGTATTTAAAGTAGATCCGAATGCATACTGATAAAGACAAATTTTCTATTAGAACAACAAATACATACTCATAGAAACTGCTATCATCAATCCTTTCGAAGGAATACTAAATATGTACCTGGAATTTCCAACCATATCGTAACATGTGGTGAACAATTTGTTACTGATCAAACCTCATCACAATTATATTCGGAAAACAGCATAAATACTGTTAGAAACTGATCGCATATAACCCCATTCGGAGTGATTAAACTTGTATTTGTAACTGCAGTTGAAAACTGACCTTTCTTTTTACCCATTCAAACAAATGAAAACACATTTAATATATTTATTACTGAAAAAAAACATTGATACTCATAGAAACTGATCTCATAAATCCCTATTCAAACATTATAATTTGTAATCTTTAATTGCAAATCAAAACTGTACTAACCTAATGCAGCTCGTTTCTTAGAGAAACTCTTGCCATTTAACCACGGAAAGCCGCACGTTTTACATTAGATACTGTCCTCATAAATTCTCATTGATGTGGTATAAGTAAATGTCTGGATTTACAAATAGATACTGTTTAAAATATTTAGTTGCTTTATTCTGATATAATTTTCATATTTAAATTAGATCCGAATGCATACTGATAAAGACTTATATAATTTACTATTGGCACAACAAATACATACTCGTAGAAACTGCAATCCTTTCGAAGTAATACTAAATATGTACCTGGAATTTCCACACGTAACATGTAGTGAACAATTTGTTACTGATCAAACCTCATCACAATTATATTCGGAAAACAGCATAAATACTGTTAGAAATTGATCGCATATAATCCCATTCGAAGTGGTTAAACTTGTATTTGTAATTGCAGTTGAAAACTGACCTTTCTTTTTACCCATTCAAACAAATGAAAACACATTTAATATATTACTGAAAAAAAACATTAATACTCATAGAAACTGATCTCATAAATCCCTATTTAAACATTATAATTTGTAACCTGCAATTGCAAATCAAAACTGTTCTAACCTAATGCATCTCGTTTCTTATAGAAACACTTGCCCTTTAACCACGAAAAGCCGCACGTTTTACATTAGATACTGTTCTCATAAATTCTCATTGAGATAGTATAAGTAAATGTCTGGATTTACAAATAGATACTGTTTAAAATATTTGGTTGCTTTATTCTGATATAATTTTCATATTTAAATTAGAATCGAATCTTTACTGATAAAGACTTATATAATTTACTAGAGGAACAACAAATAGATACTCGTAGAAACTGCTCTCATCAATCCTCTTGAAGGAATACCAAATGTGTACTTGGAATTTCCGACCATATCATAACATGTAGTGAACAATTTGTTACTGATTAAACCTCATCATAGTTATATCCGGAAAACAGCATAAATACTTTTAGAAATTGATCGCATATAACCCCATTCGAAGTGATTAAACTTGTATTTGTAATTGCAGTTGAAAACTCTTTTTACCGATTCAAACAAATGAAAACACATTTAATATATTACTGAAAAAAAAACATTAATATTCATAGAAACTGATCTCATAAATCCCTATTCAAACATTATAATTTTGAATCTTCAATTGCAAATCAAAACTGTTCTAACCTAATGCAGCTCGTTTCTTATAGAAACTCTTGCCATTTAACCACGGAAAGGCGCACGTTTTACATTAGATACTGTTCTCATAAATTCTCATTGAGATAGTATAAGTAAATGTGTGGATTTACAAATAGATACTGTTTAAAATATTTGGTTGCTTTATTCTGATATAATTTTCATATTTAAATTAGATCCGAATCTGTACTTATAAAGACTTATATAATTTACTATAGGAACAACAAATAGATACTCGTAGAAACTGCTCTCATCAATCCTCTTGAAGGAATACTAAATGTGTACTTGGAATTTCCGACCATATCATAACAAGTAGTTAACAATTTGTTACTGATTAAACCTCATCATAACTATATTCGGAAAACAGCATAAATACTTTTAGAAATCGATCGCATATAACCCCTTCGAAGCGATTAAACTTGTATTTGTAATTGCAGTTGAAAACTGACCTTTCTTTTTACCCATTCAAACAAATGAAAACACATTTAATATATTACTGAAAAAAAACATTAATACTCATAGAAACTGATCTCATAAATCCCTATTCAAACATTATAATTTGTAATCTTCAATTGCAAATCAAAACTGTTCTAACCTAATGCAGCTCGTTTCTTAAAGAAACACTTGTCTTTTAATCACGGAAAGCCGCACGAATTACATTAGATACTGTGCTCATAACTTCTCATTGATGTGGTATAAGTAAATGTTTGGATTTACAAATGGATATGACTTAACTCATTTTGCTGGTCAATTCGGATATAAACTGATAACAATTTCAACAGCAACTTTACCTAACTCTTATAGAAACTTATTGACCATATAGGTTCTCATAGATACTTATTAATTTTTGATAATTTTCAATACGGATTGATGAGATTTTTTTGACAGGGTCGCAAGCAATTGCTTCATTATGCCTGCAGTAATGTCAAAATGTATACAAGTAATGAAGAAATGCAAAGGGCTGCCGAGAAATTTTACATGATTGCTAGTTTTCTACTTTTCAACTTTAATAACACGATAAAATATTAGGTTATGATTAAATAAAATGCTGTCATTTTGGGTCCTGGCTAATTTCACACGTAACTTTCATTCAGGCCCGCAAACACAATTAATAATCAGAAATTGAAGCTTTGCCCAACAGGAGATGCATTCCACTTTATGGAACGGGACCGACTTTACAGAGAATTAAGTCTACTTTTTCAAACAGTTCACTTTTCTAAAAGTGCGCTTTTGCTCATATTTATGGAACTGGCTGTAAGCTTACTTTAGTTAGTTTTACATTAATGGTAATGAAATCAATGACATGATTATTATATTATAGATATTTCATTTTTACAAAATTTGAGAATTAGACGAGTTGGTCAACATGTGCAGTTAAGAAAATTGATCTGTGCTTTTTTTAGTGATACCAATCTAGCTTTCGCCATGATACCTTTTACCAAACTTTCTAACGGGAAATTGGTCAATTAGCGCATAACAATTAATAAATTCAATAAAGTTTAAATGATATTTCTTTCACAGGTTTAAAATCAGAATAGTTATTTAAATAGGCCAGACAACGAATGATTATAGAGGGAAATTTTAGGGACAGAAAATTTGACTTCGGAACATTGTTTGGACTCATGATACAAAGAATTGAAGGTTTGATCTTCAGTTCGCCAAATTCGGTCCGGTTGGCGCAAGACGTCACACGGTGATAGCGGGATTTTAAATTATATAGGATTTTCCTCATGATACAAAGAATTTGTATCATGAATTGGCCTGAACTCATTGGAATTTTGAATAAATAGAGATTCTTAGTGTTCTTAGTAAACATCGTTCTTTATAAATGAGCTTTATCTCCGCGCAAATACGTTTTAAACATATTGTCACTTTTACATGATGCCAATGCACAACGCATTTTTATAACTAAAGGTTATTGCAAGAACACTAAAATAAGTAAAATAATCCAAAAAACAACTACCACAGACGTCGGCAAACTCACTTATACGAAGGAAGCGTGTAGAAAATTATCACCGCGTGACGAAACAACTGTCGATTTGGCTCCGCCCACATGCGCAATATCATACCTTGTATTCTTTGTATCATGGTTTGGACTAGTCTGGAGATGAACATATCAAAAGTCCCCACTCCTAGGTGGTGAGCGTGGGGGAGGGGGGCACTTTAAAGGTCCCATTTTTGGTTTTTCTCTTATATCTCGGAAACTATGCGTCGTAGCGGCTTGACCACTCTATACAAAATTGAAGCTGACAAAATTTGCCACTTACATTTGTCGATATGTTGTTCTGTTCTCGAGATATCCGCTCTCGAAATTCGGAAATTGCGAAAAACAATTTTTTCGCCTCACGTTTTTTGTTCTATTTGTTAAGATAACTCTTCAAATGTTGTTCCCACGAAAAAGTCGTGAAAAAAAAAGTTGTAGAGCATTAAATTTTTTAACGTTAGGCGAAAAAATTGTTTTCCGCAATTTCCGAATTTCGAGGGCGGATATCTCGAGAACAGAACAACATATCGACAAATGTAAGTAGTGATTCTTGTAGCAAATTTTGTCAGAGTGGTCAAGCCGCTACGACGCATAGTTTCCGAGATTAAGCGAAAAACCAAAAAAATGGGACCTTGAAAGTGTCCCCCTCCCCCTCGCTCTCCACCCTAGGAGTGAGGGACTTTTGATATGTTCATCTCCAGACATGTCCAAACAAAGTTCCGAAGTCAAATTTTCTGTCCCTAACATGGTACCCGGGCCCGGTCATTGTAGTAATTTTTTTTTTTAAATTTCTCCCCCATCAATTATTAGGCGATTAGGCGCGGGAGCCCGTAATGAAGCCTGCTAGAGATTTTGGCAAATTTTTAAAAAATTTCTCCCCCTGCTCATCAATTATTAAGCACGGGGGCCCGCCAGTTAATTTGGTACCGGAGCCCCATGATTTGGGGGGCCTGTAGCAGTGAGAAGTTGGCTAGGCGACCAGTTAAACAGCATTGGTTTGTATCCAGCATCAATTCAAGTGTAAAACATTTCAGAGCAAATTTCTCTGTCCGCCATACTTACCCATAAGTATTGGTCGGCGGACACTCAAATTCGAAGAGTTCTTATCATTAATTGCCGGCCATGACCCTGTATAATAGCGTACATGTCATGGGTTCTTAATAAAAAAATTGGTATAGATTTTGAAAGCTGTGTCGGTCATTGTGACCGCTGTGGCCAGCTGAGAATAACTTAAAATTATGTGTACTCTAGGGACCAGAGCGGACACACTGTTATATCAGTCAGAAACTATCAGATTAGACACCTGTGTCCCCTGAGCTTGTCTTATGGGTGGTCCCGTGCATAGATTCAACAATATTAGCTTGGCGCTGAATGTGTTAATCTTTTACATTAAAAAAATATTGCTGATAATTATTTCATTATTTAAAATATCGAAAATTATATTTATATAAAAAATGAAGCTTATAAAATTCTCTATAAAAAATGTTATATGCATTTTTTTTGTATCTATTAATATACTCTTTGGAAATACGAGAGCAAAGAGTATATTCCATTTCATTGACACATTTCAAAAATTGTAAATATCGCTCGTAGAGAAAAAATTATGATATCACTCTGTTAGTCATAGAATTCGCAACAACTTTCAAAATGTCTATCAGTCTATTTGTCTGCCCCTCTGTCCGTCACGCCTCTTATTGAAATTTGGACAAAATATAAAGGTTATCAAACTTTTTATGGAAAAAATTTGTTTATGGAATTTAATATAATACTTGAAATTGTTATAAAACGATATGCCACATCGGTAGTGGGGGTGGGGGTGGATGAAGTAAAAAAAAAATTTGAGGCCTTTGGTTCTTGTACACACACTAAATCACAATTTTATTTTTTTCACCTCCTTCAATAATGGGTGGGGGTGGCTAATTCCAACAATTTTTTTGAGACCTCAGCTTCTATTATACAAAGTGATCTACCAAGAAATGCGGAAAATAAAATAGTGTGCTAGTCTTCAATGTGGGAAAGCCCCTGCAAGATTTTAGAGGATTCTGAGGTAATTTAGTATATTAAATTATTAGTCAATTTGCGAAGATACACTACTGATCTCGCTACTGATATTGAGTAAGTCCTGACCTAATTCTGAAGAGGTCGACGAACTTATTGTGAAAGAACGTATTCGAGTTGTTTACATTTCCTTAATTGGCATAACAAGTGAAGCCGGCCGGCGAGGTCTACACGCGAACCAGCGACAGGTAGTCAACATTGTTGGTACGCTTTGAAGATAATTGGAATTCCAGCGGACCAATTCACTTTTACGAATGAGTTCAAAGCATGCCGACAAGGCTGGCTCCGTGCCGCTGAATCGTGTGTAGACCCCTAGAGAGCCGCGTTTTTTGCTTCCGGTCGAACAATAGTTACACGGCCGTGTCATTGACCGATTTAACTAAATATCTCGTATATCTGCTTGTCAATGAGATAAATGTCTTCGATTTATTTCGATTTATTTCGGTATTTTTGTAGTGTGATTTGATTAAAATCAAAAAGTAACTTCAATCTTATCCAGCTTTGCTGTCAGTAGTGTCAATCCCAAGTCTGATAAAGTGATATGGTTGTACCGCGTTACGTTAGATTAGTTGAAGTCATTCCTACAAAAAAATAAGGTAATTTTTTTGGTCATTTTTTTAAACTTTTTCATTCTTTTTACTCCTTTCGGTGGAGACAACCTACTGTTAAATTTTCCGCATGTCCTGGTAGATCACGTTGTATATACTAAATCTATGGACTCTTACTGGCCCGATTTACCTATTTACCTCCATTTACCCCAATTTACCCCCCAACCCTTCAACAGAATAAGACCAAAATATAATAGTTCCAGATTAAAGGTATGGGTAAATAAAACACCTAGATTAAGTGATGCCGTTTAATTATAGTCTATTAAGTTCGTATGCTTCACAAAGAAGAGTAAAAATACTACTAATAAGTTATATTATATTTTGAAACAACTATATAGCTCTACATCAGCAATTTTAAAGTCCTACATTCTGTTAACTATAAACATTCAATAAATGATGTCATTCAGTAACATTGTAGAATCGAGTGATTTTTGTTTATGATTCGTGGAATCCAATACTCCCACTCAAAAATTAATCGATTATTAAAAAAAAATAAAGTAAAAAGTTTTCACGGCATTAAATCTGGGTAGAAGTTTATGGTCCAACATTTGCTGCATGGAAATGGGGAAAACCCAGTTAAAAACCCATTCAGACCATTTGTATATTCTTTGTCAATCCAGTCCATCGTTTCTTCGAAGTTCCAGGAACCGAGGCCCTGGTAGGGGTTTGGTAAACACATCGGCAATCTGTTCACCTGTTGGAATATATTCAAGTATTACTGTTTTTTGTTCAACTTGTTCTCTTGAAAAATGATATTTAATGTCGATGTGTTTCGGCCTTTTGTGACATGTAGGATTATTGGCAATACTTATACAACCGGTGTTATCCACATACATTGTTATAGGCTCTGAAATTTTTCTAAGAACTCTCTAAATTTTGCCAAAGTTCATGATTATTTTTATTTTGATATCTACTTAAAATATTGACAGCTGTCGACAAATCTAGTCGAGTACACATCATGGCATACATTAAACATCCAATCAGTCTCCTTGATGGAGCTTCATAATTTATTTCAGAATTTAAGTTCACATTCAAAGGCGTGCCGACAGGTTTACAGTCAATCATATTGTTTAGTTAACACTGTTTTTCATTTTTAACGGTAAACACCCATCTACAACCTATTATATTTCATTTGGGGGTTTTGGTACTAGAGACCAAGTGTTATTAGTTTTAAGCGAATTTAATTCGTCCTTTATTGCTTGCTCCCACTTAAGACGATCCCTACTATCTTTAATTTCATTATAATTGTTAGGTATATTTATTTTTATTGCACTAGCATACATTAATTGCATACTTAATTCGTCAAAAACATAATTGAGTTTATCATTATAATTAGGTCTAGGACGTTTTTGAAGCTGTTTGCTTTTGCTAATTTTTAGTTTGTTATTTTTACTAGTAGGTAAGGATTCATTATTTTGCACATCAAGCTTATTATCTGCTTTGGTTAAGACAGATTTATTTTCACCAAACTCATTATCTGCTTTGGTTAAGACAGATTTATTTTTATTGATCTGCTTTGGTTAAGACAGATTTATTTTTTTTTAATTGAGTGGTGGCACCAGTTTAACTGCTTTTATTAAGTCAGCTTTATTAGGAATTTTATTTATTTCTGGTGACTGAGAGGTTTCCATTGTCCCAGCTTTATTTGCCTTGGTTAGGTCAATTTTTATTTATATGTTGTGGGATTACTAAGTTTTCTGCTGAGGCAGAGTTATTAGTTTGTATTGTTTGTGTTGGATTGACCTCTTTATATTTTAAAGGTGGTCGAGATATTTTATAGTTTATTTCGTCAATTATTACATCTCGAGCTTTAATAAATTTCTCGATTTCGTCGACCCATATCTTCTAACCATTAGCTTCATAGCCAACAAGAATGCCTTTATATGATTTTGAATCAAATTTACTGCCCCGTGTTTGATTATAAATATACATGGTGGAGCCAAAAACTTTTAAATATTTTATTACAGGTTTTTTATTATGCCACAGCTCGTACGAAGTTTTGTCCGTTTACAAGGCTCTGGTAGGTGAACGATTTATGAGATATGCTGCAGTTATAACAGCTTCACCCCAGAAAACTTTGGGTAAATCTGCTGTAACAATTAGGGTTCGGGCCATTTCAGTGATTGTTCTATTTATACGTTCAGCTACTGAATTTTGCTCTGGTGTATAGCTAACGGTAAGATGATATGTTATGCCTCGTTGTGCACAAAAATCCTTAAATTCGTTCGATAAATATTATCCCCCATTGTCGCAATAAAGATTAGCAATTTTAGAATTAAAATGTGCTTCACAAAATCCTTAAAACTATTGAGGACATCGAATTTATATGTTATTAAATAAACAACTGTATACCTCCTGTGTAAAGTCATTTTGTAAGGGTTCTGTTGATTAAATATGTAGCATCATTCTCATAATACTCGACATGGTAATATTCTGTACATTCCAAGTCACACAACTACTTCTTTTCAACACTCTCCACTCCACAGATGTATTACTATGTATAATAGGTTACCAAACCATATAAAAAAAAAATATTCAAAATGAAAATAAATTCAAGAGGGTAACTAAAGATTTTTTAATTGACAATGTTTACTATTCTGTAAACGATTATTTAGATAGTTAGTTTTCGTTTCTGTCGTTTTATACATTTTCTGTTGATTATTTATCTGTGTTGTATATTATATGTTTTATACATTTTCTGTAGATTGCTTATTTTTGTTGTATATTATATTTCTATGTATTTTAATAACATATTTGACTTATCACATGTACAAAATCATGTATTACTTTTAGTGACCAATAAATATCTATCATCTATCTAAAACTGTCTCACCCCAAAATGATTTATTTAAATCAGCACTGTTGATCATTGCACGACCTTTTTCTGTGATCGTTCATATCATTCTTTCTGTTACACCATTTTGTGCTGGAGTGTGGGGTACTGTTATATTTCTTAATTCACATCTGTACACAAAAATCTTTAAATTGATTTGAAAGATATTCACCCCCATTATCACAATATAAATGAACCATTTTGAGATTGAAATGCGCCTGACTTTTTGTGACAAAATCTTTGAAAACTGCAAAAAACTTCAGATTTGAGAGTAATAAGATAAGTTACTGTATGTGTGTATGAATCAGTAAATATGACAAATAATTTTTTGTCGTCATATTAGTTAAAACCTTTAACATAATTGGACCACACACATCGCTAATAATAAATAACGGTCTTTTAATAGAATTCCTGTCTTTACTTTTAGAAAAGGTAATTTGGATTATTTTCCATAAATACAGCTTTCACAAATATCATTATTCGGATAGATTTGTTTAATCAAATTAACATCGTCGGTCATTTCATTATTTTTTTTTTAATTCAAGAAATTGTTTTTTTTTTCAATGTGACCTAAACGTTCGTGCCAAATTTTATGTTTTGATGATGGTATATTTTTAAATACCAAATGACTTTGATTCGAAATATCCTTTTTTATTAATTTTAAAAGTAACAGCTATTAAGTCATTTAAAGCATTACCTGTTAAGAGAGTCTTACCACCCTCTTGTATTTCAACTCCACCAGTTTCATTAAATATTACTGACATCCCAGCTTGTTGAATCCGACGGACAATAGATTGTATGGCACCTCAGGGCTGTACAGAACATCTTCTAGAACACCTTCTTCTCCCAAGTTTGTGGTTACAGGGATGGAACCTCTTTTTGTTGCCATAATGAACACATCATTTTTTTTTTGCAATGAAAATTTTAACGGGGGCACTAAATTCACCATTTCCTTGAAAATTTCAAGTGTGTTGACGAGATGATCTGAGGGAGCACTGTCCAGCAAGAAAATTATTTCAGCTCTCGTGGGTTGAGTGTCAAAGTTTCCTGCCATAAATGCAAAACTACTCCCACTGTTTGAAGTAGTTTGCACTGTTTGAATTGTTCGTGGTCTTCCTGGTTATCACCTTTATTTTGTATCATCCCTTTATAGTAGAAACAATTGCTTTTCATGTTGTTCTTTCTGCCACAGTGGTTACATTTTCTGTTTGAGAACCTTTTATTTTGTTTATTTCCATAATTTTGCGATTTCTACTGACGACTTCTATTTTGTGGTTGGTTGAAGTTTCCATTCCATGGCTTACGTGAGGTTCTCCAATTTGTTCTGGTTTGTTGATTGTTAGGTTTTTGTCCAAAGTTTGTTTTGGGAGTCTCGATGTGTAGCACTTTGAAACTTGTATTTGTATTTTTTAGCTTAACTTCCTGGTCTAATAGAGTTATGTTTTCTTCTGCTAACGTCTCCAGTGCTGTAATTAGGCCATTATAGTCAGCTGGCAAGGTTAATAACAAATGAGCAATTTTATCAGTCTCGATTAATTGTGCACCAGCTGATAAAAGCTCAATCATGAAATCTTCAAATAGAGTGAAGTGGGTTATTAAAGGAGTGTCACCTTTAAATGTCATCTCCAATAATTGTTTTCTTATTGCGAGTTGAGATGGAAGGCTCTTACGTTCATAAAGAGTGTCAAGTTGTTGCACAATTTCTTTAGCTGTAATGTGCTCCTCAGCAAAACTGAGCAATGAATCACATAGATATTGTATTATGACACCTTTTGCCGTTCGTTCGGCTTTAGCCCACTCGTCATCAACCATCTCAGGAGGATCTTCATCAATTACTTGCAACACATTTAACTCATTTAATAACGCACGTATTCGTCGCTTCCAAATGCCGTATCTTTGTCCATTAAATGGCACTGTTTTTAGTTTTGAGTGTTTCCATTTTATTGTCACTTATGCAATTAACCACTTAAAAGCAACTTACTGAAATTGTCTGCCACTTTCACTAGTCTATTTTTTATTTAGTTTTATTTGTTTACTTTGATTTTTAATTCAATTAGTTTACACGTTACCTGGGCCCATAACCTAAAGGTATGGGTAAATAAAACACCTAGATTAAGTGATGCCGTTTAATTATAGTCTATTAAGTTCGTATGCTTCACAAAGAAGAGTAAAAATACTACTAAGTTATATTATATTTTGAAACAACTATATAGCTCTACATCAGCAATTTTAAAGTCCTACATTCTGTTAACTATAAACATTCAATAAATGATGTCATTCAGTAACATTGTAGAATCGAGTGATTTTTGTTTATGATTCGTGGAATCCAATACAGATCTCGTTAAAATACATACGTGTACCAAATTATATCTTATGTTCATGTATAAGTTTTGTAAAACTTTTAATATCACTGATACAATAAAAAAAAAATTGCGAGCAGGATTTGAATACGAGACGTACGCATCCTGAATAAAAAGTGCTAGTCGCCTTACCCACTATCTAGCGACTAGCGCCTAAAGTCCGGTCTGTAAAAACATATATAACATTTAGACATATTTGGTGATTTTCAGCTTCTTAACAAAATCGCTGAAGACGCCACTTTCAGGCTTCTGTACAGTATCTTTTAACAATTGTAGCTTTGTATTATTTTCAAGTAGCAGAGACAAAATAATAGACATTGGAGAATTACCAGTCCAAATTTCAATAGGAAATATCGATTTGTTTATTTATAAGTGACTTAAATGTAAAAACTAACGTATCTCAGCTCTAAAAAATTAAATTGTTTAAATAAACAATATGCCGACATCGCAGAAACTGCAGAATTGAACTGTGGATTTAAGTTGATCCCCTGAACACGTTAAAACAAAAAAACTGCTCTCACCAGGCAATTCACATTGCGAGTTTTTTAGCCCTAATTTGACTCCACTAATATGTCTATAAGGTGGTTTAAATTTTTATCAGCTGAGAGTAATGTATCACAATCAAGATGATATCATCGGGAGACCATTAACAGTGCAAGTGTGGCACTTAAGGCAGCTACAGACGTAGGTGCATACTTGAACGGTATGCATGCACAAGTTTATTGTACAAGTAAAATGGAACGTGTGTTTTATAACACTTGCACAAGTATTGTGATTGTACAAGTGACATGAGACTTGATGAAATTCTATATTGTATACTTGTACATGCTGGGTTTGCGCAAGTACACTTGAGCGTGTGTACGGCAGGTCGACAGACTTGTGTAAACATGTGCCGTTATTGCTGGTCTCATTATTGTATTTCTTCTTTGAATCAACGAGGTAACAAGTGATAGAAGGTTCAATTAAGTTTCTTCATCAATTAGTAATGAATTGTGTCAATCACACACTAAAAAAAAATTGTTTGGAGCGAACAAAAATTATGTTGCGTATATATAAAGCAATTTCTTGGTTGATACATTTGATACATTTTTGTTGCTCCAAACAATTTTTTTTAGTGTAACAAAAAATTATTAACATCAAGCAAGAAATTGCTTTGTATATATGCAACAGAATTTTTGTTCGCTCCAAACAATTTTTTTTTTAGTGTGCACGACGATATAAAATCTCACCTCATTTAAGAGATTAATGTGAGAATACTCCTTCCTTTATTTTAACCACTCCTTACACCACATACTATGTTTTTTTCTTTGTTTTTTGAGAATTAAAACAAACGCAGTTGCAGCAAGCGTGTTGTCTTCATCCGTTGATGACATTTTTATTCTTTATTCGCGCTGTCGTGCTTAACTGTCTCTGCACAACTGTTCAAGTATACTTTTGCCTGTGGCGGCGACGCAAATTTCAGTATACTTGTACAATAAACTTGCGCATGCATACCGTTCAAGTATGCATTTACGTCTGTAGCCGCCTTTAAACCTACAATCTTATCAAAGATTACAACGCTCTTAACATGCATTTTTTTCATAAAATGTTTCATAACCTTTATATTTTCTAATAATATTTATCAAAAACGCCTGGGTTCTTCCTCTAGCTAACACTAATTTATTGTCCAAATTTCAATAAAATTGGACTTTTCTTTCTTTAAAAGAGATGTGACGGATGGAGGGGCAGATGGACAGACGATCAGACTGACAGAACGGACTGGTGGGCATTTTGAAAGTTGTTGCGAATTCTATGACTAACCAGAGCTGGGCAAAGTACTCATTTAAACTACTTCAAGTAGCAAGTACCAAATAGTCAGTTGGAGTACTTGTTGCACAAGTATCAATTACTTTTTAAAAAGCAGAATACTTCAAGTATCAAGTACTTCGAGGTAGTACTTGCAATTTTGGGTGTAAGTACTACTTGTACTACTTCAATTAGTTATTTAATGGGGAATTTCAGTTCAGTCTAAATATTTAGAAATAAGTACTAATATGAAAATATAATATATTCAGAACTTACCAGTAATAATTTAAACAATTATTTTCAGTTCGTTGTATTTTTTAAAGTCCTATAAGTTTTGGTCTCAAAAAGTCACTAAACGTTTTGTGATGTAGACAAACGTAGCAGAAAATTTCTTTGATTTACCGGTGACAGTTGCAAATACTGCGTAATTGTATCTACTTTCATGTTATTTTCTGCCATAGACTGACACTTGTCGCTGTTAAAAACAATTTGCATTTCGGAGCCAAAAAATTGCAAAAACATGTAATCTTGACACGATCATATTTTTCGAAAAACACCATTAGGACGGCCGTATGATGTCGCGACGTAAAGAGGAAGTCTTCCAGATAAACCTAATCGTAAATTGCAAGGTGAAATTCTAAAATTCAGCTCAACACGAACGAATAAAAAAAACAGCTGCCCAAGGAATTCCTACTTCCACATCCAGATTCTCTATCCAAGTCACGCACAACGAAAAAACTTTGTATGTGAAAATAATTGTTTATGGAACTTTAATATTATAATATTTGAAATCCTCTACCCCAAAAATCCATAAAACGATATCCCACATCGGTAGTGGGGGGTGGTGATAGTGGGGGGTGGATGAAGTAAAAAAATATTTTGAGGTTTCTGGTTCCTGTACACACATTAAATCACAATTTTTTTTCATCCTTTAATAAGGGGGTGGGGGTGGCTAATGCCAAAAATTTTTTTGAGACCTTAGCTTCTCTTGTATATACTAAATAACAATTTTATGGACTCTTACCTGCTTGATTGACCTATTTACCCCAATTTACCCCCCAACCCTTCGACGGAACAAGATGAAAATATAATCTAGTTCTAGATCTCGATAATCGTGTACCAAATTTCAAGTCAATATCTTAAACGGTTCCAGAGTAAACGTGCGCACAAAAAAAAGTTACAGACAGACTGACAGAAATTTTTTTTCGCTCAAACTTAAAATCTCGACGTTTCATGACATTTTAAGCCTATTTGGACAATAAAAATTTTTAAAAATTTTTTTGTCGTTACCATACTTCCACTGGACGTGGAAGTAATAGCATTTTGTGACATTTCAGTAAATCGATATTAAAATTCAGATGACAATAGGTGAGGTGCACTCTGGAGGTACAACAGCTTATTTTTGACACTTTTGACATTGTTTCCATTTAACGAATACTATTTTAAGGTTAACTGTT
This sequence comes from Rutpela maculata, assembly GCA_936432065.2. NCBI lineage: Eukaryota > Metazoa > Arthropoda > Insecta > Coleoptera > Cerambycidae > Rutpela > Rutpela maculata. Next base: position 101,230,414 of record OW386286.2, on the reverse strand, counting down.
AGAGTTCAAAGTGTGTAAAACATTTCTATTTTAAAACTAGTGAACAGTTTATATTGTGGGTCAAATATAATCAATAAATCATAATAATAGGCCTTCTTTTTGTGTTGTTATCAACTGTGCTAGTAATTTACTTCCAGGGTGTGACGTCACGTGCACCTCACCTATTAAGAATTTTAGGTTATCTTCTTCTCAACTCCTTGTCCAGGGAGGTATCCTTTTTATAGTAAGCCTAAAATGTTCTAACTACGTTTACTTAGGTCATAAATTTTTAGGGGAAAATATATAACTAAACTTTAACATTTTTTTTACGTTTATATTGCTTAAAAAAAAGAAAAATACGGGTTTCTTCTTTTTTCTTTTAAGTAATTTTATTTAAATAACATATTAATTTATTATATACATTATACATTTTTTAACATTTAAATAAATAGTTCCTAATCAGCACCTAATGTGCTGGTCCCTTTATATTACTGCTTAACCTAATATATAAGATATATTGTTTTTAGACAAAAACCATTTGACACATTTGATATCGGGTGTTTTTGTTTGACCAATTTGAGTTATATTGGGCAATTAAATATATTTTTTTTAATTATTTTTTTGAAAATAACAATATTGTGGCTTTCCGTTATTTTTTCAGGCAGGGTATTATTTTTAATCTAAAGAACTCATTTTTGAATTAAAAAAAAATTGCTGAAATTCCCCATTCCAACAAGTACATTTAAATACTTCAAGCATTGTCTTGTTGTATCAAGTATCAAGTACTCTTTAAAAGTAAAACACAAGTACATTCAACTACTTCAAGTACTTTAAATTTTTTATTTTTATCTAAACCAATCTTTATAAAAACAATTTTCTATAAATTGACATATTTTTTATATTTAGGGTAGGTATATTTAAATAATGATACAGTATTTTGAAGTTGTTTTCTTTATTCACTAAATGAGAAAATTTTGCTCCTCAGAAACATAACATTCCATTTCATTAATGTATTCTAAAATAACTAAAAGTAAAAATTTTTAAATAATTTTTCAGATTTGACAAAATTGCCTAAATATTATAGTCTAGGAGATAGCTCGATATATGGGGCCTGGGATATAACATGTTGGCATTGCTGTTATGTTTTAGTAAATATCTTTCTAAGTATTTTATCTTATGTGGGTCAGACCTCCCCCCCTACCCGCTTTGGCTCTAGCCGCCCCAGAAAATATTCAATTGTGAAACAGAGTATAACACTTTGGGGCTTGGTGCTAGTTGAAGAGAGTATACTGCCTATCAACATTCGATATATGCCAACATTTTTTCTCCGTGCAATTGGTAGCACCGGCGACATCAATTATGGCCAAAATTGGAACGTAGTAATAGTATAACACTTTCTGACTAAGCGAAAAATTTTCTTTGTCAATGCTCATTGCTGGAAAACCATTTGCCAATATTTTCTGCTTGCCATTTTCCAGATTTTTGGCCAAAAACGGGCTAAAACTGGTGCTTTTCAAAATGTTGGCACCTTCTCAAACTTGTAGTTTCGGTACCAAAGAATATCTGAACACATTAACACATAATATCAACACTCTCAATATAGGACTACATGTTTATTACCCTCATAATATGTCTGTCTAATACAAACTAAAGGCAAATGCTCTTTTTAGCAATAATGAATAACTGCTCTTACCAGTCTCTGCAGGTTTCAACTGAATTGTACACTTACTTGCAGTACCTAAGGTACTTGAAGTAGTGATCAAGTACTTTAAATACTTGAAGTAAATTGTAACGTACTTTAAGTACTGTAATCTCGTTTAACAAGTATTAAGTACTATTCTTAAATATCTGCAAGTATCAAGTACCAAGTACTCATTTCTTCGGGTATTTGAAGTAAAATACTTCAAGTAATAAAAGTGCAATTTATACTACTTTTACTTGAAGTAGTGCCCAGCTCTGTGACTAACACAATGATATTTTAATTTTTTCGCTATGAGTGATATTTGCAATAATTGTTGAAATGTGGTATTGAAATGCAATATAAAGAGTATAATAACAGATACGAAAAAATTGCATACAACATTTTTTGTGGACAATTTTATAAGCTTCATTTTTTATATAAATATAATTTCGATAACGCTAATGGTTAGAAAGATATAAGCAAAAAACTGAATGAGAGGGCCATCTTTCCAAGATGGCGGCTCGAGCGCAACAGTTTGAGCTGGGAACTTTTAGTATGTTTAATAGTAAACCTTAGTGAACATCTCTGCCAAGTTTCAAAACATCATAAGTTTTTCCCTCTAATTTTCCCTATTTGACTGAAGTATTGGACTTTTTAGTATGTTTAATAGTAAACTCTAATGAACATCTTTGCCAAGTTTCAAAGCATTATCAGTTTTTTCCGTCAATCGTCAAAATTTTTTCTAATTTGACTGGGGTGTACTAAGTCACGTATTAAATAAACTTTTCGATTTGCATATCATATTTATGAAATGATATGGGGGAGATCAGTGTGTTTTATATGTTAAAGATTTACTTAGATCATAAAAAAAAATAATTCGCAATATACCTAACTGAAACTTATAAATTGGCGTCGGATAACAATATAACTAATCTTGTTCTTTCGTAGGTATTGGAGGAAAATAGAAAATTTTCTGAATAATGTAATGATGGAGAGAAATATAACTAACTCAAGTGATTTGGTATTCGATAATATTCCGCTCAAATGGAGAATGGACGAAAATAATAGAATTCTTCGGAGAGAATTTTCATATGATTAACAAGAAAATGGTGAGACCATAAATTTTAACAATGCATAAAGTTATATTTTGCTCACATGTGTTTTTTTTACAGTCGCGATATTTTCACTTAACATTTTACTCGTATAAGTATATTCCCTTTAGTTTGCCCTAGTGTTAGATAAAGCAGTTCTCGTCACTTTCTGCGCTCAAATTTATATACGGAAAGTACTTTCCAACAAGCTGATGTGTCACACGTAAATGCCTATTTAGTACATGCAAATTAGATTAAAAAACAGTGAATAGAAGGAATAATTTATAAAGTAATAATATTTGGGATACGTAGGTACTCTAGATGAGGTTAGAAATAGGGGTGGAACGTCCTTTTTTCTTTTGCAAAAAAACCACCCCCAACGGGGACTTAACTCTGGTTTTTCACTTTTATCTTGTAAACTGCAATTATATCAGAGAATAATCTGTACTGTTCACTCAAAAGAAGATTTGGAGTCATGTCTCAACTTTGAGCTTGCTTCAATTCCTCTTCCTCTCTTCGATGAGAAAGAGTTAATGAGAAAATCTATGAAATCGTCTCTGTATGATAGTTTCAATGCTGTACGAGAGAGGCCAATAGATTTTTCCGATTGCCAGTTTATTGTTGATGGCGGCAATTTGATTCATCGAGTATGATGGCCGAAACGGGGTACCTTTGACTACGTTTATACAGCCTACATTCGCTTTATTCGTATTCAATACAGCCAAAAAGTGACTGTAGTGTTTGCAATACTGCTGTAGACGACGCTGACGTACTCATAGTTCAAACCACCTTAAATGAATCTCATGAAAACGTTACAGTGGTCATCATTGGACAAGATATTGATCTCGCATTGATTATCGCTCTCGCACCTAAAGATAAACATATCCATTTCTTAAGAGAGATTCGGGGAAAAATAAAAAATAAAGCTTATAGTTCTCGTGACACAGTCCTCGGAAGTTTTAAAAATCTGTAAGGAGACAGTTTTATTTGTCCCCGCGTTCAGTGGATGCGATACCACTTCAGCTTTCTTTGGTAAAGGACAAGTGCAAATGGTGGAATGCACCAATAAAAGAAAAGATCTCGAAGAGGTCCGTATATTCAACAACCGTAGCTCAACTAAAAAAGAAGTTACAAGTGCTGGAGAGCTTTTCGAGCTAGCAGTACACAAAGCCCCCAAAAAAGAGATCTTTGAGTGATCAAAGATTCATTATCCTCAATAAGTTAGTCGGTCAATCTAGTGCTGCCGGGATTCTACCAAGACTGCCACCAACATCTGAGGCATTACGTCAACATTCTTCAAGTTCATGCTTGGCGAGGAGAAAACTTGGAACCAACGGAATGGGATTGGAAGAAGGCAACATTTTAGCACCCATTTATACCACCAAGTTACCAGCACTAATTTCCACCCTAAACTAAAACGGAATAAAACTTACTTACGTACGTACTTACTTACTTAAAGCTAATATCCTGCAGCTGCAACAATGGTTGCGGAAAACGATGCAGCTGTGTTAAGGTTTGATTGCGTTGCTCAACAATGTGCTCTAATTGCCATGGGCAAGGATGTTTAAATTCTGAATTCGAAGAAGAGTTCGTCGATGAGGAACACCTTAATGAGTAAAATTGGAAAGAATTTTAGTGGAATAGGTCTACAGGGGAAACCACCTTTAAAAAAACGCACCGAGAGCTCTGACTCATGGGTGGTGTGGAAACGAGCTCAAATTGAAAAACACAGCTTTGTGGAAAAAGAAGGGGAAAATACATAAAAATCACTTGCGTCAAAACCTGCTATATATAAATCTTATAGAGAAAATTCCACTCTGTAAATTCATTCCTGGGCATTTCTCTCGTTAAAGTAACCGATTTTAAGATATTCGCTGTGAAATTTCAAATAGGATTGATTTTTTCCTCTGCGCCCCGAACTATCCCCCTGTTCGGACGCTGTTAGCGTGAAATAGGTGAGGATAAGCTACAAGGAGTAGGACATTTTTTATGCAGAATTTAATGACAAATTTTTTATTTCCTACACTTTTTTCTCTTCTGATGAACGGTTTACAAGATAAAAGTGAAAAACCAGCGTTAAGTCCCCATTAGGGGTGGTTTTTTCCAAAAAAAAAAGAATGTTCCACCCCTAAATTGGGGGGGAACTTTTTGGGTATCTATTTCTAACCCCATCTACGCATCCCAAATATTATTACTTGATAAATTATTTCTTCTAAAATATCTAACGTACGTGGACTAATTTACTATATTAAATAGTCTTTTGTATTTAAGCAATTTTTTCCATGTAAATTCCCCGTTTCGCATCTAGTCAGTCATCCTTGAAGGTCAATGTTGAGGCATATATGTGTTTTATTTTATTGTGTACATTTATTGAATAAATTTGTATGTAAAAATTCTTTACTCAAACCGTAATAATTTTACCAAAGAAGTAATAATACAGGGGAATGGTAGATAAAATATGCAATTTTGTCGTATTATTTATTTTTATTTTTTATTTAGACATAGACATTGTTACATAAATATTGATACATTTTAATACATTACATAAATAGTCAAAGGATTGTACAACTGCACCTAGATGACTGAACATCTGTATGTGCATAAGTTATGTATTACATAATGATAATAATAGTTGTAGATAATTACATCATACTTACTAACTATTTATAAATGAAATTAAGAGTACCTACTTATACATAAAAAAAAAACAAGATATAATAATTAACCCCATTAGTTACTAAGGGCTAAAGTTAATTTAAACAGAGTTAAATTAAGGTATAAACTAAAAGAGAGCCATAAACTTCTGTATATTATGTGTTATGTATGTCCTACATGTGTGGTTAAACTTTCTTAGGTTTGCAATTGATCTTATTTTCAAAGGAAGAATATTATAAATTTTAGGAGCCAAATAATTTAGGAATCTTAGATTAATATTAGAATTACTATTGGGAATTTCCAAGTGTCTATTTACATTGTTTCTGGTTCCATACGAGTGGTTTACATAATTTTTTAAGTTCACATTTTTTTGTGTAAAGGAACATACGTTTAGTATGTATAAGGAACGTACATCAAAGATTGTGTCGGAGTATAGCAATCTAGTGGGAAACATCTTGTTTTTACGATAAATAATTTTTAGAATATAGTTCTGCACAACATTTAGTTTTTTTAGAGAATTCTTATAAAGACCACCCCATATAACTATACCGTACCTTATTAAAGATTCAACTAGTGCTTTATAAACACAAATTAATAGTTTTTTCCCCATTATCTCTCTTATGGTATAGAATTTACTTATTAATTTTCGAATATTATTGCTCAGTTTTATAATGTGATGGTTCCATTTGAGATTTTCATCGATAATAATACCCAAGTACTTAGTAGAATGTACCTCATTTATTTCTGTATCCATCTGTTCAATATATATACTGTTAAAATTGGGGCGGTTAGCTGCAGTCAGCGAGAAAGCTATATAGTTTGTTTTATCAACATTCAGAGTTAGCTTGAAAGAGTCAAGCCAGTTTTTTATTTTTGCAATACCTGCACTAACCGAGTCTTTTAATTCCTCCCACGTTTTTCCTTCAAAAACAACAGCCGTGTCATCCGCATAAGAAATTACAAATCCATTATCAATGCCAATATTTGTTAATGAATTAATGTAAGAAATAAACAATAACGGTCCTAACACAGTACCCTGAGGAACTCCAATTTTCACTTTCATAGGTTCACTGTATGTATCTCCAATTTTAACTTTTTGTATTCTGTCACTGAGATAACTTCTAAAGACATCCAACACAATGCCAAGTACTCCATAAGTGTTTAATACATTTAATAGAGCATCGTGTGGCACAGTGTCAAATGCCTTTGCGAGTTCAAGGATAACAGTTATACATTTGTTATTACAGTTTAGGTTATCAGTAATATTTTTAGTGAGTTCATATAAGGCATCAGTAGTACTCAATCCATTGGAAAAGCCAAATTGATTCTTTGAAAGTATATTATTATTAGCAAGAAAGTTAACCAGTCTTTCCTTCAGGCATTTTTCAAGGACCTTAGAAAAATTGTTAATGACACTAATAGGACGAAAATTGGTAATCTTGGATTTATCACCAGTTTTGAAAATCGGAGTGACTATAGAAGTTTTAAAGTAGGAAGGAACAATACCAGTTTTGAATATCAGATTAATTATATATTTTAACGGCTCAAGAAAATAAAGATGAAATGTTTTAATTAACTTAGTGTCAATAGCATCAGCACCAGGTGAACAATTATTTTTCAGAGAATTGATATGTATTATGATTTCTGTATCATTTACAGGTTTTAAAAACATTGATAATAATGCGTTATATTGTATTTGAAATATATTATTAGGAGCTTTAATGTTGTTTAGCATATTTATACCAATGTTAGTGAAAAATTCATTGGAATAATTAGACATGTCTTTAATGGTGGGAAATGGTTTATTATCATTATCAGTGATCTGAAAATTATTATTATTCTTGGTAGTTGTCTCGTCAGCTGCTTCAGAAACAATCTTATATACTTTTTTAAAATTGTTTTTGTTTCCGTCAATTTGTAGCTTATAATAGTCATATTTACATTTTTTAATTAATTTGTTCAAGTTATTTCTATAATCCTTATACCTGTTATCATCGTTTATGTTAAAGTTAGTACTAAGATTTTTTTTCATTTTATCCCGTTTTTTTATAGAGTTAATAATGCCGTTAGTTATCCAGGGTTTGATTTTTTTATTAGTTTTATAAGTAATAGTTTTAATTTCTTGAGATTGTTCTATACAGTTAGACACAATTTTTACGAAGTTTTCAGTTGCTATTTCAGCATCATTAATGTTTAAAACAGATTCCCAAGTTTCATTGCTAATTAATTCCCGAAAAGATTGGTAATTTATTTTTTTAATTGTTTTCGAAGCATACTTATCAACATCATGAGGTACATTATCATTAGAAAAGTTTATCATAATTGGAAAGTGATCAGTTAAATCTGAATTTAGAATATATGAATTATGTTTGAGTAAGTTAGACTTTAGCTTATATTTAATAAATATATGATCCAGGCATGTTTTAGAGTTTGTAGTTAAACGTGTGGGACCATTTATAGTAGAAACAAGGCCAAAAAAGTTCAAAATCGACATGTATTCTTCCTGGTTTCCTAATTATACTGAACTGCTGGCAACAACTGGCCAACGCACCAAGCAAATTTTTGGGTTGGATTTAAATACACATTTCTTGACAAAGAGAATATGTATCGATATGCGGTTTTCAGGATTTAAGTGACAATTTATTTGTAACGAATTATGCCTGGTGCTTTTATTTTGAAGCAAGTTGCTATCTAAAGGGTGTAAAAGAAAAGCGTGTTTTTTAACGAAACAAAAATTATTTTATATTTTTTGATGCACATTTTTTTAGTCACTGGTTTATGAAGAAAAAACCAATTTCTCAAATTTTTGATGTCTCTTATTTTATAAAAAACCGATTTTTTTTTAAAAAACCTGTCACTTTCCCGTCTTTTTGCCGTTAGGCATTATAGGGTTTCGTAATAGCCGATCGATGTAGGTTATGTCACGGAACGCGAAAAAATTCAGTAAAGAATTAATTTTAAACGAGTTGCTGAGAAATTTCAGAAATAAATTAACTAAAAATGAACACATTTGTGAGGCTTAATAAATAGCCCTAAAAAAGTTCTATATTTTCACACACTAAAAAGGTTACAAACAAAACCAAGCGCGAAAAAATTCAATAAACGATTAATTTTGAGTGCGTCGCTAAGAAATCATAAAAACAAATTAACCAGAAAGAAGCACATACTCGAGACCTACCGAATGTCCAGAAATTTTCTAAACTAAAAAAGTTATGACAACTTTACTGTAAAAATTAGAGCAGAAAATTAATCTGAACAACCCCGACAAATTTGAAATTGTCTACAACCCCAAAGAGTATAAAAGAAGAAATGTATTCACCACTGGCAGTTCCAGGTAGTTGGTCAGTTGGTCAAGTTCTCCAGAAAAGCCAACTATAGCTCATCTATACTCAGGCTTGCCTATGCAACTAGGCACTGCTGCTACAACCCCAAGACTAAAGAAAACGCCCCTTGCCGGGGACCATGTTCTACTGTGGAAGAAACGATAATCACCGCCAAATTACTTATGGCAACAGTGATTACAAGATTATTTTATCCTCAAACAGCGATTGGACATAGAAGATTTCCAGACAGTGCTACCTGCAGTGAACTAAATCAAAGTTTTTGTGTTTTGAAATTGAACATAGTCGAAATTTTGAATTAAACTTATTTTTCCAGTTGAAAAAAATAATTTACCAGGAATTTCTATTAAAAATTATTTCAATGTTTTAAGATCGGACATAGATTTTTCGAATAAAAATTACTTTCCAATTTTTAAAAAATAATGTAGCCGGATTTCAATTAAAATACATTTTTGGAGTTTTAAGGCTGGATATAGCATTTTATTTGTTTTTTAATTTTTAAAGTGAAATAGAATCAAACACAAATATTTTCTGACTAAATTTTTTTCAAAACAATACTGAATAATCATTTCCAACAACATTCATACAGTCCGATGTGAAAAAATGTTTACCAGATTATGTGTATCCGTGAAATCTTCAATTTTTACTTTTACTTGTAGATAATTTGATTCTCTACAACTTTCACATAACCTCATTGGCATCCGATGCATAGGAAGCGAGATATTTGCAAAAGACTTTGACCTTCAATATCTTGGTAGCTATGTTGTGATTTTTGTGGATTTGAGTTTGGGACACCTCAAAGAACGTCTGCGCAATAATTCAGATTTTTACTAATTTTGTATAAGTTTCCTCGTTTTTTTGACACTAATTTCTGTGGGCTAAAAGTTATGAAAAAACGTGTTTTTGCGAATTTTAAATGCGAATTCCTCCCCCACCCTATGTGACTAAACTAAACTAACTCGATAACATGTGCGTGTAACCAAATTGCCAAAAAAAAAATTGGTTTCATTGCAAAACCAGGCCCGCTCCGCTATTATTTGGGTGATTTCATATTTGCTAAGCAAATCATAAAAGTAGCGATGCTTGGAATATCTACGCCAACCGTCAATAAAATAAATTGTTTTGTCGGTCGTAAGTGGCACTTTATGTACCGAATTCTTGTTGTCATTGTCGATGGGTCATTATTTTTCATAACGTCCCTAAGGAAATAAAGTAAATTTGGCAGAATTTTCTCTTTTATATAACAAATATTAAATTAAATGTTTTAACTTTTTTGGAAGTAAATCCAGACTTGCTATATCTTCTATATCTGACATTATTTTCAAAAATGTTCAGAGCTATTATAATAATATGATTTAATTTATCTTGACAGTAGTTGTCATTTGAATAGAAGCTGAGTCCTAATTTATTTTATTGACGTTGTCATGGATATTCCAAGTATCGCTACCTTTACTATTAGTAAATATGAAATCTCACTCAAATAATTATAGTTTTCCACTAGTTTTTCTCAAGTTTTTTTCTAGTTTAATGATTCAAGGGTATGAGGAAAAATATAATATGCATCGCGGGTCGTACAGTGCGATTTTTTGGTCTCAAATACTTGCAAAAAAAATGGCACTTACAACCCTTGGCACATAAATAACTATAGGACATATGGGTTTTATTCAAATGGCAACTACTGTCAAGATAAATTAAATCATTATAATAGCCTGAACATTCTTGAAAATAATGTCGGATATAGAAGATATAGGTAATAAGGCTTGTCTGGATTTACTTCCAAAAACTTACAACATTTAATTTAATACATGTTATATAAAAGGGAAAATCTTCCCAAATTTACTTTATTTCCCTAGGAACATTAGGTAAAATAATGACCCGTTGCCAATGGCAACAAGTATTTGGTACATAAAGCATCACTTACAATCAACAAAACATTGAAATTAGAGTATGCTTACGAGGGAGGTATAACGAGAAAGCTATAATTCAAAAATGGTATATTGTGTATTTAAGTGTGAAAGCAATACATTCCCGGACGACGATGCAAATTGTTCGGCTAGCGCCTCGGCCAACAAGCATCGAAGTCCGGGAATGTGCTTTCACACTGAAATACACATACTATTTTTTCTGAAATCACAATCAATATTATTATAAATTAAGAAATTTGTATTAATGCATAACATTTCTTCATTACAATCTAACTACTTAATAAAAAATGCAATTTTAATGTGAGTTGTTTGTTTGCGTGTATTTATTTACTGTCTAAAATATACATAAAAAACCGTATGGGAATGTTACTTTCCCGGCCTAGGCCGGAAAAGTAACATTCCCGGTTGCGGTTTTTTATGTATATTTTAGACAGTAAATAAATACACGCAGACAAACCAACTCACATTAAAATTGCATTTATTAGTAAGCAGTTAGATTGTAATGTAGAAATGTTATGCATTAATAGAAATTCCTTAATTTATAATAATACTGATTGTGATTTCAGAAAAATAGTATGTGTACTTCGGTGTGAAAGCACATTCCCGGACTTCGATGCTTGTTGGCCTCGGCTAGCGCCTCGGCCAACAATTTGCATCGTCGTCCGGGAATGTATTGCTTTCACACCTAAATACACAATATACTATTTCTTTATTTACCTAGTAACATAAAATGGGGACTACATACAGAATTATAGTATCCCAAGAATGACGAAAAACAAGCGCTTCGGAACCCCACTTTTCAGATTTTGGCAGCCTGTACACACAAAGCTATCAACTATACTGTTTTTTTTTTGTTATAACCATTATTTTAGAGGATTTTATGCCGAACAAAAAATATATTTATAGTTACTTGCCATATCTCGTTTAGTTTTAAAAATATTGACGAAAAACGATAAAAAGTTTGGTTACTATTAAATAAACATTTTTATCCAGAAAAAGGAAGAAACACCTAATAATAAATACGGAATTCTAAAACAATTCCATTTTTTATGACTACAACTTGTGGAAATTAAATTTAGCTGATATGCTTGGTCTAGTAGTAGGCCAGTGGAATTAGCAAATATGCATATTGTAATTCGTGTCAGGATGCCACGTAGATTAAACGATAGTTTTATTGATTACGAACATGACCCTGAATTTGGTCCACTTTTTGACCGCCGAAACATTGTTTATTTAACGATTTATTGTTGAAAAATCCAAAAAAATCGACTTTTTTAAAGATAACTCAAAGACCTTTGACGATAGGTTTTTCAATTTGTAGATACTGTTAGAACTTTGAAAAACGGTTAATTTGAGAGGTGTTTCGTTTAAAACACTTGAAAATTTGTATAAATAATTGCAAAAAACCGTGAAAATTTTCGCAATTTGCAAATATTTTTCATTCTTTAACAAAAGCACTTTAGTGCTTGAAACTTTGACAAAATATGTCTTTTATCACCCCAAAGTTACCTCTAAAATTTAAGAGATATTCAATTTGTTTATTAAAAACATGAATAATGTAAAATGCAAATTCACCCAGTTTCCGTTGTCGTAGAGGGTTGATCTGGACATAATTTTTTTTGCTGAAACTTAAACTTTATGTTTTCATTAATGGTAAATCAAATTTGCATTATTTTCAACTTTAAAATGGCGTTTGAAAAAGTGTCACATTTTGAGGTTAGGTTTTTTGTTAATAACTTTTAAACGAATGAAGATTTTGCAATATCGTACTGATATCTTTGTTGCTGGGGTTTTTTCACATATTTTCAAAAGAAAAAATGACTGTAGCCTTACTAGAAGCCGAGATGATTTTTTTTTTTAATAAATTCGTAATTTGTTTATTAATATACATTAACAGCTGAAACTTGGCGAACGACTAGTTTAATAGTCTATCTTTGTAACAGAGCAGAATTTGGGGGAAGAAATTCAATTTGCAACGATAACAATAATTAATTTTAAATCAGCGTCAGAACAGGAGTGAGAAGCATGAGTCATATCTGTAACACGTTCATAAAATGATCGAGACCAGTTCAAATCCGTCAACCAAAAATTTACCGTTTCTCCGATTTTTACTTTTAATTTGGGGTAGCGTGATGAAATAATAATATCTGTCATGTCGATTTTTTCATAATTAAACAATAATTTGTTATAAACAATTATTTTTTGTTAAAATTTTTTTTATGAATTTATTAAAAAAGAAATCTTGGCTTCTAATAAGGCTACAGAGTCATTTTGAGTCATTTTTTTTTCTGAAAATATGTGAAAAGACCCCAGCAACAAAGATATGAGAACGATATTGCAAAATCTTCATTTGATTAAAAGTTATTAGGCAATCCAAACCACGTGACTTCCAATATGGCGCGGAGGGCAAACATTCGTTTTCATTCGTTAAACGTTTGTGTTTTTCTGTTGTCTTGGCTACGTTTCCGGAATTTAATACCACGCCATATTGAAAAAAAAACTTTGACAGGTCGTTGGATCGCTTAATTAGCAAAAGACCTAACCTCAAAATGTGACACTTTTTCAAACGCCATTTTGAAGTTGAAAATAATGCAAATTTGATTTGCCATTAATGAAAACGTAAAGTTTAAGTCTCAACAGAAAAAGGATGTCCAGATTAACCCTCTATGACAACGGGAACTGGGTGAATTTGCATTTTACATTATTTATGTTTTTAATAAACAAATTGAATATCTCTTAAACTAATTAAAATTTTTTGATGAAATTTTAGGGATAACTTTGGGGTAATAAAAGACATATTTCTTCAAAGTTTCAAGCACTAAAGTGCTTTTGTTAGAGAATGAAAAATATTTGCAAATTGCTAAAATTTTCGCGGTTTTTTTGCAATTATTTAAACAAATTTTCAAGCGTTTCAAACGAAACATCTCTCAAATTAACCGTTTTTCAAAGTTCTAACAGTATCTACAAATTGAAAAACCTATCGTCAAAGGTCTTTGAGTTATCTTTAAAAAAGTCGATTTTTTTGAATTTTTCAACAATAAATCGTTAAATAAACAATGTTCCGGCGGTCAAAAAGTGGACCAAATTCAGGGTCATGTTCGTAATCAATAAAACTATCGTTTAATCCACGTGGCATCCTGAAATGAATAAATTTCAGTCTTTTTTTTACTAATTCTACTGGACTATAGCTACAATTGTTTGATTTATTATATTGTGTTGCGTTTGGTACACATTGTACTTGTTACATATGTAACACACAATGCACAAAAACATTCGATTGGGAGAATTTTGATTATAGTCGAATAAAACTAAGCTTCATAAATACGATTTCAACGATTGTTTGGGGGGCAATTTTTTTCTGGAAATGCAATCTATACGTTATCTGGGACATTATTTTTGAATTAGGGAGTAACAGTCAAAGTATTTTATCTATTTTTATATCATTTGGTTTTCTATTTCCCTCTCTTTCTTACCCTTACTAGTTCTATTCTCTCAAATCAAGAATAAGGTCCCAGGAAGATGCATTAAAACGAAAAATCAAAATGTTCATCAATAAATTATGAATAAAACTACATAAATCCAAGTCCAATCTGTAATTTTGTTTTTTTTTTTGCAAAAAAATCAAAATTAAGATTATTTCTAATTTTACATTAACCGAAATTACTAAAAAAATTATAAATGACTAGTAAACTATTATGGAAAATTACAAACAAAAATATTTATTATTTCCCCTAAAGAACAAGATTTTTGAAAAATGTTTGAAACTTTATAAAAAAACTCCCATTTGGTTACATTAAAACTTTTTCTCCGCATGGGACTGACTGACTTTGTCTGAGCACTCTAGATGAGTAAACAGAATGCATGGATATCATCTCTGCACGTTCTCGTGGAACTTGGAAGCCTTGCTAATGGAGTGGGGAAAATATTATTGTTGTGGTAGTCTTTGTTTTGATGAACGAGCTCGGGTATATGTATATATTAACGATTCTTTTATGTATTCACTAAATTTCTGAGAATGAGCAGTACCAATTTTAGCTCAAAACATATATATGTACAAAAATAAATGCATGAAACGTAAAAGATACTACATTACAAATAAATGCATTTTATGAAAATGGACGAAATGTAACTTTGAAATAATTTGAGAAATTGATTTTTATCACCATTTTAAACATACGTTACATTTTTAAACAGCTACAATTTAGTAACACAAAGTCTTAGTGTGACCAAATGGCAGTTTTTTATGAAGCTTCAAATTTTTTTTTAAATCTAATTTTTTTAAAAAATAAATATTTTTATTTGTAATTTTATATAATAGTTTACATTTACAGGAATTTCATTAAGTTTCATTAAAAAAAGCTTAATTATTTCTTTAGTAATTTTACTTTATGTAAAATTAGAAATTTTCGTAGTTTTCAATTTTTTACAAAAAAACAAAACGTCAGATCGGACTTGGACCCCGTGCATGCAGTTTTAATTTGACAAACATTTTAATTTCTTGTTTGGTCTGATCCGATGAACAGGACGAGAAAAACGAGACTAGAACTTGTTCAAAATTAAAACTTAATATCCAAAAAATGCTTCTCCAAGATTGGACAAAACTTTACTGTGGCATCCTGATAACAGATTGCATTTCCACAAAAAAATTGCCACCTCCTCCAAAACATTCTTTGAAATAAACAAAGTTTTATTCGACTAAAATCAAAAACCGCTATATATTGTTTTTTTTAATTCAATTTTTTTTTTTCTTTCTAGTAACCACATCAATGTAGCTATGAAAATAACTTGTAACTAAGAATGGAAAAAGTTGGATATTATTAATGGAGACAACGTGGATACAGCACAATGGGGAACTTGCCCATTTTTTTTAAATTTCATTAAAGTGTGTATTTATGCATAAAAACACGCCACACCGAATATCAGCTCTTAAATCGCAGTACTTACTTTGCAATAAATAATTAAAGTTGAAATCCTCGCCACTCCTCTCGAAAAGCACTGTGACGTCACCGGATGAAAACTAGTCTCGCGTGGTATTAACAGATGGCGTACTTTAGCCATTCACCCTAATTAATAGACCGGGCGGCGGTTGGCTTTGAGACGTCCGCATATTCGGTCACAAGTCTTTTGTTTTTTATGTTAGAGAAAAAATAAAAAAAGTGTCGGAAAGCTCAATTAATTCTCTTTACATAAGCTATCTACAAATTTTTCGAAAAAACCGATAATTATCGAGATATACGAGGAAATGTAGGAAATTACACGTTTCCCTATAGAGTGTATGTAAAAAGATTTTTTCTCAGAAGACCTTTGTTTCGAAGGGCCGAGATTAACGGAGCGTCAAAATAGGATATGACATTAAGTGAACATCGTAAATGAGATCGATTTCAGTTAATTACCGATTAATTACGGTGACAAAATGGAGAAATTTTACCGAAAAAAAAAGTCCCAAATCCCGCCCCCTCTAATTCCTTAATTTTTGTCGAAATTCAAAAAATAAAAAAAAGGGTTTTAGCAAATTTAATTATGTTTAAATTAACTAGAGTAGTGTTTTGGCGTAGGACCCAAGATTAAAAAGTTGCCAACTGTAGAAGCTCAAAATTTGCGATTTTTTGCCGTACGTAGCCGACATTTCTGTAGATATCTCCGAAACGAAAAAAAAAATCAAAAGTCAGGTGCGATAGCAAAAGATTTGTAGTGGAAAATACTCGTTTGACCTTATTTTTTATTTCGAGCTAACTCCCACCGTTTCGGAGATATCTGCGAAAAATAGCAAAAAACAGCTTACATTTCGGAGCCGAAAAAATTGCAAAAACATGCAATCTTGACACGTTCATATTTTTCGAAAAACACCATTGGGACGGCCGTACGATGTCGCGACGTAAAGAGGAAGTCTTCCAGATAAACCTGATCATAAATTCGGCTCGGCACGAACGAATCAAAAGTGACATTTTGTGACATTTCATAATATTGAAGATGTTTTTCCAACGAATTTTTGGTTAGATTGTGTTCACTGCTAGTTGTTTCTGACAAATGAGCATGCGAAAGCAGAATCGGTGTCGCTTGACGCCGTCATCCAACTTTCACCCGCTGACGTCACGTTTCAGGAGTGGGTAACATCCGGCAAATTTTAATCGCCTATATTTCTGGAGGATTTTTTTTTTTAATTTTTTGTTGTCTATGGGGTGGGTTTTTAATGATGTTAGTTTACGATTTTGAGTATTTTAATTCAATTTTATTTTTTGGGCAAGTTCCCTATTCCAATTTTTCCATTGATTGAGAGGAAGGCTGTGCAGGCGCGTGATTTGCTAAGTAAATACTGATGGAATATCCATGAGGAAATATAATGTTTTTAATTTAAGGTAAAAGCAAGTAGAGATTTGGTAATTTTTTTTTTCGATTCATTATCTGGAGGCGCAGGATCCTAGAATAATGCAAATCCGATATATTTTCCCACATTTATCTATCGATGCTTAATAAACCGAATCGTATAAGAAAATAATATTTTATTTTTTAACTGACCATAAACCCAAAAAACTACATATAAGTTATAAGGAATAATAGACAAGTGCAAATATTTCAAAAATGTGCATATTTGACAAAAATTCTAAAAATTTTACAATTCAGTTTTTTTTAACATTATTGTCTAAATGTTGGTTGTGGCATTTTCTTAATTTTTATGTTTCTTAGTGGGATTCTTTGCCACATGTTATCTTCTAAAACAATGTCTGTAAAATCTACAAAATAATGCAATTATCCAGTATTTTACTCGAAAATAACCTCTACACTCCTATAACGTAAAAGTCACAGACTTAGAGGTTATTTTCCAGTAAAATACTGGATAATTGTATTATTTTGTTGATTTTACGGACATTGTTCTAGAAGAAAACGTGCCAGAGGATCCCACCAAGAAACAGAAAAATTAAGTTGCCCGTGGATATCTATTTGCAGTCCGTAGGGTATCCTGGGACATTTCAGTATATAATTTGTACAGCCTGTTCCTAATACTTAGGACATCCTGAAATATCCCGGGATGTCCTGGTACGTCCTTAGTACAAGCGCCGGTATATCCTTCAGGACGTCCCTCGTACTACTTTTATCTGATACTGAGTTGTGACATTGGGATGACCAAAACAGTGCCGAAAAGCATACAAACTGGGATATTAGGATGTCCATAGGCAAGCCCAAATACTAAATGGGATTTGCCATAGTACGTCCCTCGGACAGCCTTGTGTTGTGTGGGATTGTTAGCGTTGCAGCTTTAAATTGGTTTCTCTTACAACGTTCACCATCTCCATAATCACTAATCACTAGTATGTATACACTACTCGGGTATCCATATTTACTTTGCATTTTGGCCTTCTTTACTTGCAAGGGGTTAATTAAAATATTGTAATGTATTTCAACCCCTAGAATGTAGGCAACACAGAATGCGATTAATTGATTGGATGTCTGCCTAAATATAGAGATTTGCAGTATTTGCACCTACCAGAGAAAGAACATACTAGAAGATCTAGAGAGATGGCATATCTGTTCTGGAACCATCTGGAGAATGTGACATCATCACAGAAACTTCGAGATCTGTCATCTGTAGGTATATAAGGCATGGAGTAAACCAAAAGGAGAGAAGTTAGTGCAGTACTAATTGTCAGTTCAGAAAGTATAGAAAGTGAGGTTAAGAGTTCAAAGAGAAACAAAGTGATAAACATTGTGATTTTTAGTCAGTAAAGTGTATTTAAATTAACAATAGTATTGTGAAGTATCCAGTAAATATTTAATAAAGTGTGTTAGTGGACATCTCTTGTTATAATTTTTGGAACCCACGGAGTTTGCAAGGGGTAGTTTCCTAAGGGTGGAAACACGTCACAAATTGGTGTCAGAAGCGGAATTTTATGACAAGAGGAGCTCTGAAGTTGTGCTGGAGTGTTCGAGTTAGCACAGAGGACTCATTTACTGGACATTGTTCGAGGGTTATTTTCGAACAGGAAAATAGTGTTAAGTGCATTTTTGAGACATTGTAGAACATTTTATTAGGACATTAGTGTGATAATTAAATCCTTTGAACTGAGAAGTGATAGAGATACTGAAAAAGACTCATTTAGTGCGTGAAAATTTCTAGAACTTTTCTATTTGGACATTAGTGGAGATTATTAAATTCTCTGAACTGGATAGTGACAAAAGACTCTGGATAAGACTTTTTCGTGCTGTTTAAGATTTTTCTGGAAAGTTCCATTGACGTGATAGTTTTATTTTGCCAAAAACATGGCAGCTGAGAAACAAATACAGGACCTATTTGCGAAATTAATGAGGACGATGGCCCAGCAACGTCAAGAAGAAAAAGAAGAGTATGAAAGAAAACGACAAAAAGAAAAAGAAGAGTATGAAAGAAAACGACAAAAAGAAAAAGAAGAGTATGAAAGAAAACGACAAAAAGAAAAAGAAGGGTATGAAAGAAAACGACAAGAGGAAGAAGAGCAAGAAAAAAGACGACAAGACGAAAAAAAGCGTCGTCAAGAAGAGCAAGAAAAAAGACAAGAGAAAGAGAAGCTTCGTCAAAAAGAAAAAGAAGAACAAGAGAGAAGACATCAAGAAGAAAAAGAAGAGAAAGAAAGACAAGAAAGACAACGTCAAGAGGAAGAGAAGCGGCGTCGAGAAGAAAAAGAACAAGAAAGAAGACGGCAAGAAGAAGAAAAGCGTCGTCAAAAAGAAAAAGAAGAACAAGAAAGAAGACGTCAAAAAGAAAAAGAACAGCAAGAAAGAAGACGTCAAGAGAAGAAAGAGGAACAAGAAAGACGCCAGGAAGAACTGAGGAAAATCCTGAACGAACAAATGAAAATCCAACATGATGCTATGAATTCAGTCATTAACAAAATCAAGGAGGATATAAAGGCTGAAGTCAGTCAAATCAAAAGAAAGATGAGTGAGGTCGAAGGAGAAGTAGAGCGACTTAAGCGACAATTGGTTGAGAAAGGAGGCCAGCTAGTAACATTGTCAGGCCCTCGGTTAAAACCTCCCTCCTTTGACGGCCTAAGCTCATGGACAACCTACAAGAGACAATTTGAGGCGGCTGCAAGTGCAAATAACTGGGATAACGAGGAAAAGGCTATGGCATTAGTTCTGGCGCTAAGGGGCCAAGCCGCAGAGTTGCTTCAGACCATCCCGGTGGAGAAACAAAGAGACTTCAAAGTTCTGGAAGCTGCATTGGACTTGAGGTATGGCGACCAACACCTCGTTCAAGTATATCAGGCTCAGCTAAAGTCACGGGTTCAAAAAGCTGGAGAAAGTCTGCAAGAATTTGAAGCTGCGATAGAGAGACTGGCACACCTGGCGTATCCGAGTGCACCTAGAGAATTTCAGGAGCAGTTAGCCGTGGGAGCCTTTTTAGAAGGCATAAGGGACGAAGAGGTCAGGCGAATTCTGAGGCTGACGAGACATCAAAGTATTAGCGAGGCTTTGGTGCGTGCCCTTGAAGTAGAGGCTGCCTTTAAAGTCACCCAGCGGTCAGAAGTGCGAGCTGTGACTCTCGAAGAATTACAACCAGCAATGAACCGGAACCCTATGTTGACCGACATGCAGAAAATGTTTACCAAATTATTTGATAAACTGGATGACCTCGGAAAGCAGGAAAAACAGCAAAATAAAGGAAAGCCGAGTGGTGGTATTAAATGTTACAACGGCGGCAAGATGGGACATATGAAACGAGACTGTCGACAGCAGAACTCAGAGAATCGAATAAATGCTGTGAATGTTGAAGAGAAGCAGGAAAACAGTACCAGGGGGGCGGTGCTGGCTGAAGAAAAGAATGCGCCCAGAGAAATAAAGGTTTGCCAGCTTCGAAGAATCACGAGTAGTCTACCATCACAAGGCTGTGTAAACGAAATGAAAGACATTCCAGAGAATTGGACAAAGGAAGCTTTAAGACAAGAGCAGCTGAGTGATGCAGAAATTGGACCCATATTGCGAGCAAAGGAGAAAGAAACCCGACCAGAATGGAAGGATGTTTCAAACCAAGGAGTAGGAGTGAAGGCTTTGTGGTCGCAATGGGATTCACTGAGAGTCTTAGATGGGCTATTGAGGAGAGCATGGGAAAGCCCGGATGGGAAACAGGTTGCCATGCGTTTAGTGATTCCCAGGTGTCGTGTACCAGAAGTACTCCAGAAAGCGCACAATGAAACATCCGGCGGACACCTTGGAGTAAACAAGACGTTGAGTACAGTACGGGAACGGTTCTATTGGGTTAATAGTCGACAAGATGTAGAGGCTTGGTGTCTCAAGTGCAAGAATTGTGCTGCCAATAAGGAACCACTTTCCGTAACCAACTATGCGAATGAAAGTCGAGAAAAGCCGAAGAATAACCAAGAGCAGTTGACCAAAGCTGGTAACCGAATGAAGGCTCGTTATGATCGGAATGCGAGTACAGGAGGATTCAAGGTGGGAGATCGGGTCTGGCTGTACAATCCACAGCGGAAAGAATGGAGATCCCCGAAGCTTCAACCACCTTGGGATGGACCGTATTCAGTCATCACCCGAATTAATGATGTCATATATCGGATTCAACGAAGTAAGAAGTTAAGGATGAAAATCGTACACCTGGATAGACTGGCGAAGTATGTGGAAAAGGCTGAATTGCCTGACCGGGACGTTCAGGCTTAAGGAGGGGGCAGTGTAATGTATTTCAACCCCTAGAATGTAGGCAACACAGAATGCGATTAATTGATTGGATGTCTGCCTAAATATAGAGATTTGCAGTATTTGCACCTACCAGAGAAAGAACATACTAGAAGATCTAGAGAGATGGCATATCTGTTCTGGAACCATCTGGAGAATGTGACATCATCACAGAAACTTCGAGATCTGTCATCTGTAGGTATATAAGGCATGGAGTAAACCAAAAGGAGAGAAGTTAGTGCAGTACTAATTGTCAGTTCAGAAGTTCAGAAAGTATAGAAAGTGAGGTTAAGAGTTCAAAGAGAAACAAAGTGATAAACATTGTGATTTTTAGTCAGTAAAGTGTATTTAAATTAACAATAGTATTGTGAAGTATCCAGTAAATATTTAATAAAGTGTGTTAGTGGACATCTCTTGTTATAATTTTTGGAACCCACGGAGTTTGCAAGGGGTAGTTTCCTAAGGGTGGAAACACGTCACAATATGCATACGACACTGCACACTTCGGCATTTTTTTTAAGTATGGCATAATCTTGGAACAAGACTGGGAAAAAAATATAACATAAGTGAGTCTCCAGACATGCTACAGAAAAAAATTCAGGCTGGTACCACAGGGAAAAGTTACCTTAAAAAAATTTGAAAATAATATATATGTTGTTTTTACTGTATCTGTTTTTGGAATTTGAGCATGATTTTTTATTTAGTACTTTCTCAGTAGGTCTTTAACATATATTTTTTACAGAACGATTGAATGCGCCATTTCTTAGAAAAGAAATAGTTTTGCTAAAACTAACCCTCCCTTACTCACCCCTAACCGGTCCCTTTTTCGGGTTAATATTTTGTGAAATTGCTACTTTCCGAGATTGCTTCCTACTGCACAAATATAAGCGCCAGACACTTGGGGGCAGTTACACCATGCTTATCCGGCTATGCCCTTTGTCGGTAAAACAAAAATCTACAAGAAAAAACAATTATTTAAAAAGAGAAAAACATCTTGATGTAATATAATTGAAGGTTGATGCATGACCATAAAACGGAATTTATAAAAGAAATTAATCCACATAGTTTTTTTCAGATATGTTGCTTCCAGTATTTATTTTAATAAAATACTGAACAAATTATGCAGAAGTGTTTTTCTTCAAATTGTGTTTTACTTATTCTCTTAACAGGTAACTGAAAGGAATCAAAAGCTTTTGCAGACTTGATCGCCAGATTGAAATATATATCATATGAGGCAAGTGACGGATGTGCGAATGCGATGTGCAAGTGCGGATTATACCGGGTTCATAGCAACTTGGAAAATCAGGGAATTTGAGTGGCTTAAAATTCTCAGGGAAAGGTGAGGTGAATTTTAGAAATTTGTGCCGTCATTTTTCGTAAGGAGTTGTGTACAAACTGGAGGAACATTTACATTTATCAATCATTCCTAGACATGTCTTCAGGCCTTATAGCATCATGTGTAGAATATGAATTTGGGAATTTAGTTGCAAATATTTCTTGGTTCTTACATAAATTAGTATATATAGTAGAAATAAGAAGTCGTACATAAACCATTTTGGTATTGATATCCGCAGAATTGGATCTATTGAGTCGCATGGAAGAAACTGACCTGTAAGAGCTGGGAGGTCTTGGAAAAAATATGCTAAATCGTTACAAAAATGTATTTAATTAATGATGAAGAAAATGATGTAGTTGTCTTTAATAAGATCTCGTACTCTTTTTGGAAGATGCAGTTTTTGATAGTCAGATAATAAGTTTCATTCTATGTATAAAATATTAACAACATATTCATTACAATTAGTAAAATTGATACCAGACGACAATATAAAGAAATTGAATTTATTTTCACTTGGTTATGCAACGTTGCATTCCACAGAATATTTGAAGCGGTTCTATTTTATTCGCAACTCTCGATCTATCCTTCAGCAGCTGCATTTCACCTCCAAACTACATCTACATCTCCGTGCCCCTTCATAGTTAAAATATAAACTCTAGAATCAGCGAACAGTGATCAAAAGCAGTGTTCTTTGGTACACTCCCAAAGATACTGAGTACATTTACTATTCTTGCAAAACATAAAGAAAAGTTATCGTCAATGTGCAACAGAGTAGCTTGACAAAGTTTGGATAATTGATACTATATTAATACCTTTCTGTACCTCCTGATATTACAAAAATCTCTCAATTTTTTGCTTCGTGAATATAGTTACAATTTGAAAATACTGCCCTTCGTTTGTTACATATTCTACTAGTAATTTTGTCGACTCGTCTCTTCTTCATGTACCTGCAAGTTCAATAATGAGTTCAACTTTCTTCATAAAGTTGCATTGTCGTCAGCTTTTTGCTTAGTTAAAATCTTGGATTTTCATGTCGATGTCCTTCACTTTTTTTCTTTTCAAAAATGCGATTAAATGTGTAAATTTGCTGATGTCCTCATTTATTTTCAAGGATATAACTCTCCGCCACATCGAATAATACGCCGCCCCGTGAGAAGAATGTTTCTGGGTCTTCGATAAATGCTCAAAATACGCTAAAACCTTGTCATCGGTAACATTATTTACTTTTTTTTGGACCCCATTTCTCATATTGGTCATATTATGTGACTTTTCGTATTATCAGGTAAAAGAGATGAAACAGTTCTTGTTGTCGATATCTGATGGAATATTTGAATTGATTTTATTTATGCTTGTGCTTACAACTTTTGATTAATAAACTTATTGGCAACAAACATGTCCTTAGTAACCTGGTTTCCACAGTTTAGAATTCTTGTTCTCGCATTCTGAATAACTGATTTTAATTTTGTTTTTGATGGAACATGGTGAATTTGTTGAATTCGTAGAAATTAAGTAACTAATTTGATGTGTTATGCAATCACTCCTAAACATGCTTTTAGGCCTTATACCATCATGTGTAGTATGAGTTTGGGAATTTATTTGCAAATATTTCTTGGTATATAAATTAGTATATAGTAGAAATAAGAAGTCATACAGAAACAATTTTGGTGTTTGGTATCTGCAGACTAAGAATTGGATTTATTGAGTCGCATGGAAGAAACGAACCTGTAAGAGCTGGGGATCTTAGGAAACATATGCTGAATCGTCATAAAAATGTATTTAATTAATGATGAAAATGAAGTAGTTGCCTTTAATAAGATCTCGTACTCTTTGTGGAAGATGTAGTTTTTGATAGTCAGATAATAAGTTTCATGTATAAAATATTAAAAACATTTCTTACAATTAGTAAAGTTGATACCAGTCGACAATAGAAAGAAGTTTTGCTCACTTTTTGGTTATGAATCGTTGCATTCATATTTCCACAATATTTGAGGCAGTTCCATTTTATTCGTAACTCGATCTATCCTTTAGCAGCTATATTTGATCTCCACACCAGATCTACTTCTCAGTGTCTCTTGATAGTTAAAGTAACAACTCTAGTATCAGCTAGCAGTGATGCAGATGATATGCTGAAGCAACGGCCAGCATATTATTCAAGATTGGGTTATTTCAGGAACAAAGCAATACTCTTTGGTACACCCCCAAAGGTGTTAATTTTTCAAATGTACAATGTACTGAGTACATTTATTATTCTTGCAACGGAGTAGCTTGACGTAGTTTTGGATACCTTTCTGTACCTCCTGGTACTACAAAAAAATCTTGCAATTTTTTGCTTGGCGAACGGAGTTAACAATTTGAAAACATTGGCTTTAGTCTGTCACATACTCTACTAGTAATTTTGTCAACTCTTTTCTTCATGCACTTGCAAGTCCAATAATGAGTTCAACTTTCTTCATAAAGTTAAGTTGTCGTCAGCTTCTTGCAAATACTTAGCAATGTCTTGCTCAGTTAAAATTTTGGATTTTTATGTCGATGTCCTTCACATTTTCTTTTCTAAAACACAAATAGATGTTTAAATTTGCTAATATCCTCATTTCTTTTCAAGGATATAACTCTCCGCAATATCGAATAATACACCTCGAGAAAAGAAGATTCCGGAGTCTTCGGTAAATGCTCAAAATACGCTACAAAATTACATAAAAATGTTGGTATTGTTATAATTGTATTGTCTATATTTAAAATATTTAAGATGTTATTGTTACCAGTTACCAATTAAGCTATTATTTTAACCATTGTCAGTTATTGGTGACTGATTCGAATTGAAGTATTAAGTATATTAATCTGACTTAATAGTTCTTGAAATCGTATGAGATGCATTTCGTATATTGAAATGTTACTAGTTTATAACTGCTTCCATATTACTCGCCGAAATTTAAGCAGGAGAGAAGAGTGCAGCTCGTTCTCTAAAGTTTTCTTAAGAATGCCGTTTGAACAATTTCATCTGTAGTAGATTTTGCTCTATTCAACAAAATACAGGGAGAAGTGAAGACGGAAAAAATTCATGAAGGGTTTTATATTCGACTTGAGCATGTGACATGCACAGCAGTATTGTCTATAATATTTAAGTTATTATTTAACCATTGGTAATTGTTGATATCAATTCAAATTGGATTACTGAATATATCTAACTTAATAGTTCCTCAAATCTTATGATGTGGATTTTGGGTTGACGTGTTAATTGTTCTTAACTCCTTCAATATTACATCCAAAGATTTTTGAAATTTAAGCATTCAGATACGCTATATAGTGTGCTTTGGAGAGAAGAATTGAGCCCGTTTTCTCTGAAGTGTATAAAATGCGCATTTGTTCAATTTTGTCTAGAGTTTATTCTCCTTAACACAGTGTAATTTGCAAAGAAGTAATAGCTAAGATACAATCTTTTGCTTCGTGAATGGAGTTGCAATTTGAAAACACTGGCCTTCGTCTGTTACATATTCTACTAGTAATTATTAACTCTTCTCTTCATGTACCTGTAAGTTTAATAATGAGTTCAACTTTCTTCATAAAGTTGCATTGTCCTCGGGTTCTTCCAAATAGATAGATAATTTTATTTACCAGAAGTATATACATAAGTACAAGGTATCATCACAGTTTCTTTATAATACTCCAGAGTGAGAATATAATTAATTAAAAACTAACATTCATTTTTTAATAACCAGATGAGCTTCATTTGAAAATAGCTATAAATTATCATCCATACAAGTGGACAGACATTACACATAATAATATAAAAATATAGAAATACATGTAGGAAAAGGAAAAACAAGAACTACTATAATATAGAATAGATATTCCATGTTTTGATAAGATATACTTAGCAATGTTCAGCTTAGTTAAAATCTTGGATCTTTATGTCAATGCCCTTCACATTTTCTTTTCAAAAAAGGAATAAAATATGTAAATTTGCTGATATCCTCATTTATTTTCAGTGATGTATCACTCTGCAATATCGAATAATACGGCCCGAGGAAAGGTTTCTGAGTTTTCGATAAATGCTCAAAATACGCTCAAATCTTGTTGTTGGTAACATTATTATACTCTTCGCAAAAACGAAGAGTATATTGTATTTGATCGGCATATTTCTAAATCAGTAAATATCGCTCGTAGAGAAAAAATTTTCATATCATTATGTTAGTGAACGAATTCTGAACAACTTTCAAAATGTCCGTCTGTCCGTCCGTCCGTCCGTCACGTTTCTTGTAAGCACGATAACTTAAGAAAAGTCCGATTGTATTGAAATTTGGAAAGTAAGTTAGCGTTAGCTAGAGGAAGAACCCTATTGTTTTTGAAAAAAATCAATCAGTAAATAAAATAGTGTATTAAAGTATAAGTGGATATTAAGGTCTTTAAAACGCGCGATTTTTCGAGCACGACGGCGCAGTCGGAGTGCTCGAAATAGAGCAAGTGTTTTAAAGACCAGTTATCCACGAATACTTTACGCTATTTTATTGGTACACTTTGAGATCATAAATACTGGTATTATTACTGCAAAAAATGGAAATAAGAATTAAGAATGTAAAATGGTTGAATTCGTGATGTAACATCAGGATACCTGTAAGTGTCATGAAAATGAGAAAACAAAAATTAATTTGCAATCTGTCATATAGGATTAATTATTGTCACTACAGTTGTCACTGATTGTATATTGCTTTAAAATGAGTTTTAACAATGATTACTTAAATAGAAAAGCAGAATCGCGGTTAATACCGCAAAAATCGGAAGACGCTTATAAAAAAAATACGACAAGTTCATCAAATGGATGGAAGAGCAAAAGGTAACAGATACAGATGAACGAGTTGTACTTGCTTACCTTTGATGTTGCCATGGTAACTTTAAAACGCGCGTTTTTAAAACTTGGATTTAAACACTCTGAGGCGTACTTTAAATAAGCAAAATAGGGTACCAATAAAAAAAAAGTTATTAAACATTTAAATAAAAAAAAATGTTTTTTCATAATTTCTGTCATTTGTATTTAAATAGAAATCTTGCGAAATGTTATTCCCTATTTTTTTTTTGTTTTTATATTTTACCAATATATATATTTCATAATAATGTATCTAATCCGTTGAAATATAATTCTTGAACGATATTCATTCAAGTTTTGTGGTAAGATGAGATAGCCCAATGGCTAAAGCATTCCACCTTTTATTTTCACCACCTTTTACTTGTACCCCCTCTATTCCCCCCCATTAGTTGCATTTTTATTATTTTCGTCAATTTTTGTTCTTTTGTCCCTTTTTGTTCTTCCAAATTCCCTTTAGATCAATAACTGCTAGTAAATCCCAACTTTTAAAATCATAATCTCCCGTCACCCCATCCTTCCAGAGGCAGGTAGACCACTGGATAAATCGGTGACTCTCGAACGGGTTTTTTCACTAAGTTTTTCCCGTATGGGCAACAAGATTTTCTTCGTAAATTTAGTGCGCGCGTGCGACAGTGCGCGAGTGTTAAAAATGCAATTGTTTCTTCGTAGTTCTAGCTATTTCTAAGTATTTTAATATCTTCCCGGATTATTGTTCAACGAAATTGTTAGGTTTAAGTTTTTTATATATGTTAAACAGGAGCCCTAACGCCCCAATTTCATCTGTTGTTACAGCCGAAGCTAAACCCCTCCACCCGATCACCTACCTACCGCGACGTTGCACGCCGCGGTGGGGTGATCGGCTCTAGACTGGACCCAGCTGAGGCGCATTCATGTCTTTAAACATTAATAAATATCTTTGATTTAATATTGATTTGCCTTTCAATCCAAAGGTCTCGTGTTCGATTCCTGACATGGCGATTTTTTTTTCATATATTTTTTTTTTCACAACAAAATTTAGAATGTCCAAAAACTAACATTATTTACAAGAAAAATGCGAAGAGTATTCTATAGAATGTGTAACAATTATATAAAAAGCTCAGTAAATCGGCGAAGAGTATAATGCTTCCACTAGTTTACCTTATTTTTGCACACTATTTCTCATACTGGCACTCTTGGTATATTAGGTAAAAGATAAAACAGTTTTTATTGTCGATATCTGATGGAAATCTGAATTGGACATGCTTGTGCTTAATATCTTTGATTAATAAACTTGTTGACAACAACCTGGTTTCTAGAATTTTTGTTCTTGCATTCTGAATAATTGATTTTAATTTTGTTTATGATGGAATATGATGGCTTTGATGAATTCGTAGCAATTAAGTAACTAATTTGATATGTTATGCAATAATTCCTAAACATGCTTTTAGGCCTTATACCATCATGTGTAGTATAAGAGTTTGGGAATTTATTTGCAAATGTTTCTTGGTAAATTAGTATGTAGTAGAAATAAGAAGTCATACACAAAAAATTTTGGTGTTGGTGTCCGCAGAATAAGAATTGGATTTATTGGGTCGCAAGGAAGAAACGAACCTGTAAGGGCTGGGGTCTTAGGAAAATATGCCGAATTGTCATAAAATGTATTTAATTAATGATGAAGAAAATAAGATCTCATAGTCTTTGTGAAAGTTGTAGTTTTTGATAGTCAGATAATAAGTTTCGCTCTATGTATAAAATATTAAAAACACATTTTTCTTACAATTAGGAAAATTTATACCAGACGATAATAGTAAGAAGTTGCAATTGCTCACTTCTTGGTTATGAATCGTTGCATTCATATTTCCACAGAATATTTGAAGCAGCTCTATTTTATTCGCAACTCTCGATCAATCCTTCAGCAGCTATATTTCTTATCCACACTACATCTCCGTGTCCCTTGATAGTACAACTCTAGTATCAGCTAACAGTGATGCAGATGACATGGTGAAGCAATGGCCAGCATATTGTTCAAGATCGGATTATTTGAGGAACAAAGCAATATTCTTTGGTACACCCTCGAAGGTGTTAATTCTCAAATGTACCGAGTACATTCACTATTCTTACAAAACACAAAGAAAACTTATCATCAATGTGCAACGGAGTAGCTTGACGTAGTTTTGGATAATTGCTACCTTTTTGTACCTCGTGATACTACAAAAAGCAATTTTTTGCTTGGTGAATGGAGTTAACAATTTTAAAACATTGGCCTTAGTCTGTCATACCCTACTAGTAGTTTTGTCGACTCTTCTCTTCTTCATGTACCTGCAAGTCCAATAATGAGTTCAACTTTCTTCATAAAGTTGCTTTGTCATCAGCTTGTTCTGCTTAGTTAAAATTCTGGTTTTTTATGTCGGTGTCCTGCACATTTTTTTTTTTCAAAAACGCAAAGAAATGTGTAAATTTGCTAATATCCTCATTTATTTTCAAGGATATAACTCTCCGCAACATCGAATAATACACCCCGAGAATAGAACATTTCCGAGTCTTTGGTAAATGCTCAAAATACACTAAAAAGTTACATGAAAATGTTAGTATTGTTATATAGTCGGAGGGCATACTTGATGAAATATACACTCCGTGGGAAATTTCATGGTGAAATTGTGGGAGTAAGTTTAATACATTTCTTATACCCTCCATAATCATACCTTACCAGGTGCTTTGCTTGAATTTGTGGCAGACAGCCTATATGGTGTCTTGTATTCAAGATGCGGCCACATCATCTGAAGTTCATCATCTGTTCATCAAGTTCATCAAGTTCATCAAGTTCATGAAGTTCATCATCTGAAAGATCACTTTTTTTAACTCCAATTTCACCATCTGATGTAATCTCATTAATAAATAGGTTAAAATCTTCTAATTCAAGTGGATATGACAGCATATCTAATAATTTAATAAAACATTGTAGAATAAGTATCTGTCAGCCACTAGCCTTTTTAATAAATCTATGTTTTAATTCAGGAACTTTTCCTGACATATTTAAATTAGCTATTGTTCAACCGGTGTTCAAAAAAGGAGATCCCAATGACTATGAAAACTACAGGGCGATTAGTTTACTTTGTAGCTTCTCAAAACTCTTCGAACTTGTCCTAAAAGATCAATTGTCGTCTTTCTTTTACGAAAATAATTTACTAACTGCCTCTCAACATGGTTTCTCTAAGAATAAAAGTACACAATCGGCACTTTATGATTTCCATGAACTAATTGTGGATGCCCTTGATCAGAAGCAGTACGCTTTAGGATTATTTATTGATTTCTCCCGTGCTTTTGATATGGTTGATCATAAACTACTCCTAAATAAACTGGAAAGATATGGAGTCAGAGGGATTCCATTAAACCTTCTCTCTTCCTACCTCAATAATAGAACCCAAATTGTCAGACTGAATCGTGAGGTGTCTAGCGATATATGTGAAATAACACAAGGTGTACCACAAGGATCTGTTCTGGGTCCTCTATTATTTAACATATACGCAAATGATTTGATAACATACCTAAGTGGAATACCAAATGTCTATACTATATGTTATGCTGACGACACAAACGTTCTTATCATAGATAGTGAATTAAATGAAATTGAGAATACTGCTAACCTACTATATTCAAATATAATTAAATGGTCAGAAGAAAATAAGCTCAATTTAAATAAAAATAAAACAAAAACATTACTATTCACTTTGCAAAGAGACATAGATATCAATCTCTCTGACAGCGATATAGAAATATGCGACACAGTAAAAATTCTGGGAATAACTTTTGATAAGCATATGCAATGGGGAAATCATCTGGACAGTCTGTGTAGTAAATTGCGTAGTAGCTGCTACGGGTTACGATTTATGTCTATGCATTGTAGCAGTGAGATTCTCTTGAGTCTCTACTATGCAAATTTTCACTGTCATTTGAGGTATGGGATTTTAAACTGGGGAAACAGTGCATACATAAATCGCATATTCATTCTGCAGAAGTATGCCGTAAGAATTATAGCAGGTCTAGGTTTTCGGGAAAGTTGTCGTAATATATTTAAAGATTTAAGGATTTTAACAGTAACCAGTTTGTATATTTTGGAAGTATGCCTATATGTTTACAAGAATAAGCATAAGTATCTTGCTAACCAAGTCAACCATGAACACAATACAAGATACAAGGGATTACTTCAGCCAAACTCTTGCAGGACAACATTTTATCAAAAAAACTTTTTTTATATTGGATGCAAATGTTTTAATGTTTTATCTGATGACGTTAAATCATCAAAAAACATCTATGTTTTCAAGAAAAAATTGAAAAAATTATTACTAGAAAAAAACTTATGTATTTGATGACTTCTTTACATAATTGGTATTTGTTATCTCTTCTCTTGTCTTTTCTGTTCATAATTTTGTTTTAAGTTTGCTATGACTATTATATTTGCTTTTTACAACGTATTTTTTGGTTATTTTACAATGTGTAAATTTATATTTATATTTATATATAACACCTTTTATATATTATATGTGTATATATTTTTTTTACTTTCTTTTGACTGTATACATAACTTTGTAATTTTGACTTGTGTAAAACAATTTCTGTTGTATACACCAATATATATTATTATTATTATTATTATTATTATTATTATTAGTTCTCGATTATAACTGTTGATAGGCCCACCCTAGCAATATTTTTTACTGAACCTTTTTTGTTCTAAATAAAATTTGAAACAAAAAAAGTTGTAACAGTTTTTGTGATATAACCTACCGGTTATCAGTTATAGCCAATTAAAAAGTGCATTAACCAATTTTTAATTTTTGGTTTTAAAGGATTTTTAGATTTTTAGGTTGAAAAATAACAACTAGTTAAGAAACTAATATTTATTTCAATATTTTTATTGACTTAATTGTAAGGTAGTATTGCATGTAAAATGTTTTCAGCTCAATACTCTTCACCTGATATCAAAATATTGGCCATGATTCTCGCATAAAATGTTTTGGGATTTACATTGACAGGATACACCACATTTCCCTTTTAGATATGAACACCGAATTAATTTTAAAATGGTTTCAGGTGCACAAGGAAGTGTTGGTAGATTAGGGTGCTGCTGGTCGGCAAGATGCCATTCCATGACCTGGTAATGTGCTCTACGAATAAAAGGAGATAGTGACGCTTTTGTAGGAAGCAGATTTTCACTTTGAGTCTTGTGCTTGGAGAACATCAACCAACAAAGCTCCCCAATGTCTGAAATCTTCGTCCCTCGTGTATATATCTTACGAATTCATTTTTCAATGATAGTTTCCGGTTTCAGCTTCATCCCCGAATTCTTCAATGGTTCCAAGTTTCCCAAAAATATTATCTGCGGTCTGATAAACCTTCCAAAACGATATTTTCCCTTTTTTGCAAGTGAACCTGTGACATCATATCCTGAGAGAGCATGCAGACCTAGTAACCCTTTTATCGTTTCTGGTCCTAATATGGTGCAAATTCCGCCAACGTCAATCATTCTTCGATTATTTCCTATACCAGTGACAAACATGCTTAGACACGTAAAAGATTTTGACCACCACAATGCTAGTAGAAATAAGCCTGTATCAGGCGAATATATATGAATCGCATTAGCTCCATTTCGGGAGGCAAAAAGGCAATGCAGTATTATTTTAAAGTTTCTTCATGACTATTTTGAAGTTCACTTGCGTCACAAGACAATTTGGCTTCAATCCTCCAGCTTACAATTAGGCTTCTCTCAATATTGCGTGCGTACAACAAAGCTTTTTCTGCAAGATACGCTTTAGCTATCCTTTGTTTTTATATGAGAAAGGAGGATTTTATCTGTATATTTGCAATGTTTGTGGAGTCGGTTTTTTGTACTTAGTGGGTGTTACTGTAGATGTCCTTTTATGTCACATCATAGACTTAAGAGAATTTTCAATATATGTGTGAAACACCGAGTGAATTTCATCATATTTTAAGAATTACCTTGATTTTATTGTTAAACTCCAAAGCTAGATCATTGCATGTTTTAATCTATACTGATTTTTTCAACGATTGCAGCTTTGCCATTCCATTAATAACAGTGGGATTTTGCATTCAGATGCTCTGTTACATTTGAATCCACCAAAGGTATAGACAAAGAAGTTTGTACAGTATTATCAATTTTTGCAGGATGTTGCTCTTCTAAGATCTTCATTAGTTTAGATTTACTTGTAGACAACTTCATTGATCCATCCAGATTAAACATGGAGAAAGGAACTGCCCAGAATTCATAATTACTTGATGCTGTTTTTAATTCAATATCAGTACGGCTTCTCGATATAACTAGCAAGCGTGTGAATAGTGATTGGTTGAATTGTACTACAGTGTCAGCTAACTTGTCTTGCGTGTAGCTTTACATAAATTAAGTTTTCCTTTCTTCATTGAGTTCCAGAAATTCGTACGGTCAGTTTCAATTCGTTTTTTTTTGTTAAAGCGGTGTACATTTCACAACCCTCTTCTAAAATGCTTAATGTATCCGTTTGTATGGTTTCACGAAATACACACTTTGTTGTTGTGTTGATCATATGTTATAGGTTTGGTCGATATTCTGATAGTGTTATAGATACATAGCACATCTTCATGTTGTCGCTTTCCTCTAGATCGTGTCAAATGGTGGTGTTTTGTTTTTACTTCTGGATAATGGTATTGGCACAATGGCTGTCATGTGTGACTTGTCAAAAGCCTTCGACAGTGTGTCCCACGACATCTTGATTGGTAAATTGGACAGGTACGGAATCAGGGGCCAACCACTTAAATGCATAAAATCTTTCTTGCTAGATAGACTACAATTTGTCGACACAGACAAAGGAACTTCAACCACGAAAGTGGTTCGGCATGGGGTGCCCCAGGGTTCTGTACTTGGGCCACTACTTTTTATCATCTACATGAACGATCTGCCAGACTACCTTCAGAAGAGCGAGGCCTTCCTCTATGCAGATGATACTACTCTACTGTGTAGGGGTGGGAGAGGCGTAGATCTGGAAGGGATGTCTGGGGATGCACTGTCGGAGGCGGAGAACTGGTTCAATGCTAACCGGCTTGCCTTGAATCATAGCAAAACTAATAAAATGGCGTGGGTCGGTAGAAGGGAAGTCACCTCTACGGAAAATGTTAATGTGAAACTTCTTGGCTTTCATTTAGACTCCAAACTAAATTGGCGCAATCATGTTTTTACAATTATTACTAAATTATCTAGAGCCCGGTTTGTATTAGGGCGTTTAAGGGAGGTTGTATCCATGGAGATATTAAAGAAAGCCTACTTCGGGATTGCCCACTGTCACCTCGCTTACGGTGTCTTAGTTTGGGGAGCTAGCGTGGCCGCTACCGATGTTTTAATTGCTCAAAAGAAATTAATTAGGACAATGTGTGGAACAGCGATTGACCAACATGCTCGTCCTTTATTTAAAAGTTTGAAAATCTTAACAGTACCTTGTACATATATTTTAGAATCTATTTTGTGGGTTCATAAAAATAAAGATCTTTTTGTAAGGGGCTCTGATATGCATGAACATAATACTAGGGGTAAAAATCAGTTGAGGTTGCCCGGGGTGAATCTGTGCCGAACAGCCACCGGGGGGGAATCACTACCAGTAAAACTATACAATAAAATTCCCATGGAATGGAAGAGACTCAGCAAAGGGGCCTTTAAAGGAAAAACCAGAGACTTCCTCCTCACCCATAGCTTTTATGCGATCAAGGAATTTCTTGATTGGACGGGCGAATGGAAATAAATGCATTATCTTCATGTTCTTTGCATTTATTTTAATTGTCCATGTTATAAATTATAATATACTAAAATTGTACTTGTACACATTTACATTGTAATGTTTTTTATTATTTCTTTAATTCTATGTCCTTTTTTTTGACTTGCCAAAACAGTTGTATGGCTCTAGCTGTGCCAATTGTAGTAATCTTCTGGTGAATAAAATTATTATTATTATTATTACTTCTTCTGCAATTCCAATCATTGCTTTGGTTTCTGTAGAAAGTCTTGCCAGCTATGGAGAGGTAAAAAAAGAATCGTGTTAAAGTATTTTTCTTTTGTCTTATGTTAATTTGATATGATACGAGTGATAACAAAATTAAAAATGTTTTTATACAAAACACCTAAATGATAAAAGATATCGATAAATTCCTAAGAACCTTCTTTATAGAGAACTTTCTTGTAAATAAAAAAGCTTCAGTACAAAATATTGATAGGATGGCTCTATCAAGAGTTTTAATCGAGAACTTCCGATGATATCTGAGGTGGACGCCATCTTAGATATATGACGTCATATAGGCCGTATGCCACAAAATCAAGCAAAGCACCTGATAAGGCATGATTATGGAGGGTATAGATATATGGTTAAAATATCTACAATAAACTAATAAAATTGGTTTTAGCTTGAATATATATTCATATTTTTAATTTTATAAAATATATGTTAACATTTATTAAAAAGATGTATTGTCAATTATTGTATATATAATATTCTCTTCTTTTTGTTTTTTTGTCTTTGGTTACCGGAAATCTTATTCCAGAGTAAGTAAACTGCCACATTACTCCCCCGCTAATAAAAAGAAAGATCAATCAGTTATTTCGTCGATGGCAAAACGAACTTTCTTAATAGGTGATATAGTGACATCGCATTTGTCAGACAGTAAATATGCTGGTTTAATCCTATAATCCTATCAATATTCACTGTGACGGGTTTAGTTCCTTTAATAAAAGTAACCAACTTATCTGTACGGAACAAAACTTTAAACGGTCCATCATACAGTGGAGTAAAAGATTTCTTAAAACGTTCTTTCCGAACGAAAACAAATTTACAAATCGCAATATCCGAACTGACAAATGATTTGTAATTGACATGGTGAAAAGGTGGAATGAAAGTTAAATTATTAAAAGAAGTACGTAACTTAGTAATAAAATAAGGAATATCCGGACAAGTATATGATTTAATAAAAAATTCACCTGGTAGTCTTAAGGTTTGACCAAAAACGAGTTCTGCGGAGGAAAATTGCAAATCGTCTTTAGGGATGGTCCTGAGAGCTAATAGTATGATAGGAAGTTCATCTACCCAAAGTGGTGTAGAAGTTTTAGCTCTCGGTGCAGTTTTAAGAGTTTTATTAAACCTTTCAATCATCCCATTCGAGGAAGGATGATAGGGTGTCGTACGAATTCTATGAAATCCCAGAAATTTTGAAAATTCTTTGAACAGTTTTGATTCAAATTGAACGCCTTGGTCGGTTGTCACTGTGACAGGGACACCGAAACGACAAACATAATTCTGAAATAACGTACGCACTACAGTTTTTACAGTAATATCCTGAAGTGGATAAGCCTCGGGCCATCTAGTAAAACGTTCGATCACAGTAAGAATATAAGAACAACCTTTAGAAGGAGGTAATGGTCCTATTAAATCTATATGTATGTGGTCGAATCTTCCTTTAGGAATATCAAAGTTAGCAATCGGGCTCCTTGTATGTTTTGTCACTTTATTAGCTTGACAGCTAATACAAGTTTTCGCCCAGAGATTACAATCCGAAGTCATTTTAGGCCAAAAATAATTTTTAGAAACTAATGTTCTAGTCGCTTTGATACCAGGGTGAGATAAACCATGAAATATATCAAAAATTGTCCGTCTAAAAACGATAGGAACGTAAGGACGAAGTTTGGGGCGAGAAACGTCACACCAAATAAACTTGTCAGAATATGGAATTTTAATTTTCTTTAAACGAAAAGTTTTCTTTGTGTTCAATGAAGTATCTGATAATAAAAATTTAAGGTCAGAATCATCTTACTGAGCTTCGCTCAATAAATTTAAGTCAAAGTTAATATCAACTGGGTTAGACTTTTGGGTCACAAATGGGGAAATGCATTGTTGTAAAGAAGACGTATCATGCTCACGTGATAAGGTGTCTGCAACAATGTTATTTTTTCCTTTGATATGTCTGATTTCGCAGGCAAATTGAGCAATGAACTCTAAATGTCTAGTTTGCCTGGGAGATTTTTCAGTTTTAGTGAATATTGCTTTGACCAAAGGTTTATGGTCAGTAAAGCAAATAAATGTGCGACCTTCAAGTAAAAATCTGAAATGTTTAATCGCTGTAAATAAAGAAGTTTCTTGTCAAAGGAACTGTATTTGGTCTGTGCCAAGGTAAGCTTTCGTGAGAAGAAGGCTAACGGGGCAAGTACACCTTCGTCATCGCGCTGTTGAAGAACTGCCCCCATAGAGACATTAGAACAATCAACAGTCAGCGATAAAAACGAGCTATCATCACAACGTGGATGTGCTAAAAAGGTTGCACAAGCTATAGCAGCTTTGGCTTTGGAAAAACTGTCAAGACAGTCGGTAGGCCAATCATTTATTATTTTAACTTTATCATGCAGTAATCTAGTACAAAGTGCATGTAAAGGAATTAAGATTTCAGCGAAAGAAGGTATGAAACGATGATAAAAGTTAACCATACCTATGAAACGCTGAAGTTGTTTGACTGTAGTAGGTAAGGGAAAATTATTTATGACATCAATACGTTCAGAAGAAGGTAAAATGCCGGCTGAAGAAATATTGTGTCCTAAAAATGTCAAATGACTGACACCTAATATGCATTTTGACGGTTTAATATTTATGCCATACAATTCTAACCTCTGAAAAACAAGTTTCAAGTGTTCTAAATGTTCCGAACTAGATTTACTTGCAATCAAGATGTCATCTAAATAGACGAAAATGAAGGGTAAACCCACGGTCATTAAACCATACCTTAAGTAGCCATTTAAACTTAGGAAACTGCTTAATTAAAATCACGTAGTATCTCCAGATGTGTTAAATAAATTGTTAAATTTATATTTTCCATCCAATGAAACGATCAATAAATATTTATTAGGAAATCAATAATCTTCTTCAGCAATCCTATTTATTATATTGTCAAATATTCATTATCTGGATCAGTAACTTGCGAGTTTTCGGATATTTTATTTAAGTAAAATAGATAAATTTAGAAGTTCTATCGGAAATAATGGAAATATTTTTTCTTGCCTGCTTAACTATAAATCCATGCCAAAATTGGGTTCCATTTAAAATATACGTCCTCTGTCGGAGCTACCAAATTATAAAATAAGTGTTTTCTTTTTCCGGGGTCACCAAATTATAGATATATGGTTAAAATATCTATAATAAACTAATAAAATTGGTTTTAGCTTGAATATATATTCATATTTTTAATTATATAAAATATATGTTAACATTTATTAAAAAGATGTATTGTCAATTATTGTATGTATAATATTCTCTCCTTTTTGTTTTTTTGTCGTTGGTTACCGGAAATCTTATTCCAGAGTAAGTAAACTGCCACAGAGGGCATAAGGAATGTATTCAAATTGGTCCCACAAGTTCATCATCAAATTTTCCACGGGATGTGTTACGCCCCACAACTATATAATTGTGTTGTCTATAATATTTATTTTAACCATCGTCAGTTATTGGTGACTGATTCGAATTGGAGAATTAACTATATCCGACTTAATAATTGTTAAAATAGTATGAGATGCATTTCGTGTATTGAAATGTTGATGTTTATAACTGTTTCCATATTACTTGCTGAAATTTAAGCAGCCATATGTAATTTGGAAAGAAGTATGCAGCCCGTTCTCTCTGAAGTTTTCGTAAGAATGCGGTTTGAACAATTTCATCTGGAGTAGATTTTGCTCTATTCAAAAAAATGCTTACTATCGGAATAAGTGGAGATGGAAAAATTTCGTGAAGGGTTTTATCTTCGACTTGAGCATACGATATAAGTAGTAGCAGTATTGCCTATAATATTTAAGTTATTATTTTAACCGTTGGTAATTATTGTGACTGATTTAAATTGGACTATTGAATATATCTAATATAAGAGTTCCTGAAGTCTTATGTGCATTGTTTGTTGAAGCGTTCATAGTTCATAACTCCTTCAGTATTACTCCCAAAGATGTGGAAATTTAAGCATTCAGATGCGCTATATTCAGTGCTTTAGAGAGAAGATTTAGCCCATTTTCTCTGGTGTATTTAAAATGCGCATTTGTACCTTTTTGTCTAGAGTTTGATTTCTTCAACATGCACTTTGGTGGCTTTTATGAAGGTTTTATCTTTGTCTCTGGATAAAAGGGGAAAATTACATAAATCTCTTGTATTGTTTATAATATTTAGGCTGTTGGTGCCTCACTCAAATTTGAATGTTGATATAGTTGACTTAATTATTTCTGAAATCACAGGAGGTGACTTGACATGTCAATAGTTTATAATTACTTCAATGTTAGGTACTGGCTGAAATTTAAGCAGTCAGATGTCTCGTTTTCTCTGAATTGCCGTTTGGGTAAAATTTGCTCTGTTTAACAAAGCATAGTTACAGGAAGATGCCGAAAAGGAAACATTTTTTGAGGGTTTCAGCTTCGACTTAGCAGATGATATAAGCAAAATAACAGTATTGCCTATGATATTTAAATTATTTTCATCATCGGTAGTTCGTGACTCGACTTATAGACCAAGCAACGAATGATTATAGAGGGAAATTTTAGGGACAGAAAATTTGACTTCAGAACTTTGTTTGGACTAGTCTGGAGATGAACATATCAAAAGTTCCCACTCCTAGGTGGTGAGCGGGGGGGAGGGGGGCACTTTAAAGGTCCCATTTTTTGGTTTTTCGCTTATATCTCGGAAACTATGCGTCGTATGGAAAAAGGTAATCTACGCAAAATTAAACATAATTAAATTTCCTACAAGAATGTCTATATTCATTTTCTTCCTGTATGTTATAGTTTAGGAGATATTCGCCAACCAAAATAGATAATTAAAAAAAAAAGTATTAGGTACCTTGAATATTTCTATCAAAGCGGTTTACCGTGGTCTGCTAATAAATCACACTCACAAAACAATCTTTATTTTACAACATTCGACGTATTTACTAACATGAGCTCGACCTACACCTAACATTTTCACCCCCAAATTGATCCCATATGAATATAGGAACCACAAGATTTTTTTTAGAGAGGTGGTGGGGGGGTCAGACATGTCAGAATCTATGTAGCGGCAAGTTTGACAGATTTGAACGGAAATGGGGGTGGGTGAGATATTTCTATGGCACACATAGTCAAATTAATTGACATAAAATCACCTTAATCCCGTTGCTAGGAAGCGCCCCTTACTGTGTTACGCGTCTCCGAGCGATTTGATCTCCTTACGGGGGGGGGGGGGGCGGTGTTCTACCCCACTGGAGTGAAAGTAGATGTTCATAGGTAAACGACCTGTTTTTAAAATTTTGAAAAACAGCTGAAATAGTATATACTCTGTCTTAAATGGGTGCGGGGGGGGAGGGGGAGGGTCAATTTTAGGGCCCATTCAAACTGTACCCGTATCGATATATCCGTGGTTCCATCGTGGCAATATCGCGGGAATTAATAATTTAAACTTTCGAAGCACCCCTTCCCTAACCGCGAACATGAGCTGGGCAAAATATTAGAATGGTGAAATGAAGTTTGTGCGGAGATGACGTAATTTACCACTGCCTTTCTGTAAGCCTCCGCCACATCCTCCTCGCTCAGATAGGGCCATTCTACATTCTCTGTGTCCGACATCGATAATGAAATATAGAAATGCGACAAATGTCAACGAACTATGAGAATTAATGAAATTGTTATTTTTATCCATAGCAACACTTCAAAGAATACCAGAATCGACCTAATATTCGGGAATGTATAGTGAGTATATAGGCAGAATACAAAAAAAATTTCACTAATTGCTTAATATATAAATACACACACATATATATATATATATATATATATATATATTATATACAACAAAAGGACAAGGTATTGCATAGCATTTTTCAACCTTGACCTGTAGTAAAGAGAATTATAATAAATAATTAAATGATTAAATGTTGACTAAATAAATATAAAAATAAAAATAAATAGGTACAGCTAGAACGAGAAAAAGGCCCCCAGCAATAAAGAGACCGCGCCCGCCACTGTAACGAATGAATATATTCACCACAGTGACGAGCAAAACCTCTCCCAGACCGGAAACCTCCCTGTCCCTCCAGCTGTACATAGGTTATGTTTTAAAATTTATTTCCGGAGAATGTTAAAATTCAATATCCGTATATAAGTTACCATATTTATAATATATTTTTTTTTAATTCCCCAACAACGATACCGATATTAATATACAACACACCTGTTAATAATATTTGAGTTGACAAACTTTTTTGGTGTTGATTTTTTATGTTATGATAAAAACGATGTATTTTTCGGAGGTGCCCATATTTCTTTTATTATTTATTTTAAACCATTAACTGGTGTATATATGTAAATAAGAATGCAACTTTCCGTTTATTAATTTATGTATTCATTTTAGTGTAATTGTTAAAAATGTAATTAAAAATGATGCGTCTTAACGAATTCTCTCATAAAATTGTTTGGTGGTCCTGAAAAGGACCGTTTTTGTTTGAAAATATTCCAGTTTATCTCATAGAGTTCCAACGCTGCCACGTTCGGTTGCCATTCAAATCCGTCATCATATTCAAATCAAGGTGGAAGGCATAATTTCGACTACGTCTATCCCAACATTCCGTTTCGTTTTCTTCGGACCAGTAATTATATATTTCCATGATACCACGTAACGTATCTAGACTA
Organism: Rutpela maculata; assembly: GCA_936432065.2. Taxonomy (NCBI): domain Eukaryota; kingdom Metazoa; phylum Arthropoda; class Insecta; order Coleoptera; family Cerambycidae; genus Rutpela; species Rutpela maculata. The sequence goes on along the minus strand of OW386286.2, from coordinate 101,188,194 downwards.
CATGTCGGATTTCTTCTGATAGCCGTACACAATTCAACTAATTTTATCCCATTCAAAAAACAATTTCCCGCGATAAATACTAAATCTGAGTAATTCTTCGTTAGAGAACCACAACAAATTTTATACCTTAACACACGACAGATATGTGGTGGAATCTGTCTAAAAAATTACATATTTTTCTCCACTCTCTTGTCACGGATCTTTGGCTCTCATCATATATAAGAATAGCTTCATATAAAATGTCATTCAATATTGTCATTTCTTGCATATCATTCAAATATGCTTCGTCTGTAGCAGTCAGTGGATTTTCTACTTCCTGCACATCAATCATTAGATCTTCCATTTCGTTTATATCCATAATATAACACTCGACTTTCAATTAATCACAGAAAACGTCAGATTAACACTTATTATTTTAATCCAATAGCAACACTTTCATCATATAAATAATCTCATAACCTCCAAATCAATTTCCTCAATAGTTACCAACTTAAATCCATCTTTACCAACTTAAATAATCCAAACAAACATTGAAATACAATTATTATAATCCAATCATAATATTTGCAATTATACCACAACATCCAAATTAATTTCAACAATGGTTACCAACTTATAAAATTTAACCCCTACCAACTTCAATATTTCGGACAAACATTGCAATATCAATATTCTAATTCAATCACAACACTTCCGTCTTTTAAATTATGCTATTCCGCAATGGTTACCAACTCGGATCATTTTACCAACTTCAATATATTTAATAAACGGTAACATTTTATTATTATAATCCAATCACAACTCTTCCGTTATATTAACTATACCGCATCCTATAAATCTATTTCCATAATGGTTACCAACTTACATATTACTGTCAACATAAATATTTTGGACAAACGTTGAAATATTATCATTCTAATCCAATCATAACACTTCCGCTGTATAAATATATTTCCGCAATGGTTACCAACAATGATACCGACAAAATAACCTATGAGATTACTTTTTCAGGTGCGACACTTTCCCAACAAAAATACCTATTTAAATTTTGAAAGATAACATGTGATCGATATAATATACCATAACCTAAAAATCAACAACTTCTGCCAATTTTAAAACATAACCTATGCGATTACTTTTTCAGGTGCGACACTTTCCCAACAAAAATACCCCAAATCATCCTGAAATATTATTATTCTAATCCAATCATAACACATCCGCCATATAAATTATACTACATCCTATAAATCTGTTTCCGCAATGGTTACCAACTTAGAAATTTTTACCACTTATTACTACCAACTTATATATTTCGGACAAACAATGAAATATTATTCTAATCCAATCACAACACTTCCGCTATATAAATTATACTACATCCTATAAATCTGTTTCCGCAACGGTTACCAACTTAGAAATTTAGTAAGACGATCCCGGCGAATCCGACCGCCTAGTAAACTCACATTATTTTAAGCCTTTCGACTCCCGGAACTCCAAGAGATATTCGTTGCCACCTTCGACTAGAAATGATACGGCCTCAGAGGTGTTCAGGCATAATCCCACGGATGGTAGCTTCGCACCACCGACCGCCCGCTCGAGCGAGTGCGTGAGCCAAATGTCCGAACCTGCGGTTCCTCTCGTACTGAGCAGTATTAGTATCGCAACGACGAGTCATCAGTAGGGTAAAACTAACCTATCTCACGACGCCGACGGTCTAAACTCATCTCACGTTCCCTATTAACGTTGGTATTATTACTGTAAAAATTATTTAAGTTGGTAAACTATTCGGATATTGATTTATAGATTATGGTAAATTATATCGATCACATAGGTTATGTTTTAAAATTTATTTCCGGAGAATGTTAAAATTCAATATCCGTATATAAGTTACCATATTTATGATAATATATTTTTTTTAATTCCCCAACAACGATACATACATTAATATACAACACACCTGTTAATAATATTTGAGTTGACAAACTTTTTTGGTGTTGATTTTTTAGGTTATGATAAAAACGATGTATTTTTCGGAGGTGCCCATATTTCTTTTATTATTTATTTTAAACCATTTACTGTGCATATATGTAAATAAGAATGCAACTTTCCGTTTATTAATTTATGTAGTAATTTTAGTGTAATTGTTAAAAATGTAATTAGAAATGATGCGTCTTAACGAATTCTCTCATAAAATTGTTTGGTGGTCCTGAAAAGGACCGTTTTTGTTTGAAAATATTACAGTTTATCCCATAGAGTTCCAACGCTGCCACGTTCGGTTGCCATTCAAATCCGTCATCATATTCAAATCAAGGTGGAAGGCATAATTTCGACTACGTCTATCCCAACATTCCGTTTCGTTTTCTTCGGACCAGTGATTATATATTTCCATGATACCACGTAACGTATCTAGACTTCATGTCGGATTTATTCTAGTAGCCGTACACAATTCAACTAATTTTATCCCATTCAAAAAACAATTTCCGGCGATAAATACTAAATCTGAGTAATTCTTCGTTAGAGAACCACAACAAATTTTATACCTTAACACACGACAGATATGTGGTGGAAATCTGTCTAAAAAATTACATATTTTTCTCCACTCTCTTGTCACGGATCTTTGGCTCTCGTCATATAAAAGAATAGCTTCATATAAAATGTCATTCAATATTGTCATTTCTTGCATATCATTCAAATATGCTTCGTCTGTAGCAGTCAGTGGATTTTCTACTTCCTGCACATCAATCATTAGATCTTCCATTTCGTTTATATCCATAATATAACACTCGACTTTCAATTAATCACAGAAAACGTCAGATTAACACTTATTATTTTAATCCAATAGCAACACTTTCATCATATAAATAATCTCATAACCTCCAAATCAATTTCCTCAATAGTTACCAACTTAAATCCAATTTTACCAACTTAAATAATCCAAACAAACATTGAAATACAATTATTATAATCCAATCACAATATTTGCAATTATACCATAACCTCCAAATTAATTTCCGCAATTGTTACCAACTTATAAAATTTAACCTCTACCAACTTCAATATTTCGGACAAACATTGCAATATCAATATTCTAATTCAATCACAACACTTCCGCCTTTTAAATTATGCTATTCCGCAATGGTTACCAACTCGGATCATTTTACCAACTTCAATATATTTAATAAACGTTAACATTTTATTATTATAATCCAATCACAACTCTTCCGTTATATTAACTATACCGCATCCTATAAATCTATTTCCGTAATGGTTACCAACTTACATAAAACTGCCAACATAAATATTTTGGACAAACGTTGAAATATTATCATTCTAATCCAATCATAACACTTCCGCTATATAAATATATTTCCGCAATGGTTACCAACAATGATACCGACAAAATAACCTATGAGATTACTTTTTCAGGTGCGACACTTTCCCAACAAAAATACCTATTTAAATTTTGAAAGATAACATGTGATCGATATAATATACCATAACCTAAAAATCAACAACTTCTGCCAATTAGGCAATCCAACGACCTGTCAAAATTATTTTTCAATATGGCGCTGAGGGCAAACATGGGGTTTATTTTAATTAACTCGCGGAAACGTAGCCAAGGCAACCGAAAAAAAACTCATTTAACGAATGAAAATAAAGGATTGCCGGATGTTTGCCCTCAGCGCCATGTTGGAAGTCACGTGGTTTGGATCGCCTAATTTTAAAACATAACCTATGCGATTACTTTTTCAGGTGCGACACTTTCCCAACAAAAATACCCCAAATCATCCTGAAATATTATTATTCTAATCCAATCATAACACATCCGCCCTATAAATTATACTACATCCTATAAATCTGTTTCCGCAATGGTTACCAACTTAGAAATTTTTACCACTTATTACTACCAACTTATATATTTCGGACAAACAATGAAATATTATTCTAATCCAATCACAACACTTCCGCTATATAAAATATACTAACTCCTATAAATCTGTTTCCGCAACGGTTACCAACTTAGAAATTTAGTACGACGATCGCGGCGAACCCCGGCCGCCTAGTAAACTCACATTATTTTAAGCCTTTTGACTACCGGAACTCCAAGAGATATTCGTTGCCACCTTCGACTAGAAAGGATACGGCCTCAGCGGTGCTCAGGCATAATCTCACGGATGGTAGCTTCGCACCACCGTCCGCCCGCTCGAGCGAGTGCGTGAGCCAAATGTCCGAACCTGCGGTTCCTCTCGTACTGAGCAGGATTACTATCGCAACGACGAGTCATCAGTAGGGTAAAACTAACCTATCTCACAACGCCGACGGTCTAAACTCAGCTCACGTTCCCTATTAGCGGTTCTATCAAAGCGGTTTACCGCTATTATATGACTAATGGCTAGAGACTAAATGATGATTATTGATGATTATAGTATGATTACTTTACTAAATCTGTTTTATGTCATAATTATAAGATTTTATTATGAATCTGTGTATGAGAATTAAACATACGAATTGTTTAGGCTTTAATTACCGTTAAAAATGTTAGAATTTGATTTTATGTTCAATAAATGTTGATTTTTACTAAAATGGCGATTTTATTGATATATCTCGCCAAAAATGAATTCGTTTCTAATTTTATTTTGAAGTCTCGAAGTCCCGGGACGTCCCGGGACTTTGATCTTGCGATGTCTCGTGTCCCAGGACTTTGAGAATGTCGAGACTTCCCAAACTCTAGTCCTTAAGAATGGCCGTTTGGGGACAATTTCGTTGAGTAGATTTGGCTCTGTTTAACAAAGGGCAGTGTGCTTATTTCAGGAACATGCTGAAAAGGAAACATTTTTTGAGGGTTTCAACTTTGACTTAGCGGACGATATAAGCATAATAATAGTATTGCCTAGATATTTAAATTATTATCATCATCGGTAGTTAGTGACTGATTAAAGTTGCTGCACTTAATAGTTGTTAACATCTGCCAATGACGTTGGAATTTAAGCATTCAGATGCACAGTATAGTGTGTTTGGAGAGAATGGTTTAGCCCGTTCCGGAGTGTATTTAAAATGTCCATATATATACAGTGTGTCTACTTAAGTTGGCATATGGAAAACTTTTTTATTTTGAGTTTTAGGAAAAAAGTTATTCTTTATAAAAAGTTCTACAATATCATTGAAACTTTAAGTGTTCAAATTAATTACATTTAATCTAGGATGCACTGACAAGAAATGTTTGGCAGTAAACGTCAATAAAAAACGAAAAAAAAAAGTTTAGAAAAAAATTTAAAAAAATCTTTTTTCAACGTAAATGGATATGATAGCATATTTGAACGTGTATTTTAATTATGAACAACTTTTCATAATTACAATTTTCGATATTGTCAAAAATAAAAGTACTTTACTCTTGTACCAAATTCATAATTATTGACAAACCCCGTATATGACTGATAAATGTTGAGGTTTTATTGTTTCATTTTAGGTTTTAGACCATGTAGAACTTTTTATAAAGAATAACTTTTTTTCCTAAAACTCAAAATAAAACAGTTTTCCATATGCCGCCAACTTAAGTAGACACACTGTATATACAATTTTTTCTAGAGTATGTTCTCTTTAATTTAATTGCAAAGTAGGGTTTTTAAGAAGGTTTTATCTTCAACATTGAGTAAAGTGGAAAAATTACATGCATATGTTGGTATTGTTTATAATATTTAAGCTGTCATTCTTACCAGTGGTCTATATAATATTTAAGTTATTTTAACCGTCGTTAGTTGTTGCTGACTGATTCGAATCGAAGTATTAACTGTAACTGGTTGAAATCGTATGTGATGCATTTCGTGGAGTGCAATGTTACTAGTTTATAACTGCTTAAATATTACTTGCTGAAATTTAAGCATTTAGATGTACTTTGGAAGGAAGGATGTGGTCCTGTTTCTCTGCGTAATGTGCTTAAGAATGCTGTTTAAACCAATTTCGTCTACAGTAGATTTTGCTCTATTCACCAAAATGCAGCTTGCTTACTATAAGGAGGTGGGGAAGGAGAAATTTTATATAGGCTTTATCTATAATTCTTAGGTTATTATTTAACCACTGGTAATTGTTGAGATCAATTCAAATTGGAGTACTGAATATATCTAACTTAATAGTTCCTGAAATCTTATGATGTGCATTATGGGTTGAAGTGTTAATAGTTCTTAACTCCTTCAATATTACATCCAAATATGTTGCAATTTAATCAATCAGATACGATATATAGTGTGCTTCGGAGAGAAGAATTCAGCCCGTTTTTTCTGAAGTGTATATGAAATGCGCATTTGTGCAATTTTGTCTAGAGTTTATTCTCCTTAACACGGTGCAATTTACAACGAAGAGTTTTTGTGGAGGTTTTATCTTCGGCTTTGGCTAAGATGGCAAAATTACATGAATATATTGGTATTGTTTATGACGTTTAGGCTGTTATTTTAACCATTGGTAGCTGTTAGTGCCTCACTCAAATTCGCATATTGTTACAGCTGATATAGTCCAGTGTTTGACGGTGAAAATAATGTATTACCTCTGAATTCTTTCGTACAACATCGATTTTGATGAAAATTTGTAATTAAGCTCATCTTCTTTTCTAAAAGTTATATGTTCCAGATGTGTGCTTTTTGTGTTTTTGTTTGGGGGTGAAAACTACCTCAGAATAGATTTAAGCGTTACATAGATTGAAATCATGTTTAAATATGTAGAATAAACATTATTTCATGTCCTGGAATCTAATTTATGATGTGTTACAACGTTTCAATCCTTAACCACCCATTATTACGAAATAAAAAAATAGCGAATAGAAGAAAAAAATCGTATGCAAATTATATTTGGGCCATGCATAGTTCATGGGGGTAGAAGTAAGGTTTCGAAAAGTTCCCATCTTACCCGTTGATGGAAACACCCTTTTGGGGCGAAAAACCACCCCTAGACAGGAGTTAGTTACGATTATTCTCATTTTTCTTCGAATCCGTCATTCCCACGAAAGACAGGTATAGGAACAAAAATATTCGTCATTAAATTCTACACAAAAAAGTTCTATGGTCGATTTGCGTACTCCCCGCCGTTTTCTCGCTATCGACGTTCATAGTAGGGAGTGGTTTGGAGCGCTCGGCGAAAAGTCGGCGAAACGCGAAACAGAGGAAGTAATTAATACGCTTATTGCGGAAGATGATGCCGACTTGCTCATCGTGCAAACTGTGATCGAGAAATGTCAGCAGTATGAGACAGTTTTCATCGTTGGACAGGACGTCGATCTTCTCGTGCTCATATTAGCCCTTTTTCCTCAATATAAAGACATTCGACTTTTTAGAGAATCCCAGGGAAACATGAAGGAGAGGATATACAGTTCTCGCGATTTACAGTCCTCGGATGTCTTGAGAAACTGTAAGGAAACTGTGCTGTTTGCACATACATTTAGTGGTTGCGACACTACTTCTGTAACTATACTTAATAACAGAAGAGAGAAGAGTAACGCTGTACTATTATCGAGACTACCGCCAACGTCTGCCGCTTCTCATCAGCATGCTTATAGGGTTTTTCATCAAATTCAGTTATGGAGAGGAATAAACCTTGATCCGACACAATGGGGTGGGAAGAAAACTTACACCGTTCTTTCACCCATTTTTACACCTGAGGCACCAGCTCCGTCTTTCGTTCTACAATTTATATCTTGCAACTGCAGGATGGGTTGCGGGAAATGATGTGGGTGTGTAAAAATAGGATTGCGCTGCTCAACCATGTGCTCCAACTATCACGGACAAGGCTGCTTAAATTCACCTACCGAAGATGAGTTGATTGAAGAAAACCCTATCGACGACTGAAACCGACAATGACGACAGTGGAATAGGCCTACAGGGGAAACCACTTACAAAAAAACGCACCGAGACCTCTACCTCTTGGTGGTGTGGAAACGAGGTCATATTACAAAGTGCGTATCCTCGAAAAAAGCGAGAAAATTCAACAAAAATAATAATAGAAAGGATTGTACAAGATTAATCTTGTAGAGGAGAATCCGCTCTACAAGTTTCATTATAACCATTTTTGACGTCAAAGTAGCCGTTTCGGAGATATTTGCTGTGGAAAATCGCATACCACCGATTTTTCGCCGAGCGCTCCAAACTACCCCCTACTATGATCGTCGATAGCGAGAAAACGGTGGGGAGTACGCAAATCGACCATAGAACTTTTTTTGTGTAGAATATTTTTGTTCCTATACCTGTTTTTCGTGGGAATGACGGATCAGAAGAAAAATGAGAATAACCGTAACTAAGTCCCGCCTGGGGGTGGTTTTTCGCTCCAAAAAAAGGTGTTTCCATCAACGGATAAGGTGGGAAGTCTTCGGATCCTCAATTCTACTCCTCTGAACTATACATAGCCCAAATATAATTTGTATATGAATTTTTTCTCCTAAAAAGTCTTAATTTGCGTGGACTATTATAACAAATTAAAATCCCGTCACTGTTTATAATACAATTTATGATTTATTGCAACGTTTCGTCCATTACAAACCGTCCGTGATAAAATTAACTATTTACTTGAAATTAAAAACTGAAATTATTGAATGAGTTTAAAGGGGAGAAATAATTATTACTTCCACATCCAGTGGAAGTATAGTAACGACAAAAAAATTTTTAAAAATTTTTATTGTTCAAATATTAGAATGTCATGAAACGTCGAGATTTTAATTTTGAGCGAAAAAAAATTTTCTGTCTGTCGGTCTGTCTGTAACTTTTTTTGTGCGCACGTTTACTCTGGAACCGTTTAAGATATTGACTTGAAATTTGGTACACATATGTACTTTAATGAGATCTGGAACTGGATTATATTTTCATCTTATTCCGTCAAAGGGTTGGGGGGTAAATTGGGGTAAATTTGGGGTGAATAGCTAAATTAAGCAGATAAGAGTCCAGAAAATTGGTATTTAGTATATACAAGAGAAGCTAAGGTCTCAAAAAAATTTTTGGCATTAGCCACCCCCATTACCACCCCCACCTCATTATTAAAGGGGATGATGATGTGATTTAGTGTCTGTACAAGAACTAGAAACCTCAAAGTATTTTTTGCTTCATCCACCCCCACTACCACCCCCTTATCACCACCCCCACCTCACTACCGATGTGGGGTATCGTTTAGTAGGTTTTTGGGATAGAGGATTTCAAATATTACATTATTAAAGTTTCATAAGCAATTATTTCCACATACAATTTTTTTTCGTTGTGAGTGAGTTGGATCGAAAATCTGGATGTGGAAGTAGTGGTTCCTTGGGCAGCGGTTTCTTATTTACATTATAATAGCATGTTTTATTATTGAAAACGTATCGATCGTGAGAAGAACTATCATCATTATCGACCTCCTCCGCTTGGAATGTAATTGGAGGACAATTTGTCACCGGAGTGTGTTCCGCATGTCTAACTTTTCGGCAGCCACAAGCTCCCCACGTCCTTTTTTGCAATTACAGAATATCATTTTGGGGAGTTTTTTCGGTGCAGGCATATGCAGAATTTTGATTGGTAGTAAAAATCCTTCATTATTAATCCATCCCCAATCAGTTGGACAAATATTTTTGTTCCCAAGCCACATCTGGGTTTGTAAATGAACCGTCTTAATGTGCTCATTTAGTGCATCAAGTGTCGGAACGAAGGATAATAATCTCGCAGCACTGTTTTTAGTGGCAGCCGTAATAAAGGAATCATAGCTCATCTTCTCGAGAAACGCCGATAAATATTCGACACAGCTCAATTTTTTTAACTGTATCTCCTTAGCAGCTCCGTACAGTAATATTGTGTGTGTGTGTGTCATGTATGAAGATATACATATATAGATACAGGCATATGTGTTTACAGGTATTTATAAATGCTCCAAAATTGTCGAGAATAGAACAATTTTTATGCTCTGAAAATTTCACTGAAAAAAGGCGATTAGTTTTTCAACGCTAACTTCCTTCATTTTTAAGCTATTCAATCGCTCCAAAAACCATTTTGCACAGAATTTTAAGGGCTACAACTGAACTTGAACTTCCTTGAATCCTTCGTATATGAGATTTTTGAGTTTAAAGGGCTCGGGGAAGGTGGTCCTTGCACTCAAATGCAAACTTATAAAGATGTTATCTCAATTAATTTTTATCCTAAAGAAATAAAAAAAAAAAAATTCAGCAAAAGAAAAACTTAATTTTTGTACACTAGTATTTTTTACGTATCTTCTTTAGTTTTTGAATTATTGTGAAAAAATGAAAATTTTTTAAGAAATAAAAAATCATTTCAAATTTGAATCAAACTTTTTTTCAAATCTAGGCATCCCAAACCGATCAAACTTCTAGAACATGTTGTTAGTACTAAAATAAAGTAAATCGTAAATGGATTATGTTCAATTTCAATTCTTGCGGTGAAGCCATTGGTTTTATTGCTGATTTTTTCTCCGACAACCATTTTATTTTCATCATAACTCCGTTAGTTTTTACGCGAACGACTTTTACCAAAGCTCGTTTTAAAAATCTCCTCACGTACTTTTAAAAATTTCTTATATTTTTCTCCAGAAATTTTTCGTTATTTAACGTTGAAAGGTTTGAATTCAGTTTTCGGCGAACAAAAAGTCACCTTCAACGAGCCATAACTCGGTTCGTATTACATCTACAGAAATAAGAAAAAAACCAATCAATTTATTATTTTATAAGCTTCATTTTTGCTTATAATTTATTTGATAAAACGTAAGGTATTCGAGTTATTCGCCGATGTGTGCTTTTACCCCCAGGGTAACAGCACACATCGGCACTATATAACTTTTGTTCCTTGTGTCATTCCCTAATTACTGTCCAAATTTTACATCAATCGGCTTTGTACAAAAGAATTCCGAGCGAAAAACCGTCAAACACTGGACTAATATAATCATTTCTGAAATCGCATTAGGTGCGATTAGATGTTGATAATTTGTAACTGATTCAATATTATTCGGTGTTTAAGCAGTCAGATATATTTTGGGAAGAAGAAAGTAGCCCGTTTTCTCTGAGGTGTGCTTAAGAATGCTCGTTTGTGGACAATTCTGTTGAGCAGATTTTGACCTATTTAACAAAGTGCAGTTTGCCTACTACAGGGAGATGTCGAGAAGGAAATATTTTTCGAGCAGATAATATAAGCATTATAGTATTATAATAATTTATAATTGCTTGAATGCTACTATCAATGACGCTGAAATTTAAGCATTCAGACGCTCGATATAATGTACTTTAGAGAGAAGATTTGGCCTGTTTTCTCTGAAGGGTATTTAAAATGTGCATTTGTATAATTTTGTTTTGTACAACCGAATGTTTGACAGGCAAATTGTAATTTGGTGAAATAATTTATAATCCAGGCAACGAATGCTCAAAAAAAGGGGGTAGAGGGAAATTTTAGGGACAGAAAATTTGACTTCGGAACTTTATTTCCACTAGTTATCTTAACAAATAGAGCAAAAAACGTGAGCGAAAAAAAAATGTTTTCCCCAATTTTCGAATTTCGAGGGCGGATATCTCGAGAACAGAACAACATATCGACAAATGTAAGTAGTGACTCTTGTAGCAAATTTTGTTCAATTTTGTATATAATGGTCAAGCCGCTACGACGCATAGTTTTCGAGATATAAGCGAAAAACCAAAAAATGGGACCTTTAAAGTGCCCCCCCCCCCGCTCACCACCTAGGAGTGGGGACTTTTGATATGTTCATCTCCAGACCAGTCGAAACAAAGTTCCGAAGTCAAATTTTCTGTCCCTAAAGTTTCCCTCGATAATCATTCGTTGCCTGGCCTATTGAAGGGAGTCTAAAAGACTATTTCTAATAAAACAATTTATTGATAAATTAGTAACATTATCAATTAAGTGTGCCTTTTTTAAATTGACTACTAACCCAAAATGAGATAAAAAAAACCAGCTCCAAAGATTGGAATTGAAATGTCAGCTATATTAAAAGCGAAAGGAAAAATTCTTCGTAAGTTTAAATTGATATATTTCCATATGTATATATAGTAACCATTAGCTGCGGTTAAAACTGTGTCAAGATTTCTATTTAAATCTGTAAAAACAAATCAGCTTCAGTATCAATAAGAAATCGTAAATTATTGGATTGATCATAAATAAAAAAAACGACGATTACTGTCAGAAATGCTAACGTCAGAACATTTATTAACTTCTAGTCTTTTAGAATTATTAACAGCATTCTTTTTAAAATCTTTATTGTAAATGAACAGGTGCCTCCGTATCGGAAAGCTTTTTCTTTATAAAGTTGGTGTCAGTAACAAATTGTATTATTTGCAGGATCTTTATTACGAGTATTACTGCGATCTGAAGAACGAGTTCTAGGTCTAGAACTGTCTTGAGCTTTACAATTGTTACAAACTGATGTGGAGGCAGGAGGATCAGTACTTCTTAAAGCAATTTAAGATTGTATTGAATGAAGTTGAGAACCGAAAACTTCTTGACGTTGCAAAACATGGTTTAAAGAACTTAAAAACAATGCATCCGATCGAAAAGTCATCTATTACCAAAATTAAAGAGCATTAAACTTCGCTTCAAATGAGTACCTCAAAGTTGAAATTTCATCAAGAGGTATGGGTAAATACCTCTCCCTTCGATCCGACTCCGCGGGTCATGCGCGTCCCTTCTCCCTCATTTCAGTTGTGCAATTGACGCGTGTAAAATGAGTTGCCACCAACATCGGATGCAGCAAGGTGGCACTCAATGCGCGCATACCACCAAGTGCAAACTTGGCTGGGAAACAACAAACTCATGCCAATGGGGTTCGAAAAAAGGCTCGTCAGGCTTATTGCCTATAACAATATCAAAGAATGCTGCACCCAACATGCTGCTGAAAATGGTTTCGTGGTTGCAAAAAAGCAAAAAAGGTTGCACTGCAGTATGCAGCTGTCGGAAATTAGGCCTGAACTGCTCTTTGACCTGTAAACACTGCTCTGGCCTCTCATGTCAGAACGCTCCTGAGATTGAGTTGAATGAAGACGAAAACGACGACGAAGTTTGCTTCGAGCTTGAGGAAATTGGTGGTGCTACTGCAATGGCTCCGAAAGATAAGATGCAGTACGAGGACATTAGTCAGCCCCAATCCAAACGGATTCGACTACAATAACCACTACACGCAAATAATTCGTTTTTTACAAAATTCATTTTTACTTCATTTCAGTTCTTTCTTACACCTTGTATTGTTCTTGCACTTTGCATTTGTTTAATTTTTTTACACTTTGTTGTATTACTACTATTGGGCAAATTTTTATTTTTGGTTAATAAACTTTGGGCCTTTTTTTACATTATGATTTTATTTCGACAACTCATTTTCTTAAATTAATTTGGATAAAAAAGAATAAAAGAAAATAATAAATATATTTATATGTAGGACATTTTGGATTTTGAGAGTATTTTGCTTAATATTGATCGAAATTGGAAAACCAGGTAATCTATTAACTTAAAATTACATGCTCTACAACTTTTATTCTATGGATTTTTTCATTTAGATTAGCCGTTTCAGAGCTGAAGACGTTTAAAAGTTACCCAGTGTGAATATTTTACAAGTTGGTAAAAATAAAAATTGTGCCAATTACGCCCATACATCTTGATAACTTTCAACTTTGAGGCACTCATTCGAAGCGAAATTTAATGCTCTTTAATTTTGATAATAGATAACTTTTCGATTGGATGCATTGTTTTTAAGTTATAGGCCACAAACTGAAAAAAGTTCCCAAATTCGATCTGCAATGTCAGTAATATCTTTTATGTCGGTCTTACCTGAGTCTGTAATAGCAATATAGATAGATTGAGGTGAGGTCCATAATTTAACTAATAGCTCTTGGCTCACCATATGGGAGGCTCCTGCAACACCCAACATAAATCGGTAAAAATCCGATGGTTTGAGGTCTCCCATTAGCGAACCTGGAAGTAAATCGTCGAGACGCTTCTCCTCACTAGAAGTTAACCTCGCGATTAACGTACTCTTCAAATTAGTATAAATCATTTGCAGGGGGATTTGCACTTATATCGTACGTGTTAGTTATTACTTCTCACGCTAAGGAAGCTACTACCTGGCCGTACTTCCTCCTATCACCGACAATTCTAGACACTGCAAACTGCCATTCGACTTGAGTAAACCAAATATCAGGTTTTGTAACCCAAAATGGGGACAGTTTGACACATGTGATGTAATTTTGCGATGGAATTGAATCGATTAAAATATCGATTGGTTGTGCCATTATTAATAAATTGTTCTTTCTATTAACGAAGGAATATCGAAACACAACTCACTTACCGTACAAAAAGAAAGAAGAGAGATTCAGGTATCATCTTCAATTATCTTCTTAGGGGAGGGAATAAAATCCAAAAGTGAGAATTTTAGGGTGCCAGTTTATAGTGAATCATTCGTGGTTCTTCAGATTGTCCAGTCATTAATTACAATTGAAGTATTGCGTTGGGGAAAATTTGATATTCTTTTCCATTTATAATTTTATACTTCCAGCGGCATTGTCGGTCAACCAATTATAGTTTATATAATAATTAAAATAATATCACGTCGGGGTCACCAATTATAGTTGTTCTGTATATAAAAATGAAACAATATTTCTTTAATTATTTATGGAATATATATGTTATATGGATTATTTCGAAAAACACTTTTTAAAAAACTTTTTACTTTATTTTATTTTATTATTATGTACACGACTTATATTAGAGATTCTCAAGCTTGAGATCTCTGTTACAAAGTACTAAATGTTAATAACTAAGTTAAGCGTTGACCAAGATAGAATGATGCGAATTTAAAAATTTGGCCTTTTATATGTTTTGAATCTGCTGATGACAAATTGCAATGTCGACAATATTGCGTTCACAAAAAACAAAGTAATAAATTACACCCAAAAAACAAAGTAATAAATTAGTATTGAAAAATAAAAGGGCCTTGTTGAAAAGTATCAAATTTCATAGACTTTAGGTAATTATCGAATTGCGTTCGAAATAATCAAAAACATTAAGAAAAGTAATAACTCAGCAGTTTCAAAATTAACAAATAAATAATGTTTACAAAAGTTTTACATTAGGGTAATTTAAAGTATAAACAATAGAATAAACAATAATAGTACATGCGACACAAGAACTACGCAATATGCTGGGACTTATAATATTTTAAATATGTAGGGGTTAATTCCTATATAACAACTCCCTTTTATAATAAAAAGTTGATGCTATACAATGCGACAACTTTTTAAGCATAATTTTTATTAAAATTATTAGTATTCAATTCAATGTTCTCATCTTCATAATCTTCTTGAATTCCTATACTGGGTCTCCGACTAGGAAGGAACTTAACAATTTTCCTTAAAGTTCTATTACTTCTTGGTGGTTTAGGGGGTTGATCACCAGAGTTTTGAATCGCTATTTTAAATCTTTTGCGATTTTTACATTTACAACATAAGTATAACAATATAAGAGTTATTATTAATACAATAATAAAATATGTGAACCATGAAATATGTTTTCTTACAAAAGGTTCATTTATTATTTTATCCAAATCTCGAGAATATTGGTCTAATTTATGTTTTGCAATATCTAAATTTTCAGTATTAAAATTATTTAATTTTAACGGTTGTAGGTTTAATTTTGATTTTACATTATCAGGTAAATGTTGACAACAATCATAAGGTATTGTAACAGTGTGAAAGCTAGATTTTATTTCAGATCCTTGATTTAATTTTGGTTGTACCTTTGTATTTCCTATGTAGGCATTACAATTCGTTGTTAATTGTAAAACTGATGTTTTATAAATAATTTGAGTATAAGCTTCTTGATTTTGACATTTAATTGTAACAGTTAAAGGATCAAATATTGAAATTAACCAAATATTATCTTCTATTTCATGAATATTATAATTCTTTGCAAGTACAAGGGAAGATCGACAAGTTTTAGGTAACACTGTTGGGTTTTTCAAAATTTGAGCTTCACAAATTGTGTCACTATCAATTGGATAAGGCACCATATTTGAACATAATTTTAATCTAGGGATTAAATTTTTACAATTTTTTAAAGTTGAAAAAGATATGAACATTAACGAATCATCATTTTTAGCAATATATTTTTCAGAGATACTTAAGATATGAAAAAGTCCTGTTCTATTATCAAAAATTGGTATAGGGTATAACTTATAAATGGTGTATGCTTCTGGTTGAACCAAGGGAATTTTTAACATGAAAACAATTTTAGATTCAGTTTGAAAAGCTTCGAGTTCAATAATATCAAGATATTGAGCAATTTTTGCACTAGAGGCAACTAAAGGTAAGTTGTTTTTATGTAAACTTTGAGAAATCTGTTGAAGTGATATGACCAAATCATTTGGTGTTATGATTGAGCTATGTATAATTTTTAAACGTGAAAAGGTAATAGCATTTAAAATGTCAGTTAATTCATTCTCTAAGTACATGTAGTTTTCCATGAGATTTTCACAGATTTCAATTACTTTTAGTTTTGATTCTATAAGTCCAATTGTATCTGAAATATTCAAAATAGCATTTTCAATTATTTTAATGTCTTTATTAAACGCTTCCTCATCAATTCGTAAATTTTGTATTGTTTCATTGAAGTTTTTTATGACAGATGTAGTTACTGAAATTTGATTTTTCATTAAGTTTTCAAGTTGATGTTCATCATTTAATAATTTGTTTATACACTCTGTATAGAATTCTCCATCTGAGGCGTCTAAATTTCCAGTGATTGCTTTCCATACGGTTCCGACACCGTTTAATATTCCTCGTTTATAACGTTTAGTATCAGCAAAAACTTCTTCATATTTTAATTGAAGTGAGTCAGATAAATGGGTTAATAAACTAATATGAGTTTGTACTTCTGAATAAAATAATTTACCGCGGGGTTGATTATTATTAAAACTTATTGAATTGATTAAACTTTTTAATATATTGTCATTGTAGTCGAGATTTTCCTTTAAAGTTAACATATCCTTATATACTAATAATGTCCATTTGTCATTTGACACTTTAAGATATTCTTCTTGATGATAGTATAGTCCAACTGTATTATTTATTGGTTTAAGCAAAAACTTTGTTGGTAGGGCCATAACACGGATAGATGAAATGCTTAAAATAAGCAGAAACCTGCAAATAAATTAATTTTCAAAATAGGGTTTCATTTTATCGAAATTAATTTTAGTATTTCGCTTAGTTTCAGGATTATACAAGATAGCTGAATTTCTTAAAATTTCTTTAATTTCATAGGGTCCATTGAATTTATTTCCAAGTTTACTTTGAATTTGACTAGATTTTACATATACTTTGTCATCTACTTTATAGTCCGGGACATTTTCCGAAACATGTTTATCAAAGCGAATTTTAGATTTTTCTTTTTGCAAATTAGTTCTTGCGCGTGCTAACTTATAATAATATGATATACGGTTATTTAAATCTCTTACGTACTTTGTAATCAATTCGTGTTGATTATATAAAGTTTCTGGGGGTCTACCAGAGGTGTGCCCGAATATTAATTCGTAGGGGGTAAATCCATGCGTCTTATTCACTGAATTATTATAACATATTACTGCATAAGGTAATATTGTTAAGGGATGTTCTTGAGGGTTTTCAGTGACATGTGCTCGTATCATTTCTGTCAGTGTTGCATGAAATCTTTCAAGTGAACCATTTGATTGAGGATGGTTGACACTTGAATATGTCAATTTAATATCATATAGTGTACAAAGGTCTTTAAGTAGATTATTTTCAAATTCTCATCCGGAATCACAGTGTATTCTAAGGGGAGTTCCAAAATGTTGAAAATAAAGCAAAAGTGTATTTACTATAGATTTTGCAGTTTTATCACTCATAGGATATGCTTGTGTAAATTTTGTTAATTCATCTCGAATGGTTAAAATATAATTTTTCGTGGGTATTTCTAAAACATCAATGTTAATTCTTTCAAAAGGGGTTTTTGGAGTTTCAGTTATTACTAATGGACTTTCAAGGTTTTTACGACAAATTTTTACTTTTTGACATATTTCACATTTCTTAATAAAATTTTCTACATCTTTTGATATACCTGGCCAATTATATTTTTCTTTTATATGTCTAATGGTTTCGTTAATTCCTCGGTGTAAATGACTTTTTCCTGAATGATATTGATCTAATATTATTGGTATTTGGTCTTCATCTAGGTTTTGAACAATATTTTGACAAACAATTAATTTCACTTCCTTTTCAGCTAAAATGAAAGAAAGTATTTCAATAATTGGTAAATTGATATTGTTTTCTACATAATATGTTTTTAAAGAATTGATTTCATTTTGATATTTGTAAAAAGTTACAAATAAGCGTAATATTGCATTGTCATGTTCAGCTGGTAATGGAATTATATAATATTTTCTACCTTTGACGCGTTGGCTTGAACAAACATTTATTTTGTCGTTTTCAAAACTAGGATTTTGCTCTAATATGTCTTCAATTATTTTGTAATGAAAGTCTTTTAAATTATTCTGTTGAAAAAATGTGATAATGTTTTTGTGATCTTTATATAATAATTGCGTATTAGAAAATACAATTTTTGAATAATCAATTAGTGATTTTGTTTCATATAAATTTTGAAAAATATCGAATTCACGAGAAATTTCTTCCGGAGATATTTCATTTTCAATAACTTCAATTTCTTCAGGATTTTCGTCGCTAGTGTCAATTTCTCTTGATGTAGATGGTTCTTGCTGTTGCATATTATTATGAAAAGTCATGCATTTTTGAAAATGAGTTAAATCGTTTTGGAAATGATTTATTTTAATTCTGGATAGAGCATCAGCGTTTTTATTTATTTTTCCGGGTTTATAAATAATTTCATAATCATATTCTTCTAATTTCAATCTCCATCGAGCTAATCTACTGCCAGGATCTTTTATTGAGAATAACCAGGTTAAAGGTCGATGATCAGTACCTAGTTTAAACTTCCTGCCAAAGAGATAAGGCCTAAAGTACTTCACGGACCATAATATTGCTAATAATTCACGTTCAATAACTGAATACCTTGATTCTGCAGGGCATAATGTCCTTGAAGCATAAGCTATTGGAAGATCTTTACCTATAGGGCCTTGAGAAAGTATTGCGCCGATTGCAAATGCGCTAGCATCAGTAGTTAATAAGAATGGTTCATTAAAATTAGGATAAATTAAAATTGGAGTGGTTGTTAAAGCCTTTTTTAATTCACGAAATGAGTTTTCACATTCTGTGTCAAAGTTAAAAGGGATATCTTTTTGAAGTAATTTTGTTAATGGTTTTGATATTTTAGCGAAGTTTGGTATAAAACGTCTATAGTAACCTGCTAAACCTAAAAATGACTTTATTTCTTTTTGTGTTTTTGGCTGAGGAAAATTTTGTATACACTCAATTTTTGCTGGATTAGGTTTGACTCCATTTTTTGTAATCACATGTCCTAAATAAATAACTCCTTTTCTCAAAAACTCGCATTTGTCAGGTTGTAATTTTAAATTAGCTTGTCTTAGTCGCGTAAATATTTCTGTAAGTCTAGAAATATGTTCATGTATTGTTGCAGAATAAATTATTATGTCGTCCATGTAGACTAGACATCCTTCGTTTTGTAAACCGACTAATATATGATCCATAACTCTTTGAAAAGTTGACGGTGAATTTTTTAGTCCAAACGGCATACGTAAAAATTCATAATGCCCATTTTCTACAGAAAATGCGGTTTTTTGAACATCTTTTGGATTGACCTCAATTTGGTGAAACCCAGAGGCTAAGTCTAGTGTAGAAAAATATTGACATTGTCCTAATTGATCTAATAAGTCCGATATATTAGGTAGAGGATATTTATCATTGACGGTAATTTCGTTTAATTTACGATAATCAATGACTACACGCCATTTTTGTTTGCCTGATGCATCCATTTTTTTTGGTACTACCCAAACAGGGGACGACCATGGTGAAACTGAATGTTGAATTATTCCTTGATCTAACATTTCTGAAATTTGTTTTTTAACTTCTTGTTTATGAATTTGTGGATAGCGATATGATTTTGTATAAACTGGTTTTGAGTCACCTGTATTTATAACATGTTTAATTTCATTTGTAAAAAATATCAGCAAATTTTAAACATACTTCTGTAATTAAGTCCTTTTCTTCTTCATTTAAATGTTCTAAGCGTAACGAGTCTTGTATTTGAATTTTTCTATCATATGATTGACACTGTATGTTATTTTCTGAATTAAAATTTAAAATTGTTTGTGAATTTGGAAAAATTTCTAATTGTAAATCAGAAAAATCTACGGTTTTTTGAATACCATTCGCATTTAGTACAGTGGTAAAAAATTTTCCATTTTGATTTATTTTAACTACTGCATTTGGTAAATAGACTCTTTCTTTTTCTTGCGCTAGTAAAATAGCATCTGTGTTGGCTAAATTACATCTTAATTTAATTATTTGTTCAGTTCGGGGCTCAATTGAAATTTTATTTGCAAAATTATTTTGTGTTGGTTTTATTGACTTATAGTCTGGTGAAATTTTGTTATTTTGTTGAATTTGATTATAGTCTGGTAAAGTTTTGCTATTTTGTTGAGTTTGATTTTCCTGGGATTTAAACACAATTTCTTGATTTTCAGCTTTAAATAATGGTACAGTTTTGAAATTTGTTATTAATTGACGATTTTTAATATCAACAATACAATCATAGTGTTCGAGAAAATCTGAACCTAGTAAACCATCAAATTCAATATCTAAATTACAGATATAGACTTTGTGTGGATCACCGGTTTTAAATGGTATGTTCGTTGATTGGTTTATTATTAAAACTGATTGGTTTGTTATTCCTTGAATTGGTAAGTTTTCAGTAAATCTTTGAGGATATTTTTCAACAGTTTTAGGTTTAAAAATCGAGATTCCTGCACCAGTATCAATTAAAATTTTGAAAGTATTTGTGATATCTTTTATATAATATAAATTAGTTGCACTTACAGTTAATAAATTTTTTGGATTTTTTACATAAAATTGTGTTCGAGACTCATTGTTTGTACTTGAGTTTCTAAATTGGCAATTTGTTCTTGCAAATCCGGGGGATCGTCTAAATAAACGTCTGTTTGAAAATCCACTTGTTCGGAATTTGGATGTTCAATGGGAAAACCATAAGTTTGACAATCATAATTTCGAGCATCATAATTTTGAAAATCACCATAACAATTTTGATCATTCTGATGGTTATTATAATTATCATAATTTTCGTATTCATTAAGAGTACAATCTGTGGTACGACAAATAATATTTTCATTGATATATATGAAAAAGGTTTATACGGGTGGGCGTGCCCCTTTGACCAATGAAATATGCCGTCTACGTAAAAAGGCGGAGATTGTCTAATATAAGAGAAATAGTCAAATATATTTCTGTCGTACAGAGTCGAATTTCGCGTTGGGTGCACAAGAATTTTTATTTAAAGTAATTTGAGTAGGAAAACTGAAGTGTACTGAACTGTAGTGATTCCTTAGGCAGTGGTTTTTAATTAAAAGAAAAACTATCTGTAGGTACATAATGTATATTTCCAGTGTACAAGGTGTCCTAGTTAACGCGTTATGTCCGATTTTCTCGGTAGTTTTTGAGATAAGTATTTTTTTCTGGGGAATCGATGCCGCTAAGAAACATATAATTGAACATCAAAGAAGAATTGATCGGATTATTTATGTTCTTAATTGACTATTAAAGGAAAGTAAAAAAAGGCATGTAAATTTTAAATATCACTTCCGGTTTACATGGCAATGGCGTTCTTTTTCTTGAAAATAGAATATTAATTACTTCCACATCCAGTGGAAGTATAGTAACAAAAAAATTTTCAAAAATTTTTATTGTTCAAATAGGCTTAGACTGTCATGAAAGGTCGCCATTTTAAGTTTCAGCGTAAAAAAATGTCTGTCTGTCTGTCGGTCAAACTTTTTTGTGCGCACGATTACTCTGGAACCGTTTAAGATATTGACTTGAAATTTGGTACACGTATGTACTTTAACGGGATCTGGAACTAGATTATATTTTCATCTTATTCCATCGAAGGATTGGGGTGTAAATTGAGGTAAATGGGGAGGTAAACAGGTAAATCAAGCAGGTAAGAGTTCGTAAAATTGGTATTTAGTATATACAAGAGAACCTAAGGTCTCAAAAAAATTTTTGACATTAGCTACCCCCATTACGACCCCTACCCCTAACCCCCATTTTTTAAGGGGACGAAAAAAAAGTGTGATTTAGTGTATGTACAAGAACCAAAATATTTTTTTTACTTCATAGGCCAAGAATTTTTATTGAAAAATTACCAAAAATCCTTGCTATGTTGGGGTGATTTCTATTACGAATAACTGGCAAAATAAGGATACATATATTACTTCCACATCCAGTGGTCGTATAGTAACGACAAAAAATTTTTATTGTTTAAATAGGCTTAGAATGTCATGAAACGTCGAGATTTTAAGTTTGAGCGAAAAAAAATTTCTGTCTGTCGGTCTGTAACTTTTTTTTTGTGCACACGTTTACTCTGGAACCGTTTGAGATATTGACTTGAAATTTGGTACGCATATGTACTTTAATGAGATCTAGAACTAGATTATATTTTCATCTTGTTCCGTCGAAGAATTGGGGGGTAAATAGGTAAATCAAGCAGGTAAGAGTTCATAAAATTGGTATTTACTATATACAAGAGAAGCTAAGGTCTCAAAAAAAAATTTGGCATTAGCCACCCCCAATACCACCCCCACCCCATTATTAAAGAGGATGGAAAAAAATTTTGATTTAATGTGTGCACAAGAACCAGAAACCTCAAAATATTTTTTTACCTTATCCACCCCCACTACCACCCTCTATCACCACCCCCACCCCACTACCGATGTGGGGGTTTTTATCGGTTTTTGAGGTAGACGATTTCAAATATTATATTATTAAACAATTATTTCCACATACAACATTTTATCGTTGTGAGTGACTTGGATAAAAAATCTGGATGTGGAAGTAGTGATTCCTTGGGCAGCGGTTTTTTTTTTAATTGTTAAATTAGTGTACAATATCGATAATTCTATCATTTACAATTGAAATTAAAATTTTGTGGACATGCCTATTGAAAGTCGCATTTCGGAGATATGAACTTTACTTTGCTTTTTTTTTAAAGGAACACTCCACCTTGGCACCTTTTATTTATTTGAAACGCCATAAAAAAAGCTTTGTATTTATAATATAATACATGGTGCTTATCTTAAACAAATTTTGTCTAATTTACTATAAATTTACAATTTATCAAATTAGCCATGGAAAACAAAAGTATGTAAATTAAAATAAACAATATGTTAGTTCTGTCTAATTTCACTTTATTTTAAATAAAATGGAGAATTTCAATAATTGATACAGTGTGTTTCACTTGAAATGGTAACACCCCAATAACTTTTTTATTTTTTTTTCCGATTTGAATCACATTTTACTTAAGTATAGAACAAATTAGTATCTACTTATGACCAGAAAAACATTCGCCTCCTACGGTACCAAAGCCACCTGCGGTACCAAAATATGTGGAGAAAATCGGAAAATCATATTAGGCATTTTTTTATCGGAAAATTTTGTTAATAAAACTTGTTCAGAATTGCCCAAAATGGCCAAAATTTAATCAAAATTAAAAAATGAAAAACTTGAAACTTTAAAAATTTTGAAAATAATTATTTAAAAAAAAAACTGTAAATTGCTTTACAACTACCTGGCAGCTTGGGTTTAATTTCAAATAAAATTGTCATAGTACAGTTTTCTAAACGAAAAAACCCATTAAAATGATATTTTTGGACTTGGACATTATTTTAATAAAAATTTATATATTTTTTATTTTGATTAAATTTTGGACTTAAGGTTTCTGAACAATTCTGAACAAGTTTCATTGACAAAATTTTCCAATAAAAATATGCCTAATATGATTTTTTGATTTTATCCGCATATTTTGGTAACGCAGGTGGCTTTGCATTTGTAGGCGGTGAATTTTTTTCTGGTCATAAGTAGATCCTAATTTGTTCTATACTTAAGTAAAATTTGATTCAAATCAGAAAAACAAATTAAAAAGTGAAATACACTGTATATATTTTTCGGACTACCATGACTTAATGTAAGAAAATATAAAACTTAATATCTACTATAGTTTTTAAGAAAAATACTGTGTCATATATCATTGAAAAGATTTTTCTATGACCTTTCAAATGGTGTAAAAATATATGGGGGTGTTCTATTTAAAAAAACCAAGGTAAAGCTCATATCTCCGAAATTCGACTTGTTTGAATTGTTTTGCTGAAATGATATTTGGAAAATACATGTGATATCTCATAACTTTTATTTTTGAACTTATTTACGTAACTCCAAAAATAAAGAAGTTAAATGAGGTTCTAACGTTTGCACAACCACCCTGTACTGTTGACTATAATAAGGAACTTTAGTCTAGTTAATATAAAAAACACGTTCTCAAATAAATTAAACATGTTCTGATAGAACATATTAATAATAATAATTTTTTGTTTTTATGTCTTTGGTGTTTTTCAAAAAAATTGCAGCCGTTGGATTTTGCCGCTATAGCCTCTATAGCCCCCCCCCCCGCCCTAAATCCGCCACTGACTGCGCTCCGTCAGAAACCCTAAAATACCTATATACATGTTTGGAGCATATTTAATGTCCGATATATCAAAAAATATTACAACTAGATCTATCAATCTTTATATGTTTGAAATTAGGGATAAAGGATCTAAAAGAATATGTAAAAATATACAGGGCTTTCATTTAAAAAGCAACCTTCATTGTTATATCACGTGACATATGCAAGCAATTGTTTTTTAATTGCATTTAAAAAAATATGTATACAACCCTACAACTCTTATACGAAACTTTTTTTTATCTCCAATAATAACATAAATAAAGGGGGGTCAAAATATAGTTATAATTCGCCCGCTGTCTTGGATTCCTAAATTTTTACCAAAAATTCGTAACCCGCATCCCCGAAAATCCCTAGATATCGATTTTCATTCGAATAGGACCACAGATGACGAAATTCGTCCGCCATCTTGGATTCCTAAATTTTGACCAAAAATTCGTAACCGGCATCCCCGAAAACCTCCAGATATCGATTTTCAGTCGAATAGGACCACAAATGACGAAATTCATCCGCCATCTTGGTTTCCTAAATTTTGACCAAAAATTCGTAATCCGCATCCCCGACAACCCCGAGGTATCGATTTTCAGCCAAATAGGACCATAGATGACGAAATTCGTCCACCATCTTGGATTCCTAAATTTTGACCAAAAATTCGTAACCCGCATCCCCGACAACCCCGAGGTATCGATTTTCAGCCAAATAGGACCATAGATGACGAAATTCGTCCACCATCTTGGATTCCTAAATTTTGACCAAAAATTCGTAACCCGCATCCCCGACAACCGAGGTATCGATTTTCAGTCGAATAGGACTATAGATCGCGAAATTCGTCCGCCATCTTGGAGTCCTAAATTTTGATCAAAAATTCATAACCCGCATCCCCGAAAACCCCCAGATATCGATTTTCAGTCGAATAGGTCCATAGATGACGAAATTCGTCCGCCATCTTGGATTCCTAAATCTTGACCAAAAATCCGTAAACCGCATCCCCGAAAACCCCCAGATATCGATTTTCAGTCGAATAGGACCATAGATGACGAAATTCGTCCGCCATCTTGGATTTCTAAATATCTTAGCAGTACTTATGAGATTCCTCGGAAAACCTACGTCAGACTGGATTTTGAACCATAAACTTATCTCAGAAACTACCGTGAAAACCGAGCATAGCGCGTTGACTGGGACACCCTGTATATTTTGCTTGGTAATAATTTCGAATAAAAACTATATAACTATAATAATAACTAAAAACCGAATTCAAATTTTCATAATAAAATTTGTAGGAGTGTTTATACAAAACGGTCCTCTCTATTTGGCACCTTTTATTTATGTATTAACATTTTCAAGAATTTCATCTATTAAGTCATTCCTGTAAGATAAAATAATTTATAAATAAATTTAAGATTACAATTACCAGAACTGCTAAATGCTTCCCTGGCAAGCATTCATTCGCGTCTGGTCTCCATGACAACAAGTTCCTCCCTAAAGTCTGAGAGCGTGTAAAGCTATGCGAATGCCGAGGCGAGTGCCATCTATTGACGGCAAAATTGGAAACTATTTATTGAATCTATGTTTGAAAATTAAGAGGTTATATTTTATCCACGTAATTAATTAAGGACTATCTAGGGCGTCACGATTTCGTTTTTTGTAAATTCCAATTTTTCGACGTCAATTTTTTCGTTGACCACGTGTTTTTGATCAAAACAAAAAATTAAAAACGTGACGAACTAGAATATATATTTTAATACATACGTACAAAATTTGAAGTTTCTATCTTCAAAAATAAGCCGAATAATTCGTTTCTTCATTTCACTGACCGCAAATTATACTCTTAACATGATGATTTCTTTGTTGATTATTATTATTATTATTTTGTGGCATAAAATTGGGTTTTCTTTGAAAATTATTTTGAAATTGTGGATTAGTTGGTCTAAAATTTTGATTTTGAGCAGTTGTACCAAATGTATTATTTGGAAAGTTTTGTCTTGTCTGGAAAGATTGTTGAGGATTAAAATTTCTTGATAAATTTTGAAAATTTTGGAAGCTTTGACTTTGTCTTGACCGACATTCAGTTACAGTATGTCCTTTTCGTTTGCAATAAGAACACATTTTTTGAAATGAAGTGTTGGGTTTTTTGTCTTGACTTGGGTTAAAATTTGTTTTTTGAAATTTCTGTTTTTCGAAATACGAGAGTTGTAATTCTCTACGTATTCTCATTGAGGCTGTTAAAATATCTGGAGGATTTCCAGCTCTAACAATTTGTCCTAATCGTGGTTCTAGTCCGGTTAATAAAGTATTTAAAGTCATATTTTCAATTAATTGCTCTTGGGCTGCCTTTTGTTCAGGATTTAAATTTTGTTGCTGAATGCAAGCGTGCATTTTTGCATTGTGTGTTTGTAATCTTGAAACAAAAGTTAAAGGAGATTCATTAGACAATTGATGAATTCTCTGTAAATCTTGTATTAAAGACGTTAGGTCACGAGAATCACCAAAATGTACAGTTAATAATTGTTTAATGTCTGACCAAGTTTGTGTGTCACGACAATTTATTAGTTGTGCTGCTTTTCCTTTCAACTTATTTTTAATATGTAATGTTAATAACATTTTTTGATCTTCAACGCACATTCGATAAGCATGATTGCACGCATTTAAAAATGTATTGAGGAAAATTTGGTCACCATCAAATTCTGGTATTAATGAAAAAATTTCTGAAAGTTTATACGGTTCAATTTCGACAGTTGCCATTTTAAATTAAATTTTAGATAATAGAAAGGAATTATATTTTTAGTAAATATATATTTTTTATAGTAAATATTTTTTTATATTTACTAGATTCTATCTCAGTGATTAGTATTTTGCTCTTAGGTTAATTAGTTTTAAAATTCTTAAAATATAATTATTAAATTCGTAAATAGTTCAATATTAACTTAAATAATAAAAATTAATATATTTTCTTTAATAAAGATAATTCAATAATATTCACTTACATTAAAAGTGCCATGTTCTAGATCTTCTTTTGAAAATTGAATGCTACTCCGTAAGCGTTGCTCCACCGAAGTTTCCACTGCCAGGGGTGTTACCAGGTATTCCTTCCACAGGAAGGAAGACACCAAGTTTCGAGACCAGGAACTGGAATTTAACGTTTTGGGGTAACTTGCGAACCAGTTTCGGTTTTCTTTTCCGATCTGAAGTTTGCGTTTTGTTCACTTCAAAGGTTTTTCTGTCTTTTTGTTTTTCTTTGAATTCTTGAGTTTTGGTACGTTTTCCCATTAAGTTAAAGTTAGTTGATTGTTCTTCTTTTTGTTCAATTGTTTCTTCTTTGTAATAATTTGAATAATTATTCATTAATTTTTTCTAGGTTCTCCTTCAAAGGATTGGAATCCACCACTATTCTTCTTATTTTCCAAAATAGTGTTTTCGGAATCCTACCGACTGCGCCAAATTGTTATATGGATTATTTCGAAAAACACTTTTTAAAAAAGTTTTTACTTTATTTTATTTTATTATTATGTACACGACTTATATTAGAGATTCTCAAGCTTGAGATCTCTGTTACAAAGTACTAAATGTTAATAACTAAGTTAAGCGTTGACCAAGATAGAATGATGCGAATTTAAAAATTTGGCCTTTTATATGTTTTGAATCTGCTGATGACAAATTGCAATGTCGACAATATTGCGTTCACAAAAAACAAAGTAATAAATTACACCCAAAAAACAAAGTAATAAATTAGTATTGAAAAATAAAAGGGCCTTGTTGAAAAGTATCAAATTTCATAGACTTTAGGTAATTATCGAATTGCTAGTAGATATGCTTCTAGAGGGCAGAATATTTACTAGTGAAATATTTTGTCGAACTCCTCTATATGTTTCCTTAAATATATAAGGAATAAGAAACCAGACTGCAACCAACAGCTATTCTCCGGACTAATGCCCCGCCGAGCGCTGAATTACGAGTTACAAGCCTGGCCGCGTTAAGTACAATAACTGTATTGCCACAAAACGCTAAGTTTCGATTGTAATAGACACCAGCCGAAAGACTTATTCCCATTCAAAGGAGCTCTCGTGCCAGCCATCTCATACCACTTGCAGACTGCAGTTTCGAGCTATTGGCTCTCGTCAGTGCAAGGTAGGTCTGAGACGGCTGTAACGAGGCATTTGTTCACTCTTGGTACATGACGAGATTTATAAAACCACGACATGCAACAAAAATTACAGGCTCCATCTAGCGGCTGATATCCATTACAATCGAAACAGCAGTAGCCCTGACATGGGCACAGTTAGTAGATATGCTTCTAGAGGGCAGAATATTTACTAGTGAAATATTTTGTCGAACTCCTCTATATGTTTCCTTAAATATATAAGGAATAAGAAACCAGACTGCAACCAACAGCTATTCTCCGGACTAATGCCCCGCCGAGCGCTGAATTACGAGTTACAAGCCTGGCCGCGTTAAGTACAATAACTATGTATTGCCACAAAACGCTAAGTTTCGATTGTAATAGACACCAGCCGAAAGACTTATTCCCATTCAAAGGAGCTCTCGTGCCAGCCATCTCATACCACTTGCAGACTGCAGTTTCGAGCTATTGGCTCTCGTCAGTGCAAGGTAGGTCTGAGACGGCTGTAACGAGGCATTTGTTCACTCTTGGTACATGACGAGATTTATAAAACCACGACATGCAACAAAAATGACAGGCTCCATCTAGCGGCTGATATCCATTACAATCGAAACAGCAGTAGCCCTGACATGGGCACAGTTAGTAGATATGCTTCTAGAGGGCAGAATATTTACTAGTGAAATATTTTGTCGAACTCCTCTATATGTTTCCTTAAATATATAAGGAATAAGAAACCAGACTGCAACCAACAGCTATTCTCCGGACTAATGCCCCGCCGAGCGCTGAATTACGAGTTACAAGCCTGGCCGCGTTAAGTACAATAACTATGTATTGCCACAAAACGCTAAGTTTCGATTGTAATAGACACCAGCCGAAAGACTTATTCCCATTCAAAGGAGCTCTCGTGCCAGCCATCTCATACCACTTGCAGACTGCAGTTTCGAGCTATTGGCTCTCGTCAGTGCAAGGTAGGTCTGAGACGGCTGTAACGAGGCATTTGTTCACTCTTGGTACATGACGAGATTTATAAAACCACGACATGCAACAAAAATGACAGGCTCCATCTAGCGGCTGATATCCATTACAATCGAAACAGCAGTAGCCCTGACATGGGCACAGTTAGTAGATATGCTTCTAGAGGGCAGAATATTTACTAGTGAAATATTTTGTCGAACTCCTCTATATGTTTCCTTAAATATATAAGGAATAAGAAACCAGACTGCAACCAACAGCTATTCTCCGGACTAATGCCCCGCCGAGCGCTGAATTACGAGTTACAAGCCTGGCCGCGTTAAGTACAATAACTATGTATTGCCACAAAACGCTAAGTTTCGATTGTAATAGACACCAGCCGAAAGACTTATTCCCATTCAAAGGAGCTCTCGTGCCAGCCATCTCATACCACTTGCAGACTGCAGTTTCGAGCTATTGGCTCTCGTCAGTGCAAGGTAGGTCTGAGACGGCTGTAACGAGGCATTTGTTCACTCTTGGTACATGACGAGATTTATAAAACCACGACATGCAACAAAAATGACAGGCTCCATCTAGCGGCTGATATCCTGTCATTTTTGTTGCATGTCGTGGTTTTATAAATCTCGTCATGTACCAAGAGTGAACAAATGCCTCGTTACAGCCGTCTCAGACCTACCTTGCACTGACGAGAGCCAATAGCTCGAAACTGCAGTCTGCAAGTGGTATGAGATGGCTGGCACGAGAGCTCCTTTGAATGGGAATAAGTCTTTCGGCTGGTGTCTATTACAATCGAAACTTAGCGTTTTGTGGCAATACATAGTTATTGTACTTAACGCGGCCAGGCTTGTAACTCGTAATTCAGCGCTCGGCGGGGCATTAGTCCGGAGAATAGCTGTTGGTTGCAGTCTGGTTTCTTATTCCTTATATATTTAAGGAAACATATAGAGGAGTTCGACAAAATAATTCACTAGTAAATATTCTGCCCTCTAGAAGCATATCTACTAACTGTGCCCATGTCAGGGCTACTGCTGTTTCGATTGTAATGGATATCAGCCGCTAGATGGAGCCTGTCATTTTTGTTGCATGTCGTGGTTTTATAAATCTCGTCATGTACCAAGAGTGAACAAATGCCTCGTTACAGCCGTCTCAGACCTACCTTGCACTGACGAGAGCCAATAGCTCGAAACTGCAGTCTGCAAGTGGTATGAGATGGCTGGCACGAGAGCTCCTTTGAATGGGAATAAGTCTTTCGGCTGGTGTCTATTACAATCGAAACTTAGCGTTTTGTGGCAATACATAGTTATTGTACTTAACGCGGCCAGGCTTGTAACTCGTAATTCAGCGCTCGGCGGGGCATTAGTCCGGAGAATAGCTGTTGATTGCAGTCTGGTTTCTTATTCCTTATATATTTAAGGAAACATATAGAGGAGTTCGACAAAATATTTCACTAGTAAATATTCTGCCCTCTAGAAGCATATCTACTAACTGTGCCCATGTCAGGGCTACTGCTGTTTCGATTGTAATGGATATCAGCCGCTAGATGGAGCCTGTCATTTTTGTTGCATGTCGTGGTTTTATAAATCTCGTCATGTACCAAGAGTGAACAAATGCCTCGTTACAGCCGTCTCAGACCTACCTTGCACTGACGAGAGCCAATAGCTCGAAACTGCAGTCTGCAAGTGGTATGAGATGGCTGGCACGAGAGCTCCTTTGAATGGGAATAAGTCTTTCGGCTGGTGTCTATTACAATCGAAACTTAGCGTTTTGTGGCAATACATAGTTATTGTACTTAACGCGGCCAGGCTTGTAACTCGTAATTCAGCGCTCGGCGGGGCATTAGTCCGGAGAATAGCTGTTGGTTGCAGTCTGGTTTCTTATTCCTTATATATTTAAGGAAACATATAGAGGAGTTCGACAAAATATTTCACTAGTAAATATTCTGCCCTCTAGAAGCATATCTACTAACTGTGCCCATGTCAGGGCTACTGCTGTTTCGATTGTAATGGATATCAGCCGCTAGATGGAGCCTGTCATTTTTGTTGCATGTCGTGGTTTTATAAATCTCGTCATGTACCAAGAGTGAACAAATGCCTCGTTACAGCCGTCTCAGACCTACCTTGCACTGACGAGAGCCAATAGCTCGAAACTGCAGTCTGCAAGTGGTATGAGATGGCTGGCACGAGAGCTCCTTTGAATGGGAATAAGTCTTTCGGCTGGTGTCTATTACAATCGAAACTTAGCGTTTTGTGGCAATACATAGTTATTGTACTTAACGCGGCCAGGCTTGTAACTCGTAATTCAGCGCTCGGCGGGGCATTAGTCCGGAGAATAGCTGTTGGTTGCAGTCTGGTTTCTTATTCCTTATATATTTAAGGAAACATATAGAGGAGTTCGACAAAATATTTCACTAGTAAATATTCTGCCCTCTAGAAGCATATCTACTAACTGTGCCCATGTCAGGGCTACTGCTGTTTCGATTGTAATGGATATCAGCCGCTAGATGGAGCCTGTCATTTTTGTTGCATGTCGTGGTTTTATAAATCTCGTCATGTACCAAGAGTGAACAAATGCCTCGTTACAGCCGTCTCAGACCTACCTTGCACTGACGAGAGCCAATAGCTCGAAACTGCAGTCTGCAAGTGGTATGAGATGGCTGGCACGAGAGCTCCTTTGAATGGGAATAAGTCTTTCGGCTGGTGTCTATTACAATCGAAACTTAGCGTTTTGTGGCAATACATAGTTATTGTACTTAACGCGGCCAGGCTTGTAACTCGTAATTCAGCGCTCGGCGGGGCATTAGTCCGGAGAATAGCTGTTGGTTGCAGTCTGGTTTCTTATTCCTTATATATTTAAGGAAACATATAGAGGAGTTCGACAAAATATTTCACTAGTAAATATTCTGCCCTCTAGAAGCATATCTACTAACTGTGCCCATGTCAGGGCTACTGCTGTTTCGATTGTAATGGATATCAGCCGCTAGATGGAGCCTGTCATTTTTGTTGCATGTCGTGGTTTTATAAATCTCGTCATGTACCAAGAGTGAACAAATGCCTCGTTACAGCCGTCTCAGACCTACCTTGCACTGACGAGAGCCAATAGCTCGAAACTGCAGTCTGCAAGTGGTATGAGATGGCTGGCACGAGAGCTCCTTTGAATGGGAATAAGTCTTTCGGCTGGTGTCTATTACAATCGAAACTTAGCGTTTTGTGGCAATACATAGTTATTGTACTTAACGCGGCCAGGCTTGTAACTCGTAATTCAGCGCTCGGCGGGGCATTAGTCCGGAGAATAGCTGTTGGTTGCAGTCTGGTTTCTTATTCCTTATATATTTAAGGAAACATATAGAGGAGTTCGACAAAATATTTCACTAGTAAATATTCTGCCCTCTAGAAGCATATCTACTAACTGTGCCCATGTCAGGGCTACTGCTGTTTCGATTGTAATGGATATCAGCCGCTAGATGGAGCCTGTCATTTTTGTTGCATGTCGTGGTTTTATAAATCTCGTCATGTACCAAGAGTGAACAAATGCCTCGTTACAGCCGTCTCAGACCTACCTTGCACTGACGAGAGCCAATAGCTCGAAACTGCAGTCTGCAAGTGGTATGAGATGGCTGGCACGAGAGCTCCTTTGAATGGGAATAAGTCTTTCGGCTGGTGTCTATTACAATCGAAACTTAGCGTTTTGTGGCAATACATAGTTATTGTACTTAACGCGGCCAGGCTTGTAACTCGTAATTCAGCGCTCGGCGGGGCATTAGTCCGGAGAATAGCTGTTGGTTGCAGTCTGGTTTCTTATTCCTTATATATTTAAGGAAACATATAGAGGAGTTCGACAAAATATTTCACTAGTAAATTATCGAATTGCGTTCGAAATAATCAAAAACATTAAGAAAAGTAATAACTCAGCAGTTTCAAAATTAACAAATAAATAATGTTTACAAAAGTTTGACATTAGGGTAATTTAAAGTATAAACAATAGAATAAACAATAATAGTACATGCGACACAAGAACTACGCATTAGTTGGGACTTATAATATTTTAAATATGTAGGGGTTAATTCCTATATAACATATATATTCAATATATAATAATCATTTTACATTCCAAAGATATAATATTAACAATGTATGTATCAAAAGATTGCAATTTATTATTGTTATTATTTTTTGTTTCTTATATATCCCTGGTTACGGGAAGAAGGATAAGTCCAAGAGAATCTTCTATTTTGGAGGCAAGTGAGCTGCCACAGTAGCTCTTCTGGTTTGTCCGGCCCTGTTCGTCAGTGATGCAATATTGTTATATTCAAATTATAATGACTAATGAGATTAGTTGGAATAGTTGGAAATACGAGTAGAATTGAATAGTAGCACAATTACACACTGAGCCAACTTTGGTGTTTTTAAAAAACATTTAAATCAATTTATGGGATTAAATTATTGCAACTGCCTAACGATTGGAACCAAGGCTCTTAAAAACTCTGCAAACAGATCTTTCTCTCTCATTTAAAAAAGTAAAATGTTTTTATCTCTTTTTGAAATGAAGCGCAACTCTTGATTGGTTTTTGTCCCACTTAATTTTGTAGAATGATACAAGAGTGTATATTATAACTCAGTGAGTGTATATTGTGAATACAGCTTATTTTAGTCTTCTATGGATTTAGTAATTTTTATATTTTTCTATACTGTGCCAGTTGTATAATTATACAAGTTTAGGGAGAGGGGACGATCGCCTCTGTCGCCTCCCCATTAAGCGGCCTACACACATTGAAGCATGTTGCGATGCACGCATCGACTCCCAAGTTTCATGATGCACACTGAAACCTGCATCAGAATCTCGCCATGCTCACCAACCAGTACGGTATACTGATTTCCGCATAGATGCAAGGCGCTTCCGACTCCGGTATGCCGATGCCAGTCTACACACTCTGCAACTTGCATCATGAAACTTAGGACTCGATACGTGTATCGTAACATCCCAGGTTATAATGACGTCAAAATCTGGTGATTCTGGTCAAAAAGACGTCAGGGCACTAAAAATCGACGACAGAATGACGTCTTATAAATGATATTAAAATGACGTGCTACACATCACGTCATATTGTCGTCTTTTTTCGGTGTTAAATTTATTTATATTTTATCGGATTACAAACTTTAAAACTCGCTAATGGCATTTTGTTATCGTAAGCAGAGTGTAAAGTTTAAAAAAAAATAAACCGTGTCGTGAGGGATAAGTATTGGCGTTTTTATTCGAGGATATAATGTTTTTTAACATTATCCAAAATAATTTATATTCGAAAGAGTTTGCAAAGATTCGGCAATTTATTTGTTTAAATTATATTTCTATCTATTCTTTTAATAATAAAATTAGATTAAAATGCATTAAAAAGCAAAATCTATTCGTTGCGTGTTCCAACTATAAAGTGTTTAGGTAAGTAGCCTCAGAAAGGTTGGTGGCCGAGTACTTAAGGCGTCGTCTTCCAAGTCATGAGATCGGCGGTTGGGCCCCTGCTCATTCAGTTTTTTTTAATATATATTAATAATTGCTTATTGGTTTTTTTCAATTTTAGGTCTGTTTTAGACCATTAAATATTCTATTTATGTTGTAGATGACGATATTACACCTTTACCGTTTTTTCTCCAACATGCTTCCCAGGTTTGTATAAGTACCTCAACTTAAAACTTTAATTCTTAAAATAGTTGACTCCTGACTTCCCCTCCACCGCTCATCAAATTTGAGATAAGGAAATTTTTTTTTTCGGATTTCTCCCTCTGCTCTTCAATTTCGAGATCTGGGGAAAATATATTTTTTTTACCGAACCGCCACTAATACTAATTAATGTAATAATTACATTGTTCAACAACTACTCGTACTTCTCAGATGACACTGGTGACAGTTTAATTAAATTAAATAAGTTCTTCTTAATAATTATAAATAAATAAAAATACTATAGTAACTCGAAGCGAGTTTAAATAAGGCAAGAAATTCAATTTCACATAATAAAGACTTCATTCACCACCATAAACACTGCTTTTAGCATCCGAAATAGCGGTCGCCAAGCTAGCTCAGTTGGTTGAAGAGTCAGTACTGTAATACGGACAACGGAAGACATGTAGGTTCGAATCCTACGGAAAGCAATTGGTAAAGGTAAGTAAAAATGAATTTAATAACTTAATAAACATAATTTGCAGGCAACCCTTGTGAGAAAAAGTTGGAGTGATGGTAAACAATATTAGATATGTTAATGTAAATAAAATTACGGATGGCTAACAAACAAATTCATTAGGACAAAACTTATTTATGCATTAATAATTTTATTTTTATCAAGTAGATTACTAACTAGTATGTAGTTTTATATGTTCCTATTACTAAAAATCTGTGGGGGGATTACCAAATATAACCTGAAAAAGACGTCATTCGTCTGAGACATTAGGAAGTCATTTTCACGTTTCATTTACGTCATCTAACTCGTCATTTCTCGTCACTCCCGACCATTCTTTTACGTCATTTTCACGTGCCTTTGCTACCTGGGATGCTTCAATGTGTGTAGGCCACTTTAGGGAAGCAGACAGACAGCGTATTGATGCTTTTGAGATATGGGTTTGCAGACTTTTGTTATGAATTCCCTGAACAGCCCATCGCATTAATGGCTCGATTCTCCAAGAAATGCGTTCCCAAAAACAACTCTCCAGCATTGTATTCACCCGAATTCTTTCATTTTTTGGCCACATCAACTAGAGAGAGAACAATATAGAACGGTAGATAGTTCAGGGAAACCCAAATAGCAAGAGGCGAAGAGGACGCCCTTCAATACGTTGAGATGTTGTCACCAAGGAGCAGGTGTGAAATAGCTTTGGTGAAGCTGTGTACATGCTATATAGCAAAGCGTCTGGCAAGACGTGAATAAGAAGATTAGAACCACTAGAAATTCAAAACAATTTTCGCTACAGATAATGTGTGGATCCAATACATTTTTTAACTTTATTTTGGTAGCTATGTTGATTATCGTATAATTTAAGGTAAACATGTTAAATTATTTTCAATTTTCCATTGTTTATCAATTATCGACTAAACTTCAAATTATGGTATGAACAAAAGTTATGGTGGGCAACGCTGCGATAGGCACAGTATCGATAGTAATTCATCTCTCCACTCTGAAGCTCAAGAGGTCGTAACATCGGCAACGATGTTAATATTTCGATCTCGTATATGGTTTTTGCAAGTTTCATTCTCTTTAACCCATATTAACTCTAATTCTCAAATTAAATATTTAGCAACACTGTATACCATCATAAGCGTTCGATGCAACTATTACTAATTTATGATATGGATTTCCCATTACTCGCGCGTATTTTAAAGATAGTGTAACAGTGTGCTACGTTGTAGAGTATCGCAAATAATAAAGTATGGCTCCAAAATTATACATGACCCTACTCAGCCCTCCAGTAAGGGCTGTTCTTTTATGTGCAAAGGCTATCAATTTGGAGTTAGAATTAATTGAAATAAACCTTCTAGAAAAGGACCAATATCAACCAGAATATTTAAAGGTAAAGCAATTTTAACTATGAAATTACAGGTAATAATAATAATTGTGCTTTGTTTATCTAATTTGACTCATACATACTAGATAAATTTTATCATACTTGCGGAATTATTTATTATTTTGATTATGTAATTATACAGATAGTTATGACGAACAAAGGTCATGGTTAAATATTAAGAAACCAATATAGTTTTTTTTTTTTAATCGAGAATTTAATTGTTTTCAAGTTAGAATTATTTACACATTGTTTTACAATGGGACATAAAGTAATTTATTTTATAATGAATATTTAAAAACAGTAATAAAATGAGTAAATTATAAACAAAAATATACAGTGTTTATTGGGGTTTCTATAAATATACACTACATTTCAAAGGCGGATCCAAGGAGGGGGCGCTTAGAAGTAGGGACTACCTCTCGTGGTCGGTTTAAAGAGTGAGACTTTATTAAAATAAATAAAAGAGTAAAATCAGTAAAGAAAACTACTTTTCGTGCTGTGGTATTGCGTATCTCTCAGTTCTTAAATGACCACCGCCCGACTCGGATGAAATTAGTTATGTTTAATACAGGCTCAATTTGAAATACACGTGAACATGTAAACCTCTAATTCAGTATAGCTTAATTAATCAATCCGCGGTGTTTTAAATTCAAAATTCCATAGATAAAGTTTTAACAAAATAACCTTAAAGCCGTCCCCCCGTGGGAAAACACTGACCGATAAACAAACACACATTGACCTTCATGCCTTGAACAAGCAATATTCGCAGTGTTGCCACATTTTCTCAAAAACATAATAGAAACGTATTATTAAGTACTTACATCAATTTTCCTATAATATTATGCTCATTAAAAACTCCGTCCCGAGTAAAACCAGCTTCGTTAGTAAACAACACAACATTTAAAAAATTTGGTTGTTCGACACATTTCCGCAAAATCCGTGTACGAAATTCACGTCGACGAACGTCACCCTGTCAAAAAAATCTCATCAATCCGTATTGAAAATTATCAAAAATTAATAAGTATCTATGAGAACCTATATGGTCAATAAGTTTCTATAAGAGTTAGCTAAAGTTGCTGTTGAAATTGTTATCAGTTTATATCCGCATTGACCAGCAAAATGAGTCAAGCCATATCCATTTGTTAATCCAAACATTTACTTATACCATATCAATGAGAATTTATGAGCACAGTATCTAATGTAATTCGTGCGGCTTTCCGTGATTAAAAGACAAATGTTTCTATAAGAAACGAGCTGCATTAGGTTAGAACAGTTTTGATTTGCAATTGAAGATTACAAATTATAATGTTTGAATAGGGTTTTATGAGGTCAGTTTCTATGAGTATTAATGTTTTTTTTCAGTAATATATTAAATGTGTTTTCATTTGTTTGAATGGGTAAAAAGAAAGGTCAGTTTTCAACTGCAATTACAAATACAAGTTTAATCGCTTCGAATGGGATTATATGCAATTAATTTCTAAAAGTATTTATGCTGTTTTCCGAATATAGTTATGATGAGGTTTAATCAGTAACAAATTGTTAACTAGTTGTTATGATATGGTCGGAAATTCCAAGTACACATTTAGTATTCCTTCAAGAGGATTGATGAGAGCAGTTTCTACGAGTATCTATTTGTTGTTCCTATAGTAAATTATATAAGTCTTTATCAGTACAGATTCGGATCTAATTTAAATATGAAAATTATATCAGAATAAAGCAACCAAATATTTTAAACAGTATCTATTTGTAAATCCAAACATTTACTTATACTATCTCAATGAGAATTTATGAGAACAGTATCTAATGTAAAACGAGCGGCTTTCCGTGGTTAAATAGCAAGAGTTTCTATAAGAAACGAGCTGCATTAGGTTAGAACAGTTTTGATTTGCAATTGAAGATTCAAAATTATAATGTTTGAATAGGGATTTATGAGATCAGTTTCTATGAGTATTAATGTTTTTTTTCAGTAATATATTAAATGTGTTTTCATTTGTTTGAACGGGTAAAAAGAAAGGTCAGTTTTCAACTGCAATTACAAATACAAGTTTAATCACTTCGAATGGGGTTATATGCGATCAATTTCTAAAAGTATTTATGCTGTTTTCCGGATATAATTGTGAAGAGGTTTAATCAGTAACAAATTGTTCACTACATGTTATGATATGGTCAGAAATTCCAAGTACACATTTGGTATTCCTTCAAGAGGATTGATGAGAGCAGTTTCTACGAGTATCTATTTGTTGTTCCTCTAGTAAATTATATAAGTCTTTATCAGTAAAGATTCGGATCTAATTTAAATATGAAAATTTATATCAGAATAAAGCAACCAAATATTTTAAACAGTATCTGTTTGTAAATCTAGACATTTACTTATACTATCTCAATGAGAATTTATGAGAACAGTATCTAATGTAAAACGTGCGGCTTTTCGTGGTTAAATGGCAAGTGTTTCTATAAGAAGCGAGCTGCATTAGGTTAGAACAGTTTTGATTTGCAATTGAAGATTACAAATTATAATGTTTAAATAGGAATTTATGAGATCAGTTTCTATGAGTATTAATGTTTTTTTTTCAGTAATATATTAAATGTGTTTTCATTTGTTTGAATGGGTAAAAAGGAAGGTCAGTTTTGAACTGCAATTACAAATATAAGTTTAATCACTTCGAATGGGGTTATATGCGATCAATTTCTAACAGTATTTCTGCTGTTTTCCGAATATAATTGTGATGAGGTTTGATCCGTAACAAATTGTTCACTACATGTTACGATATGGTCGGAAATTCCAGGTACATATTTAGTATTCCTTCAAGAGGATTAATGAGAGCAGTTTCTACGAGTATTTATTTGTTGTTCCTACAGTAAATTATATAAGTCTTTATCAGTATGCATTCGGATCTAATTTAAATACAAAAATCATATCAGAATGAAACCCCAAATATTTTAAATAGTGTCCACCTGTAAATCCAAGATAATATTATAATGAGAATCCATCACAACAGTATCTAATGTAACGTGTGCGGTTTTCCGTTGCTAAATTTTAAAATTATTTGCAATAAATAAGCTTTAACGGATTCGAACAGTTTTGCATTTCCAGATGAATAGTTTTAATTGTTAGGGATCTATGAGGTCAGTGTAATGTTTTTTTTTTCAATAAAATGTGTTTTTATTGTAAAATAAACATTACACAAAGACACTGATCTCATAGATCCCTATTTAACAATTAAAACTATTCATCTGGAATTGCAAATTAAAACTGTTCAAATCCGTTAAAGCTATTTATTAAAAATACTTTTAAAATTTAGCCACGGAAAGCCGCATGCGTTACATTAGATACTGTTCTGATTGGTTCTCATTAAAATATATCTTTAAATGTTTGGATTTACAAGTGGATACTTTTTAAAATATTTGGTTGTGTCATTCTGATATAATTTTTGTATTTAAAGTAGATCCGAATGCATACTGATAAAGACAAATTTTCTATTGGAACAACAAATACATACTCATAGAAACTGCTATCATCAATCCTTTCGAAGGAATACTAAATATGTACCTGGAATTTCCGACCATATCGTAACATGTGGTGAACAATGTGTTACTGATCAAACCTCATCACAATTATATTCGGAAAACAGCA
The DNA here is from genome assembly GCA_936432065.2 of Rutpela maculata. Taxonomy (NCBI): domain Eukaryota; kingdom Metazoa; phylum Arthropoda; class Insecta; order Coleoptera; family Cerambycidae; genus Rutpela; species Rutpela maculata. The sequence continues at coordinate 101,147,256 of OW386286.2, read as the reverse complement.
TAAATACTGTTAGAAACTGATCGCATATAACCCCATTCGAAGTGATTAAACTTGTATTTGTAATTGCAGTTGAAAACTGACCTTTCTTTTTACCCATTCAAACAAATGAAAACACGTTTAATATACTTATTACTGAAAAAAAAACATTAATACTCATAGAAACTGATCTCATAAATCCCTATTCAAACATTATAATTTGTAATCTTCAATTGCAAATCAAAACTGTTCTAACCTAATGCAGCTCGTTTATTATAGAAACTCTTGCCATTTAACCACGGAAAGCCGCACGTTTTACATTAGATACTGTTCTCATAAATTCTCATTGAGATAGTATAAGTAAATGTCTGGATTTACATATAGATACTATTTAAAATATTTAGTTGCTTTATTCTGATATAATTTTCATATTTAAATTAGATCCGAATGCATACTGATTAAGACTTATATAATTTACTATTGGCACAACAAATACATACTCGTAGAAACTGCTATCATCAATCCTTTCGAAGTAATACTAAATATGTACCTGGAATTTCCACACGTAACATGTAGTGAACAATTTGTTACTGATCAAACCTCATCACAATTATATTCGGAAAACAGCATAAATACTGTTAGAAATTGATCGCATATAATTCCATTCGAAGTGGTTAAACTTGTATTTGTAATTGCAGTTGAAAACTGACCTTTCTTTTTACTCATTCAAACAAATGAAAACCCATTTAATATATTACTGAAAAAATAACATTAATACTCATAGAAACTGATCTCATAAATCCCTATTCAAACATTATAATTTGTAATCTTCAATTGCAAATCAAAACTGTTCTAAACAAATGCAGCTCGTTTCATATAGAAACTCTTGCCATTTAACCACAGAAACCCGCACGTTTTACATTAGATACTGTCCTCATAAATTCTCATTGAGATAGTATAAGTAAATGTCTGGATTTACAAATAGATACTGTTTAAAATATTTGGTTGCTTTATTCTGATATAATTTTCATATTTAAATTAGATCCGAATGCGTACTGATAAAGACTTATATAATTTACTATTGGTACAACAAATACATACTCGTAGAAGCTGCTATCATCAATCCTTTCGAAGTAATACTAAATATGTACCTGGAATTTCCGACCATATCGTAACTTGTACTGAACAATTTGTTACTGATCAAACCTCATCACAATTATATTCGGAAAACAGTATAAATACTGTTAGAAATTGATCGCATATAACCCCATTCGAAGTGATTAAATTTGTATTTGTAATTTCAGCTGAAAACTGACCTTTCTTTTTACCCATTCAAACATATGAAAACACATTTAATATATTACTGAAAAAAAAACATTAATACTCATAGAAACTGATCTCATAAATCCCTATTCAAACATTATAATTTGTAATCTTCAATTGCAAATCAAAACTGTTCTAACCTAATGCAGCTCGTTTCTTATAGAAACACTTGCCATTTAACCACGGAAAGCCGTACGTTTTACATTAAATACTGTTCTCTTAAATTCTCATTGAGATAGTATAAGTAAATGTAGACTTATATAATTTACTAGAGGAACAACAAATAGATACTCGTAGAAACTGCTCTCATCAATCCTTTTGAAGGAATACTAAATGTGTACTTGGAATTTCCGACCATATCATAACAAGTAGTGAACAATTTGTTACTGATTAAACCTCATCACAATTATATTCGGAAAACAGCATAAATACTTTTAGAAATTAATCGCATATAACCCCATTCAAAGTGATTAAACTTGTATTTGTAATTGCAGTTGAAAACTGACCTTTCTTTTTACCCATTCAAACAAATGAAAACACATTTAATATATTACTGAAAAAAAAACATTAATACTCATAGAAACTGATCTCCTATTCAAACATTATAATTAGTAATCTTCAATTGCAAGTCAACCTAATGCAGCTCGTTTCTTATAGAAACACTTGCCATTTAACAACGGAAAGCCGCACGTTTTACCTTAGATACTGTTCTCATAAATTCTCATTGATGTGGTATAAGTAAATGTTTGCTGCTCCATTCTGGTAGAAACTGATAGAAATTTCAGCAGCAACTTTACTCCAGGCTCCAGTAGAGGGAGCTGTATACGTGTAGCTAATTCATATCTAATCTAATGTGACCTAAGGAACTGAAGTGTGTTTATTAAATTAAAAACAAAGCAGTCTCTTTCACTGCTAACTCATTCATTGCTTCTAGGCTAGAACAAGAACACCCGAGGAAATAAGGACTTTGCAGAATTTTGTGTTTACCACAATATTAGTATTTCTATTTGAAATATGCAATTTAAACTGTACATTTGTCGGCATGCATATCCAAATTAATACTAATAAAAAAGCAAAATGGAAGTTTACAATAAAAATACATCTGTAAAATATACAATTGAAACTGTACATTTGTTGACATGTATATCCACATTAATACTAATAAAAAACAATGTTGAAATTTACAATAAAAACATGTTGATAAATGGTGTGTTACATACGATAGATACTGGAGAAAGGACGGACTGGAACTCTTATGATATTACTTATAGAAAAGTTTAGAATCTCTTTAAAGTTGTATCTGTAATTCCATATGTTTACAGATATAAGGGCAAGGGTGCATTTGCAGACACTAAACTGTAGATTTGTTGATGTATATTTCATATAAGTACTCATGAAAGGGCAACATGATAATTCCAAATAGCTCATTCGGAATTACTGTTTCATAACCGATTTAAAACTTAATAAAACAGATAAAATCCTGTCTGTATAATACTAATATAACTTATAGGAACGATAAAACCGCATCACTTTTTTTTTATAAGTTTCTATGTGGAATTTTCAGCAGGGCATCACCAGGCTGCAAACCTTGCACTTTTTGCCCTTGCTCTTTTAAAGTACGACAAACAACAAACTGCGAAACTCCAGCGAGTCTTCGAGTAGATGTAAAAGTTTTAGAGTCGGGAATATGGCGATCAGGAAATCGTACTTCGTAAAGTTCCCTCGCTTATAGTCGAGTAAACTCTAAGCTGGCGCGTCCAAAGGTCGCTTCATCATATGAACTAAGAGAATAAGGCATACGCAACTAGTTCATCTCTATGTCACTGCGATAGCTTTATGCGCATCGCATATTAAATCGTACGTCGTGTTACCAACTCACACATACGCCACCTTAGAGTTTACCGGACTATAGTCGCATTACCCCGGGCTTCCCCATACGTTAATACAATGTCAGTTAATTCACTGTTTACTAGTCACTAGGAGATTTGCAGCGCATTCCTAATTCAATGACCGGACCAGGGCCGGATTATCCATAAGGCTAAATAGGCTATAGCCTAGGGGCGCCGAAGCGCGAGGGGGCGCTAAGGCAATTCAAAACTAACTAAATTTATCTCCCGACGGCCGACGTGACATGTACTGTTTACCATTGATTTTTGGAAAATAAATGCATTGTAACGTCGTATAATGCATAAGGGGCTGGTGAAAAAAATAGCCATAAAATCGAGTTGGGATAATGAGCGAAAAAAATGTTTGTTTAAGGAAAGACAAGCATAAAAAGCTTTTGTACCCGCCGTCTTATCTGGGCCGAAATTAATAAATTTGTGTAATCCTATGTAAACCCATTCTATGTAACTATTTTGGTTACATTTTATAACTATATCCGTATAAAGAATTGTAAACACCAAAATACCTAAATATTCATTTACTTATATTTATTTTTAAGAGATATCAGGATCTGAGAGAGAAGTAAATAATATGAAATATAAAATGCGATATAATTTAAAGTAGAGTCCTGTTCATACGTTTAAAGTAATTATCCACATCTGAAGTTTTTATTGCCGTAATCCTTCCCAGCCCCCCCGTATGGGGGGAGTCTATTGGGTACCGAGGGGCCCGCTAGAAATTTTGGCAATTTTTTTTTCAAATTTCTCGCTCCCGCTCATCAATTATCAAGCGCGAGGGGCCCGTAGCGGGGGCCCGCCAGAGATTTTGGCAATTTTTTTTTTCAAATTTCTCCCCCCGCTCATCAATTATTAAGCGTGAGGGCTCGTTGGCTCTCGAGGGGCCCAACAGAGATTTTGGCAATTTTTTTTTGCAAATTTCTCCCCTCCGCTCATCAATTATTAAGCACGGGGGCCCGTTGTGTTTGGAAGGGCCCGTAGCGGGGGCCCGCCAGAGATTTTGGAAAAATTTTTTTCAAATTTCTTCCCTTCGCTCATCAATTATTAGGCGCGAGGGCCCGTTGGCTTTAAAGGGCCCGAATTGCCAAAACCTCTGGCGGTTTTGGCAATTTTTTTTTCAAATTTCTCGCCCCACCCCCGTTATCAATTATTAAGCGCGGGGGCCCGTTGGGTTCCGAGAGGCCCGTAGCGAGGGCCTGCCAGAGATTTTGACAAAAAAAATTTTTCCGCTCATCAATTATTAGGCGCGGAGGCCCGCCAGTGAATTTAGTACAGGGGGCCCATGATTTGATGCGAGGGGTCTGATCCTTCCGGGTATAGCCGAAGGCCTTCCTTATATCTACGTCGGTACTTTTTTCTTATACAAGAAAATTATTTGTTATTTGATTATTTTATTTTGATAAAATTGTCGAATTTATTACCTCTGTATTGTATAGTTCAGCGAAGAGATGTTTACCTAAACCCGCGGATAGCACAAAAAAACACCCAACCTGTTCTGCACTTTATATAGAGGTCTACAGACGATCTAACCAACCAACCAACCGACCTTCTCGGTAAACTTTGGATATTGCCATGCGAACTCGTAAAAGTGAGCTGGTCTGCTGTCTGTACGTTTTGCAGACGCTGGAATTCTATCAGACCAGCTCACTTTTACGAGTTGTCATGGATATTTTCAAAGTGTACCAAGAAGGTTGGTTGGGTGGTGGGATCGTCTGTACACCTCTGTATACCTTCCGCGCCGGTCTCATTGTTCGTCCTAAAGCGCTAAAGCAAAAAACGCTGCAATTTGACCGGCATGCGTCAGTTCAACTTTTTGTGCCAATTAAGGAAATGTATACGTCTCCTATATGTTCCTTTTCAATATATCAACATTTTACAGGATTATTTATAGGAAAATAGGAACGGAAAGAGATAGATATTATATCTTTCCGCTCCTATAGTAATGCCGCTGCCTTTATTGTAGCCGCTGACCACTCTCCCTGGTCATCAATGTTGATTAAAAAAATTTTTTTAGATTCCTTCCCCCCGCTCATCAATTTTCAAAGTGGGACACACATTTTTTTTCATATATCCCCCCCCCCCAAGCGCTCGTCAATTTTGAATCTGGACAAAAAATGTTTTTTTCAGATTTCACCTCTCCGCTCATTAATGTTCCTATTATGAATAAAAGGGCGCAAATACATGATTAGCCTAGGGGCGCGCCAATCCTTAATCCGGCCCTGGACCGGACCGCGTTAGCGTACAAACGATCAGCTGAGAATAAGTATAGATGTGTGTTCATAAGCGTCGAGATATTTTAGGTCAAAATTTAATAAATTTTGTCTTCCTTATTTTTCACATATTTTACAAGTGGATGTCTTTAAGAATTTCTGGGAGTCATAGTGTTTAACAGGTTCAAATATTCACGTGTATTTCAAATTCACCCTGTATAAACGGAACAGGGTTTTTGTCAAGGCGGCGTCCTCAAAATAGTATATAACAAAGATCGTGGTAGACGATAGACGGAATACGTCCCATGGGAGACAGAATTCCGAATTAATGGAATGCTTGGCATAGAGGTTAATGTCAACGGGGCGAAACGCGACATGTTGATTCGGTCCACAAAGGTAAGTCAAAATAAAATACTGAATTTTGTCATATAGTTTTTAACATTGTGACGTATTTCGCAGTGAGGGTGCGAAGTGTCACTTTGAGTTAATAACGACAGTAATTGCGGTTTTACTCGGGAGCCAGTTCCTAGTCAAGTAAAGGAACGTCACTACCCTCGAAGCCAGTAAAATGGGAAGAAACGGAAATGTCCAGTGTCAAAAGGAAAATTAGACTTTTCACACACACAGCAGTAAAACGCACAATTCGGAATACAATAATCTTTATTACTACCAAATAGTGCAGGCAAATCCAGTTTTGAGTATGAACTATCTGGGGACAGCTATTTCTTTATCGAAATGGATAGCTCTATTCATGTAGAATGAGGATATTAAAGTCCCAAAAAATCCCGATGTGAACTAAAGCCACCATTTAGAAAAAATGACCGCCAGAACCGTTTCTTTTACATATCTCAGTAACCATTGCTCCGATTTTAGATTTCTTTTTTTTGTTCTCTTCCCCTTTTTATAGAGAATCGAAAGTGTTATTACATCTTTGGGCATAAAATAGAAGATAACTGAAGAAAATAAGACTTGAGTTCTTGGAAATATACAAGGTGTCCAGTTAGTGCTTCCTCGGAAGATTGTGCAAAAACGGATAACTTTATAAAAAAACTTTTTTAACAAAACTTTCAATGTTTCATCTCTACTATAACGTGAAATTATTTTTAATTATACAAGGTGTCACAAAAAGGAGTTACACAAGAATGTATAATTTTTTTAATGGAATACTCTCTAATTTTTTGGCGCCAGTTAAGCGTCTAGGGATCCTGAATTACATCCTGAGATTTTTTGCCAATCGGATGCAGCGTGGCCAAATTATAATTTTTTTCCTGTTTTTTGACAAATTACAAACATTTTTTTGACTACCATATCTCCGTGATTTATTAATTGTTTTTTCTAAAAATGTAGGGTGTTATTCGATAATGATGCATTTACTGAAAAACATTTTTGAAATAAATTATTATTATACCGGGTGTCCAAAATATTTGTTTACATTTCTTGTTATTTAATTATTATTTTTCTCAATTTTTTGAATGGGATGCCTATATTTTTTTACATGGAAGAATAAAGCATACAATTCCCCACATTCTAATATTACACACTTAATTTTTTCATTTCAAACCGTTTTTGAGATATGATTATTTCAAATAAGTTTTGCGTAAATTGAGGTGCTTTTTATTTTAGCATTAAAATCTAATATGGCTTTGGTCTTTTGTTTTGCGCTTGTTTTTCACTCTATTCTATGACATTTCTCTAATGTGTTTAAGATTATCGTGATTAAGTTGAATTAATATTGTTAATATTTAAAAATACGAATTATAATTATTGTCAATAAGATTTAATATCTATGGTAAGTGTTATGTTATTGGTGAATATGATGGAAATTGTTTATTGGCATCAAGAATGTATGGTCAAAAATATCCCTATAGGAGATGTCCTGATGTGAGGTCTCTAGAAAATTTGAAAGAACGTCTTGAATGAACTAGAAATTTTGCATATGAAAAGAAGGCGAGACGACGAAATGTATTGTAATGAAGAAAATGAGCTGGTTATAACTTTAGCGGTAATCGAAAATCCTACGGCAAGTGTTCGGGAGTTAAGTAGGGATTTAGAGGTCTGTGAATCTAGTGTTTCCTTATTGTCTTCGTAAACATATGTTCCACCCCTATCGAGCTCAGCTGCATCAAGAGCTTTGGGATGTGGATTTAAATCGTAGATTAAATTTTTGCCAGTGGGCTCAAAACCAAATTGGAGAAAATGAAGAATTTTTCAAATTTGTATTGTTCACGGATGAATCAATGTTTCATCGCAACGGATTTGTGAATAGGCACAATTTCCATTATTATGCCAGAAAAATCAGAATCAGAGTTTAAATGTAAGGGAAGGAATTGTACATGATTATGTTATTCATCCTCGCTTTTTTGAGGAAAATGTGAATGGAGCAGTCTTCTTAGATTTTACGCAAAACACGTTTCCACAAATAATCGAGCATATTCCTGATTACATTACAAATAATATGTCATTACAACTTGAAGGTGCACCACCGCATTTTAGTAGAAATATTCGTCAGGCCATTAGTAATCAGTTTCCTGAAAGGTGGATAGGAAGAGGAGGTCCAATATTTTAATAAACTGTTAAATAATACCTAATTTATTATTTTATTAAATCATGTTAGGTCTCATTACATGGCCGCCTAAGTCACCCGACCTGACTTCAGTGGGTTTTTGCTTTGGGGATTTGTGAAGTCAGACGTTTATAAAGTAGAACCAACGACTCGAGAAGATATGATGGAAAGGATTCGTCGGTGTTTCAATCGTATAAATGGTGGACATTTTGAGCAGTTGTTAGGTTAGTTTCAATATCGCGAAAAAAAATTATTGCTCAAGAACCGTTCATAAAAGAAAGTGTACGATATCAAAATGTGAGAAATTGTAAGCGTTACTCATCCATTTAAAAAATATATAGGCATTCCATTTAAAAAAATTGAACAAAATATAAAACAAAATATAGATTTTAATGCTAAAATAAAAAGCACCTTAATTTACGCAAACATTATTTGATATAATCATACGTAGGCATTCCATTTAAAAAAAAATGAGAAAAATAATAATTAAATATCAAGAAATGTACGCAAATATTTTAGACACCCGATATACTAAAGATTTATTTAAAAAATGTTTTTTTAGTAAATACATCATTATCAAACAACATCCCACATTTTTAGAAATAACGATTAATAAATCGCGGAGATATGCCAGTCAAAAATGTTTGTAAACTGTCCAAAAAAACAGAAAAAAATAACTTGGCAAAATATTTTAGGGTGTAATACAGGGCCCTTGGAGGCTTAACTGGCGTTAAAGAAATGCAGGCTGTCCTATTTAAAAAAATTATACTTTCTTGTGTGACTCGTTTTTGTGACACCTTGTATAATTGAAAATAATTTTAATTTGTAGTAGAGACGAAACATTGAAAGTTTTGTTAAGAAAGTTTTTTTATAAAGTTAGCCGTTTTGCACAATCTTCCGAGAGAACACTGATTGGACACCTTTTATACCTTAACGTACATTATTAAAAATGATTACAATTTTATATATAAATAAATATTACTCCGTTAATATTTGAGTTAGTATCATCGGCCAAAAAACAAATGAAAGCTAATTGTGTGCTCTAGAACTTTTATTAAAATTATTTTTTCAAAAATTGACTAGAAATTTCAGTACAAACGTCTCGAGTTTACAAAAGTTTAAATTTCCGTAATATTTAAATTATTTTTAAATTTCCTAAGTTCATCTTTTAATTTATCGTAAAATATGTAATCATACTTTCTGTAAAATGTGAAGTGAGGAATGGAACAAAAAAAAGAAATCTAAAATCGGAGCAACGGTTACTAAGATATATGATTTTAAAGAAAATGTCTCTGGCGGTCATTTTTTCTAAATGGCGGCTTTAGCTCACGTCGGGATTATTTGCGACTTTATGTACTTATCCTACATTAATAGAGCTATCCATTGCAATAAACAAATAACTGTCCCCAAATATTTCACGCCAAACCCATTTTACACTGAGATATGCCCGGTCTAAAAACCAATTTTGCAAAATTCTAGAGGTAACTTCTAATATTACTAGAACCTTCACTACTATGGCGGAAACGTAAGGCTATAGCAGGCGAAAGCAGCTATGATCTGGTGACACCAGAGCTGGGCAAATACTTTGAAAAAGTATTTAAATATTAAATACTAAATACTTTCAGAAAATTGAAAGTATTTAAATATTAAGTATTTTCAAAAGATACAAGTATTTAAATAATAAATAACAAAAGTAATTAAACAGTTTAAACTAAGTATTTAAATATTTTCTGAATATTTAAATACTTTGATAATACTGAAATATTTTGAAGCATAGTTAAGTGTAAAAATAGCCTTTAATTGCTAAACTTTAGCCCAATCGATGTAGGTATTTACCTACAATAATTTGTAAATTGAATATATATATATTATATATTTTTAATAAGTTCGTGAAAGTGTATAGAATAATATCCTGAAAAGTTTACATTTCGCTCGGATGCAGAACATGAAAAAAAATTGTGAAAAAAAATTTTTTTCATCCATTTTTTCAAAATTTTGGAATTAAGTCAAGCTCGGAAAAATAAAAAAATACAGATGGTTAGATAACACAGCCCCACAAATAAAAAAAAGTTCAAAGCAGCGAACCAGACCCATGTATCCCCATGTATTTTCGATCGCTGAATCCGAATCCGGGATCAAATAAAATCGTACACTCCCAAAATCATAGAGCCAAAAACACCTCTGAAATGGGGTAAAAAGAAGATTCAGCTACGAGAATAGTTGTTACATCTTAATCAATCGAATTATACAAATTAACGTTAAACAGTAGCGCTCATACAATAGATATGAAACACAACCCCAGGGAGGGGCGAAAACTAGCCCTCATATATAAAAAAATCGATCCAAAGCAGCAATGACTGCTGAAAAAGCTCGAAATGTCTAAGTTTTGTTAAAGTGATAAGAAACTGCATCAGGTCCGACGAAATCTTCATAAATTGCCCCTATAGAGTTGATAACAACCACCTCCAAGTTTAAAGGACACGAGAAAAACAAGAAAAAACGTAAAATGCAACAGGATTTCTATTTTTATGATTAGCTGAAATTGCGTAGTACTCTAAAATAGAACTAGAAACTTATGTACCATCAACATCCTACAGTGTCAACCCTCAGAGGGTGTGAAAACTACCTCCTATGTAAGATTTTACTATAAAAAGTTACTGTGATTTCTATAAAAATTCGAAACACCTGCGTTGTGTGAAAGAAAGAAGAAACTAGACTATGTTCGACGCTGTGCTTAAAAATCACCCCCACGGGGTTGCGAGACACCACCCATATAAAAAAAGAAAAAAAAAACTATGGAAATGAAACGAAACGAATAAGCAACAGTATAGCTTTTTCAGTAGTCACTGCAACATTTTTTTCGTTGCATCTTGAATTACGGTAGTTTACATTCTTTCTGGGGGTGTTACTTAATAACATTGACAGGACATGAGTTTCAAACTCACGCAACACGATTTTTGCCAATTATAGCATCCATAAAAATGTAAATCCGGTTAGTTTCTCTCTGTTTCTCCAGCATCCTATGGAAATGGGGGGTAGCATCTCGCAACCCCCGGGGGGTAGCTTTTAAGCACAGCGTTGAACATAGTCTAGTTTCTTCTCTCTTCCACAACAACGCAGGTGTATCGAATTTTTATAGAAGTCACTTTTTATAGTTAAATCTTACATAGGCGGTAGTTTTCACACTCTCTTACGTAAGTTTCTAGTTCTATTTTACAGTACTATGTAATTTCAGCCAATCATAGCATCCATGAAAATAGAAATCCTGTTGGATTTTTCGTTTTTTCTTATTTTTCTCGTGTCCTTTGAACTTAAAGGTGTGGTTGTTCTCAAGGGGCAGTTTATGAAGATTACGTCGGATCTGATGCAGTTTCTTATCACTTTAACAAAACCTAGACATTTCGAGCTTTTTCAGCAGTCATTGCTGTTTTGGATCGATTTTTTATATATGGAGGCTAGTTTTCGCCCCTCCCTGGGGATGTGTCATATCTATTGTATGTACGCTGCTGTTTAACCTTAATCTGTATAATTCGATTGATTAAGATGTAACAACTACGCTTGTAGCTTAATCTTCTTTTTACCCTATTTCAGGGGTGTTTTTTGGCTCTAGCTAATGATTTTGGGGATGTACGATTTTTTTTTGACCCCGGATTCGGATTCAGCGACCGAAAATACATAGGGATACATGGGTCTGGTTTGCTGCTTTAAACTTTTTTTTGTGGGGCTGTGTAACGTATTTATGAACAAAAAATGTCCTAACAAAATTTACCTCTAAAGTCACGGTTTTCCCGAAAAAAATAATCAAATGTAACGTTATAACTCGGAGCGAGATACATACGTGTGCGCGTTTGAATACGCATGCTTATGACACCGACTCACTAAATTACATGTTACTAAATCAGAATTTGTTCAATCTATATGAGTGTTGGTTCATTTAAAAGATTGAAATTGCAGCTTTCTGATCCTTTTTTGTTTTAAACAATACAAGCAAAGGATGGATGGAAAAAATATACTTATATATATTATTATCACACCCGAACTCAATCGTCGCAATAAAAAATATAGAAAAAAGTAAAAGCCCTTCAAAAAAATTATTTCTTCATTGAGATCTGTTAAAAAGTATGTAGACTTCATGATTATTATGGTTTGTTAAATTGTAGTAACGTAGATAAAAAAAGTACATTTTAAATCATTTTAATTTCCTTGCTTGATGATTTTTTTGATAAATATATATATTGAAGGCTGTAACTTACCGAGAACTTGACCCATTGGAAAAAAATAAATATCACTATTTCGGAAAAAATGCATATTTTTCGAATGTTCAAACACAAATTCGTTTACTTGTATTTTTTCGAAAGTATGATCAATCAGATAATGATAAGAAATTGCGATTTTCACAATCTTGTCCTTATAACTATGAAAATATCTTTGATTGTTTTGAATATAAATTCTGGAACTTTTCCAATATATTAACAAATGAATAAGGAATCCATTGGATATAACTGAAATGTGGATATAGGTAATAAATACAATACACGTAAAAACTCATGCGAGCGATTCAGCGGCTATGTGTGATGTCTGTGTATGCGTTGATAATTATATATTTTCTCTCCAGACTCATTATTTATCCTCCTATTCACTAAGAGAAATGTTAAAAAGGTGTAATCAGAAAAAGAAGAAAGCTTTATTTTACTCGTTAGAAGAATTTTTAGAGGTTCCGTAGTATGCCTTTAACCGTACGCTTGGCCGCGCAGAGTGGCAAAGTTACTTCATTATTTTTTCCAGGAATACCGTGGCTTTAGCGATAAATTTTATTAGAATATTTTTTGTTCAGAAATATGTGGTCTATTCTATTTTTGTTTTTTCTACCCTGACTTAATTTAAAAATTTTGAAAAAATGGATGAAAAAAAATTTTCTTTCCCTTTTTTTGTATGTTCTGCATCCGAGCGGAATGTAAACTTTTCAGGATATTATTCTATACAACGTGATCTACCAAGAAATACGGGGAAAAAAATGGTGTGCTAGTCTTCAATGTGGGAAAGCCCCTGCAAAATTTTAGAGGATTCTGAGGTAATTTAGTATATTAAATTATTAGTCAATTTGCGAAGATACACTACTGATGTTAAGTAAGTCTTGACCTACCCTGAATAGGTCGACGAACTTACTGGTGAAAGAACGTATTCGAGTTGTTTACATTTCCTTAATTGGCATAAAAAGTGAAGCCGGCCGGCGAGATCAAAAAAAGAGGTCTACACACGATCCAGCGGCAGGGAGCCAACATTGTCGGTACGCTTTGAAGATAATTGGAATTCCAGCGGACCAGTGCACTTTTACGAATGAGTTCAAAGCATGCCGACAAGACTGGCTACCTGCCGCTGTATCATGTGTAGACCCCTCGAGATCCGCGTTTTTTGTTCTCGGTCGAACAATGGGTACACCGCCGCGCCGTGTCATTGACCGGTTTAACTAAATATCTCGTATACCTGCTTGTCGTTTCAGCATGGGGTTAATGTATAAGTATAAGTTAAGTATAAGTTAAGTATAGTATAGTATAGTAGAGTCGTACGACGTGTACGTACGATTAACGCTGTTATAAGTATTTCTAAATATCCATAAGTATTTTTGTGATTTAATTAATAAAATGACTAACACTAGAAGTACAAGTGGTGCAGATGAAAATGTCGTTATAAAATTTCTAAAAAGTGACATTTTTTACAATTTAGTAAACAAAATTGTGAAAGAAAGTACAAGTGAACTATTAATAAAAATCGGCGATTTAGAAACAGAAGTGAGAATTTTACGTGAATCAAATATAGACCTTGTTAAACTGTTAACTAATCCGCAGGTGGCCAAAAGACAATTACAAAGTGATTATTACAGATATAATTCTGAAAATATCTCTGCATGTGTCCTCGATTCGTCTTTTGAATCTGACTCATCTACTACTACAGTTATCAACCACAAAAACACTCCTAGACATAAAAAGACTAGCCAGGATAAAAACTCCAGTGACAAAAACTCCAATGCAAGGAATAATACAAAAACGTTAGAACAAAATAAAAACAGTAATCTATTCAATAAAAAAGTTGAAAACCGCACTGATCGAGATGTTACAAAAACTGAGAATTTCCAACAAATTAGGAAACGCAAAATTACTAAAAAACCTGTAATTTTTGGTACAGCGACAAATAAAAAATCTAATCTCACAGCAGTAACTAGGAGGACGTGGCTCTATGTTGGACGTGTGATTCCTGGGACAGGCGTGGAGGGGATGCAAGAACATGTTAACGTTATGTTTCCAGGTCACGAATTTATTGTAGAAAAATTACCACAATGGAAAAATGGAAAGACAGAGGCTTTTAAAATAGGGCTGGATTATGATCTTTTACAAGAAGCTTACGATGGTGAAAAATGGCCTAAAGGTTCTCTCATTAAAAAATATACGTTTTTTCGGGAATGATGAAATAACAGTTGCAGGTAATAATAATATTCCGCTAAATAAAACCATAAATATAGTGCATGTAAATGTACAAGGGATACTTAATAAACTTAATGAAATTGACTTTTTGCTACTTAATAAAAACATTGATATTATGTGTATTTCAGAACATTGGGTATGTAGTAACAACATAGAAAATATTAGCTTTTCTGATTATAAAATAATATCTCATTTTTCTAGACTTGACCACATACATGGTGGTTCACTTATAATGGTTAATAAAATAATACAATCATATGACATCCCTTCTATTAAACAGTTATCAGTTGAGGTTCACATTGAAATTTGTGCAGCATGCATAGACATAAGTAACAAAAAACTTCTGGTAATTGTGGTATATAGGCCCCCCGATGGTAATGTTGATATTTTTTATACTAACATAACAGAAGCATTAAGCATTGCTTTTACTATTTCTAGTAGCGTTGTGTTATGTGGTGACCTAAATATTGATATAAATAATACCTCTCGTTGTGCCAATGTAGTACTTGACATATTTGATTCATTTGAATTAAAGATTTCTAATGCAGGACCCACAAGAGTTTTTACCAATATCCATGGACACACCAGTTCCTCTACTATTGATTATATGGTCACTAATATGCCTGATAATACATATATGTGTGAAATATTTAATCCACATATTGCTGATCACAAAGCTCATATTTTGTCAGTAATATGTACAGATGAGCCAAATGATAAAAGCACCATGAAAATAATTGAAACACGGCCTGTTAACGATAACAATATTCGCGATTTTTTATACAACTTTGACAAATTAAACTGGGCAGAATTATATTATCTTGATGTTGATAAATCTTTTCAATTATTTATTGACAATATTATCTGGTGTTACAATGTTAGCTGCCCTCTAAGAAAAATTAAAGTATCAAACAAAGATAATAATAAAGGATGGTTGACAAACGAGTTAATACAACAAAGTAAAAATTTAAAAAATGTATATTGGTTAATGACTACTCTTGATACGTCCGAGTTTAAAACACTTTATAAAACTGAAAAAAATAAACTAAAACACAGTATAAAAAATGCTAAGTATAATTACAATGCCAAAAAAATTAAAGATGCTCCAAATAAAAATAAAGTTATATGGAATATTGTCAACACAAGATTAGGCAGAAATAAATATAATAATAATATTACAACATTGGAGCATAATGGTGAACATATTAGTGATAAAAATAGTATTACTAATGCATTTGCTAGTCACTTTTCTGTAATAGCCAAAAATAAATTAGAGCAACATTTCGGCTTAAATATGTCCTTACCTTGTACCACTTCTGCATGCAGGGAACAATCTATGTTTTTTGAACTAATCACAAATGATGAGGTCAATAAGGCTATTGACAAATTAAAGAACAAAAAATCTGTAGGGTTTGACAGTTTAACTGCATTTTTATTGAAGACTATTAAATGTAGTATAGTGGATTATTTAACATATATATTTAATCTTTCAATAATTCATGGTCATTTTCCCAATATACTAAAACAATCAATTGTTGTACCACTCTATAAAAAAGGCCCTTTTGATGAAATAGAAAGTTACAGACAAATATCTTTACTGAGTGTTGTATCTAAGGTATTTGAAAGAATCGTATATGATAGAATTGCCTCATATTGTGAAAAAAACAGAATTCTGACTATAGCACAACATGGATTTCGAGAGGGAAAGTCCACTGAAACAGCCTGTTACAACTTTTTAGAATATGTGTATGAATCTCTGGATACCGGTAAATACGTTATATCTTTAATGTTCGATTTAACAAAGGCTTTCGATATAATTGATAGCAAACTGCTTAAATCTAAACTATACAACATTGGTATAAGGGGAACATTATTAACATGGATTTTGTCTTACATGGAAAATAGAAGATTAAAAGTAAAATTAAATGGATACTAGTCTGAAACACATAATCTTGATGTTGGAGTTCCGCAAGGGTCTGTACTGGGGCCGTTACTCTTTTTACTGTATATCAACAACGTTCCTGAAAATATTACTTCAGGCCATGTAACAATATTTGCTGATGATCTAACGGTCACCTTAGTGGCACACACGCTTGAAGAGCTCCAAGCAATTGTTGATAAGACTATGGAGGAAGTAAGTACATGGGCTCAAAGAGATAAACTTATATTAAACAATAGCAAAACCGTGTTTATGAATTTTACGATACAGAGGCCTCTGCCAAATAATATCATCATGTATGACAATATTGAGTCATCACAGAGTACGAAGCTGCTAGGTACTTATATTGACTACCACTTACTTTGGGATGTGCATATAAAACATGTATGTGAAAAGTTAAATAAGGCGTTCTTTGCTATATTGCAATTGAGGGATAGCTTAGATCAAACAGGTCTTTTAAATACCTATTATGCTCTGGCATACTCTCATATATCATATAATATAATATGTTGGGGTAGTGCCAGAGACAGGGATAGGGTATTTATATGTCAGAAAAGAATTATTCGATTAATCTTCAAATTACATTACAATGAAAGCTGCCGAAATACATTCATCAACAAAAACATATTAACTACCCCTTGTATTTTTATTTATAAATGTCTAATTTATGTTAAAAAAAATATGGACTTCTTTGTAAAGCGGAATCAATATCATAGATATGACACTCGAAATGGAGAACTATTAAGTGTACCAAAACATCGTACAACAAATTATAAACATTCTCCCAAATATAACTGTATTATTTTATATAACAGCTTGCCATCAGACTTAAGGAACATTACCAACTTCATTAGATATAAACGCGCTGTAAAAGATTTACTGCTGAAGGGAGGTTTTTACGGCATAAACGAATTTTTAAATAGAGAACCTTAAGGTCGTGTATATATTATGTATTTGTCTTGATCTTGTCACCATGTAGTTGTATTGACCATTTTACTCGTGTTTTGTTATATATTGTATATGTATATATTTATGTTCAAAAAGTTTAGTGTGCTTATACATTAAATTGTGTTTTATAATTCTAGATAAATTGTACTCTATACATACATTTCTTCATTTTATGACTTGCCATATATGCTTTGTGTGTCTTAAATGGTGAATAAATATTATTATTATTATTATTAATGTCTTTGATTTATTTTGCTATTTTTGTAGTGTGATTTGATTAAAACCAAAAAGTCACTTCTATTTTATCCAGCTTTGCTGTCAGTAGTGTCAATCCCAAGTCTGATAAAGTGATATAGTTGTAGCGCGTTACGTTAGATTAGTTAAAGTCATTGGCGGCGCATTTCTACAAAAAAACCGCTGCCCAAGGAATCATTACTTCCACATCCAGATTCTCTATCTAAGTCACTCACAACGAAAAAATTTTGTATGAGGAAATAATTGTTTATGGAACTTTAATAATATAATATTTGAAATCCTCTACCCCAAAAACCCATAAAACGATACCCCACATCGGTAGTGGGGTGGGGGTGGTGATAGGGGGGTGGTAATGGGGGGTGGATGAAGTGAAAAAAATATTTTGAGGTTTCTGGTTCCTGTACATACACTAAATCACAATTTTTTTTCATCCCCTTTAATAAGGAGGTGGGGGTGGTAATGGGGGTGGCTAATGCCAAAAAATTTTTTGAGACCTTAGCTTCTCTTATATATACTAAATACCAATTTCATAGACTCTTACCTGCTTGATTTACCCATTTACCCCAAATTTACCCCAATTTACCCCCCAACCCTTCGACGGAACAAGATGAAAATATAATCTAGTTCTAGATCTCGTTAAAGTACATGTGTGTACCAAATTTCAAGTCTTAAACGGTTCCAGAGTAAACGTGCGTACAAAAAAAAGTTACAGACAGACAGACCGACAGACAGACCGACAGACAGACAGAAATTTTGTTTTCGCTCAAACTTAAAATCTCGACGTTTCATGACATTTTAAGCCTAGTTGGACAATAAAAATTTTTAAAAATTTTTTTGTCGTTACTATACTTCCACTGGACGTGGAAGTAAAATAAGGTAATTTTTTTGCTCATTTATTTTTAATTGTTCATTTTTTTAACTCCTTTCGGTGGGGACAACCTACTGTTAAATTTTCCGCATGTCATGGTAGATCACGTTGTATACTTTCACCAACTCATTAAAAAAATATATTTAGTTTGCAAGTTTTTGTGGGTTTCACTATAAAATGTTCTCTGCCGTCTGGGCTACTTTACCAAATTGTATTTTCTATTTTTGTAGAAATCAATAAAGACTTATTATTATCATTATCATTATTATATTAAATACTATTTGCCTATTTGAGGTGTCAAAATTTTAGGTTTCATGACTTTCATGAACTTCTACAACACTATTTTAATACCTCTATACTTAATCAGTTCTAGTTGGGTATTGGACTTTTACTTATCCGTAGAGCTAGACCTTTGCGTCTTCTGCAAATACCCAAATAAAGCACAGAGACTAGTTCAACTGTTCTCTGTCACAATCACAAAACATGTGTGTTAACATTAACAGTTAACACTTACTGTCTATGTCTGCTGTGCACTAACTTTCTGGGAATTATTAAGACGTGAATGACTGAAGACTGAATGATGTAATACATTTCATAGTTAGTATAGTACATATCTTGATTCTTGACGAGTATGTGCCTGTCTCCTTGGCGTATTTGATTATATTTGTTGTATTTATTTAAATACTTTTGAGATTCAAATACTTCTGAAAGTATTTAAATATTGTCAGAAAAGGATTTAAATACTTCCCAGTTATTTAAATAGTTTAAGTATTTATAAATAGGGGGCGAGCGTAGAGGCGACTTCAATGTGAATATCAGTCGATAGTCCGTTGAAGCAACGTCGAGCGCGGTTAGTACTTGGATGGGCTCCCATCTTGGGAAATACAGCGTTCTCGTCCCACCTTCTAGAGGCTTGTATATCAGTGTATACTCGGAAGTTATGTAATTTCAGACGAGACGTAATTTCACGTAGTGAATATACCATCCTTCGGAGGGGATGTAAAGCAGGCGGTCCCTCGTCTATTAAATGTTAGGCAAGTAAAAGATCCCTACTCTTCTTAAGGGAAGAGGTTCGGCAAAATTTCCAGGTTGGGGGTAGCTAGTCTCCTGGCGTCGGTGATAGGCCCTGGTAGCGGAAATAGGCCGACGTTAAACAGTTAAAATAAAAAAATTATAAATACTTTAGGATCATTTTCACAAATACTAAGTAGTAAATATTTCAGATAAAGTATTTGCAAGTATAAATACAAATACTTGTTGCAAGAAGTATTTAAATACTCGGTATTTAAATACTTTCTTGTATTTAAATACTTATGAGGAATTTGTAAGTACGTATTTGCCCAGCTCTGGGTGACACGAACGCACGATTAACAGAGTGGTATGACAAGAAACGATGGATTAGCAGAGCAAGCAATGAAATCGGTGATGTTACAGACAGCGCACGAACACCAGGAATGAGAAAGTAAAACAATAAATATTTACTAAGCAAATTACTAATTTAGGTTTTAAAATTTGCTAATACGTAGTACCTTTTAAGCTGATAGAAGGTATGGTTAAACTACGATGTACGTCTCACTTCGTCCAGTTGAATTACCTACGCCAGCCGTACTCAGAACGTATAGGATAGACCACATCGTACGTCTCAGTTCAGTCAGTTTGAAGCACCTACTCCAACCGTACTGAGAGCATAAGGAGTGGTTTGTTGAAGATTCTGGCCTGAAACAAGGTATGATTAGACCATGACGTACGCCTCAGTTCGTCTAGTTGAAGCACCCGCACCAGTCTTACTGAAAGCGTATAGGATAGACCACAACATACGTCTCAGTGCATCTAGTTGAGACAGCTACGCCGGGTGTACTGAGAACATAAAGAGTGATTTCCCACTGTCGGAACAAAATAACAGAAAACTGAAATGGTAAAAAGAAATGATCAGTACAGGTTCCTAGTATTGATCAAGTTGTTACCTATTATTCTTATTACTTTCTTCCTCGGGGCACGTCTGTCTTCGGCGGTCACTTGACGGGAACTATCTGCGAACTCGTGGTTCGGACTGCTGCTGAAACAAATTAGCCGTTTGTAGAGTGGGATAACTCAGGAACTTCTGAACACCAGTTGATGATGGTGATGAAAAATTTGCTATTACGATTTCTTGACTTAGATGGTTGGAACTGAGGAAACTTTCTATTCCACTTACTTTCTTCTGTTCACTTACAAGCCACGTCTGCTTCTCTCGGGCGGTCGGTCAGGACTGATGTTTCACTTGTTTTTCGAATGCCGACTAGACTCAATTCAACGGTGATCGAGTGGGAGAAATGGCCAAAAGCAGTGCGCAGTAGTATCCAGTACCGTTTCTGGGAAAATTTATATCACGACTTAGGACACATTTGGGCTTTGAAAATTTGTCTACACGAATAGTTTAAGTTACACTGCGGAGAAGTATCTAATACTCATGTTTCCACTCGAGCGGCTGGCGCCGGACTGAGTTTATGTTTGCTTGAATAATAATAATAATAATAATAATAATAATAATAATAATAATATCTCGGTTCATTACGTCTGCTCAGGGCACACGATTCACGGACCCAGTAGTCACTCACCCCACGGGCGTGGGGAGTGGCTACCGGTACTACCAGCTCCCCTCTGTGAGGGTCGGAGCCACAGAGAAGGGTGACTGGTTTTATAGCTAGCTAAAAAAAAAAAAAAAAATAATAATAATAATAATAATATGATGGACTACATGGCGGCCAATAGGCCGTTTACGCCTAAAGTGCGTCGAATAGCCGCCAACTTAAGACGCGTCCATCACACACTCAATGAGGCAGTGCTGCGAACCACCAAACAGCACTGTCTCGACAGGATACGGATGCTAGTGGTTTGTAAAAAATCACTAGTGAGGCGGGCGAGGGGGCTGGCGGAAAATAAACTCTTCCGCCAAAAGCCCTCGCGCCTTTTCGAACCGCCTCCGCGTGTTGCAGAGAATCCGCCGACTGTAGATCAGGTGGAAAATTTCTGGAAAACGCTTTACGAGGAGAAGCTTCCACTCAATCGAGACTCTCCGGCCCTTGCACATTTTGAAACCTTTTGTCAAAGGTTTCAACAACCACAGGAAGTGTGCCAACCAATAACCCCAGAAGAGGTTCGAAGAGCTCTCGAGGGCTCTAAGAACTTTGCTGCTCCAGGTCCCGATGGGATAAATAACTTTCGGTGGAAAAAGTTACCGAGCACCCACCACCATTTGGCCAGAATTTTTAATGCCTGGCTAAATGGGGAGCAGCAAATTCCTTCTTGGGTGGTTGAAGGGCGGACAGTGCTGATCCCCAAGAACGGAGATTTGTCCAACCCAAAGAACTATCGACCGATAACCTGTTTAAACGCATGTTACAAGGTGTTTACGCGCATCTTGTACATGCGAGTGCTCCGCGCAGTTGAACCGGTTTACGAACGGATATATGAGCAACGAGGGTCGAAGAGAGGTGTCGCTGGCTGCAAGGAGAATCTGTTGATTGACAGATGTGTCACACAGGACTCCGTGCAGTATAAGCGTAACCTCTCCATGGCCTGGATCGACTACCGCAAGGCATTTGATATGACATCTCATGAGCTTATTGTTCACTTGCTCCAATGTCTTGCGGTACCCGGTCCCGTAGTGAGATGCATCGAAGAACTAATGCCGCTCTGGAGGACTCGCTTTACCATTACATCGGGTAATGATAGAGTCCAGACGGAGTCGGTAACATTCAGAAGTGGAGTATTTCAGGGAGACTCCCTCAGCCCCCTTCTGTTCTGCATCTCACTACTGCCATTATCCGTTTCGCTCCGGAAAACCCGTGGATACAACTGCGGTACCCCCGGCGATAGGAGGCATAAGGTCACCTATTTGTTCTACATGGATGACCTTAAACTTTATGCCTCCGGAGAGAGGGACCTACACCAGTCCCTCAGGGTGGTACAGGAGTACACGCAGGCTGTCGGCATGGAGTTCGGGCTGGACAAATGTGCACTGGTCCATCTCAAGAGAGGACGATGCGGGAACTACGGAGAGGACGCGCAGCTCGTGGACGGAAGCATCTTACATCATCTAGATGCCGGAGAGTCGTACACTTACTTGGGTGTCGAGCAACGCTCCACCCAAGAAGTGAGTGTAGTGAAAAACGCTCTCCGCGGCAAGTATCAGCACCGACTCCGACAGATCTGGTCTTCAGAACTGTCGGGGAAGAACAAGGTGTCTGCTACTAACATGCTTGCCGTTCCGGTCCTTCTCTACTCCTTTGGAGTAGTGAAATGGACTCAAGAAGAGTTGCGTCAACTCGACGTAGGAACCCGCAAGAAGATGCATCTCAATAGGAGTTTGCATCCTAAATCGTCCGTTCCACGGCTATACCTCCCACGACATCGGGGAGGCCGTGGACTCTTGAGTTTGGAGAGTCTCCATAATAGGATGGTTCTGGATGGAGCCTGTAAGGTCATCAGGAGTTCAGATCCCCTCCTCTGCATGGTCCGAGACCATGAAAATGCAGGGGTAGGAGCCTTTCTGTTTAAGGCAGCACAGAGAGCAGCCGATGAACTTGGTCTCTCCTTCGACGTCGAGCGGGTAAATCGCGACTCTGTCACCGAGTTGGAACCTGCTCGGCGAAAAGCCGAAATTAAAGCTGCAGAACACAACAACTTTCTGCAGCTGCATACGGATAAGCCAATGCATGGAGTTTTCTATAAAAATATAGAAAACCTTGGCTTATCCGAAAGGCTGACCTTTGCCTTCTTAAGGTCAGCCGGGCTGAAGTCTGAGACCGAGGGATTCATAATGGCTTGCCAGGATGGTGTATTTAACGCCCTCGTCTATCGTAGTCGTGTCATGGGTATGGAGGTCCCTGATGTCAGCTGCAGGGCCTGCCGCAGGGCGCCAGAGACTCTTATGCACTTGCTGTCGGCTTGCCCGACATATGCAGTCTCTGCCTATATCCAAAGGCACGACGGAGCATTACGAGTGCTTTATTACCATTTAAGGCACTCGTATGGGATAGACGAAACACCAGTGCTGCCTTACGCTCCGGGGGATATTGAGTCCGTTGTGGGAAATGAGAAGTGTCTAATTTATTGGAACTACTCTTTTCCCACCGTCAGGCAAATACAAGCCAACAAGCCTGACGTAGTACTCCTCGACCATCAACTCAAGACAATGTTCGTCGTGGAGTTCTCGGCTCCCGCGGAGAACAACATTGTCTTGAAGGAGGAGGAAAAACGGACAAAATATCGAGATCTGCTCTTCGAACTCCGCAGACTGTATCCAGGCCATACTGTTAAGATAGTGGTACTGATCATAGGAGCCCTCGGTGGAACGAGACACACACTGCTTTCGGAACTCAAGATCATACCGGCATGCCGAAATTCGGCAGAGATCTTAGCCGGCAGAATGCAGAAGGCCGTCATTCTTGGTTCATTACGTCTGCTCAGGGCACACGATTCCCGGACCCAGTAGTCACTTACCCCACGGGCGTGGGGAGTGGCTACCGGTACTATCAGCTCCCCTCTGTGAGGGTCGGAGCCACAGAGAAGGGTGACTGGTTTTTAGATCGCTAAAAAAAAAAAGATAATAATAATAATAATAATAATAATAATAATAATAATAATAATAATAATAATAATAATAATAATAATAATAATAATAATAATAATAATAATAATAATAATAATAATAATAATATAATAATAATGATAATAATAATAATGATAATAATAATAATAATAATAATAATAATAATAATAATAATAATAATAATAATAATAATAGTAATAATGTGCACCGCACATATAATCAGGAATGTGTTGTCGTGAACCTGAAAAGAAGACACGCTTTAGAATATGTACCCTCATAATCCATACTTACCTTACCTTAGATGCATGGTTTGCATCCGGTTTGCGTAATGATACCTACCTTAGGACAGGGTAGTGATAGAACGAAGAGATAATAATAATAATAATAATAATAATGCTCTCGGAATTAAAGGCCATACCAGCCTGCCAAAAGTCAGCCGAGTGGTTGGCAGGCCAAATGCAGAAGGCAGTTATCCTGGGGTCCCTTCGTCTTCTTAGGGCACACGAATCTGGCATCTACAGTCACTAACCCTGCGGGACGCGGGGAGTGGCTGTGGATAATCCGCTGGCGCTTCTCCCGTGAGAATGTCGGAGACACGGGAGAACTGTCCAGCATCGCACACGCGGGAAAAAAAATAAATAATAATAATCGTAATAGCAAATAATAATAATAATAATAATAATAACTAGATGCCGGAGAGTCGTACACTTACTTGGGTGTCGAGCAACGCTCCACCCAAGAAGTGAGTGTAGTGAAAAACGCTCTCCGCGGCAAGTATCAGCACCGACTCCGACAGATCTGGTCTTCAGAGCTGTCGGGGAAGAACAAGGTGTCTGCTACCAACATGCTTGCCGTTCCGATCCTTCTCTACTCCTTTGGAGTAGTGAAATGGACTCAAGAAGAGTTGCGTCAACTCGACGTAGGAACCCGCAAGAAGATGCATCTCAATAGGAGTTTGCATCCTAAATCGTCCGTTCCTCGGCTATACCTCCCACGACATCGGGGAGGCCGTGGACTCTTGAGTTTGGAGAGTCTCCATAATAGGATGGTTCTGGATGGAGCCTGTAAGGTCATCAGGAGTTCGGATCCCCTCCTCTGCATGGTCCGAGACCATGAAAGTGCAGGAATAGGAGCCTCTCTGTTTAAGGCAGCACAGAGAGCAGCCGATGAACTTGGTCTCTCCTTCGACGTCGAGCGGGTAAATCGCGACTCTGTCACCGAGTTGGAACCTGCTCGGCGAAAAGCCGAAATTAAAGCTGCAGAACACAACAACTTTCTGCAGCTGCACACGGATAAGCCAATGCATGGAGTTTTCTATAAAAATATAGAAAACCTTGGCTTATCCGAAAGGCTGACCTTTGCCTTCTTAAGGTCAGCCGGGCTGAAGTCTGAGACCGAGGGATTCATAATGGCTTGCCAGGATGGTGTATTCAACACCCTCGTCTATCGTAGTCGTGTCATGGGTATAGAGGTCCCTGATGTCAGCTGCAGGGCCTGTCGCAGGGCGCCAGAGACTCTTATGCACTTGCTGTCGGCTTGCCCGACATATGCAGTCTCGGCCTATATTCAAAGGCACGACGGAGCATTACGAGTGCTTTATTACCATCTAAGGCACTCGTATGGGATAGACGAAACACCAGTGCTGCCTTACGCTCCGGGGGATATTGAGTCCGTTGTGGGAAATGAGAAGTGTCTAATTTATTGGAACTACTCTTTTCCCACCGTCAGGCAAATACAAGCCAACAAGCCTGATGTAGTCCTCCTCGACCATCAACTCAAGACAATGTTCGTCGTGGAGTTCTCGGCTCCCGCGGAGAACAACATTGTCTTGAAGGAGGAGGAAAAACGGACAAAATATCGAGATCTGCTCTTCGAACTCCGCAGACTGTATCCAGACCATACTGTTAAGATAGTGGTACTGATTATAGGAGCCCTCGGTGGAACGAGACACACACTGCTTTCGGAACTCAAGATCATACCGGCATGCCGAAATTCGGCAGAGATCTTAGCCGGCAGAATGCAGAAGGCCGTCATTCTTGGTTCATTACGTCTGCTCAGGGCACACGATTCCCGGACCCAGCAGTCACTTACCCCACGGGCGTGGGGAGTGGCTACCGGTACTACCAGCTCCCCTCTGTGAGGGTCGGAGCCACAGAGAAGGGTGACTGGTTTTTAGCTCGCTAAAAAAAAAAAACAATAATAATAATAATACTTTATTAATCCTTTAGATCATTATACATGATATAGGATAAGTCAATTTCACAAAAATATGTATTTAATACGTCAATAACGTAAGTACCAATAATACATTGAGGAAAAAAAATGAATAAATAGATAAAAGTATAAATATACCTACACGCATTGTAAATAGTCTACACAAGTCAAGTACACAAAATATAAAGAATAACACCAATAAACATAAATTTATCTATTAAGGAAGGCATCAACGCTATAAAATGCACCGTCTGTTAACATATTTTTAACTTTAAGTTTGTATGAATTAAAATTGTTAATAATTTTTAAATCAAGAGGTAAAGAATTATACAATTTAATACACCAGTAGAATGGTGATTTTTCAAATAATGTAGAATTATGCGATGGTATTAGGAGGTCATTGCTTCTCGTGATATAATTATGACGAGATGAAACTTTATCAAAAAGGTGTAAGTTTTTTTTTACGAAACATAAGCGTTTATAAATAAAAATTGCAGGCTAGTCTTCGGGGTGATGACTGAACGTGGACACGTGTATCGCTGTTTAGTGTTATCCAATATTTATACCTCGACGGCCTGCTCGCCATATAAATGATTTGGAAAATGCATAAATAACTAATCATAGCCTATGATTTTACAAGATAATTGATAAAAAATAGAAACTTAATAGAATATTTAGTTGCAAATGTTTCTACAAACATTTGCTCTGTTACAACATATATGCGTTTCTTATATTTTACAAGCTTTTGTTTAACTTGTAATGTTTGTAACTATATCTTTCCGGTTCAAAATTTGTGTTGGAATTTTATCGCACTTCCTATTATCCTATCAAGCTGAAATTTTGCACTCTCGTATAAGTCCTTTGACAATACAACGTTATTAAAAAAAAAATGAAAAGTCAAAATGGCGGCGCTAAAATGGTTGACCATTTTTCTTCATTTCTGGTCCGATATGACTGAAATTCGATATCTGGGGGTTTTCGGGGATGCGGATTACGATATTTTGATTAAAATATCAAAATGGAGGCGCCAAGATGGCGGACCAATTTTTTTCATTTATAATCAGATACGACTGAAAATCGATAAATGGGGATTTTCAGGGACGCGGATTATGATTTTTTTTTTTATCGAAATGAAAGATTAAAATGTTTTCGCTGCTGAGCAAGTTTATGTCACACTCAGCAGAGTTCGATCATTAACTGGTCTTATGATTGAGGAGTTAGATTGTTCCAAGTTATCAGGGAAAACACCATGCAACAACAATGCTCTAGCAGAAATGAATAGGATGAGAAACATCACGGAAAACAGACTAAAAAGTATAAAATAAAATAAATTAAAAAATAATAATTTAAAACCAAGCTTTTATTTAATAAAAACGTACTAAAAAGTAAAACCGCTGCCCAAGGGATCACTACATCCACATCCAGATTTTCTATCCAAGTTTCTCACAACGAAAACAAAATTGTATGTGGAAATAATTGTGTACGAAACTTTAATAACATAGGCACACACACAAAAAAAGTTCAAACCATTTTCGGAGGATTTTCGGGCGCTGAACACGATGCCGTAGTCAAAATATATGACTTAAGGGCAAATTTCGGAGATAATCGCAATTACTTCCCATCCAGTGGAAGTATAGTAACGACAAAAAAAATTTAAAAAATTTTTTTGTGCGTACGTTTACTCTGGAACAGTTTAAGATACTGACTTGAAATTTGGTACACATATGTACTTTAACGAGTTCTGGAACTAGATTATATTTTCATCTTGTTCCGTCCAAGGGTTGGGGGGATAAATTGGAGTAAATTTGGGGTAAATGGGTAAATCAAGCAGGTAAGAGTTCATAAAATTGGTATTTAGTATATATAAGTGAAGCTAAGGTCTCAAAAAAAATTTTGGCATTAGCCACCTATAGCGTTATCGCTATAAATAAAATTAAAATCGAAGTAAATATACTTATATTTGTTTTTAATACATGTTCATATTTCATGTGATTTTTTAGTATTTTTAAGTATATTGATATTATATTTTTATATCGAATGTCTTTATTTTTCCTAGCGACTCCATGGAAACTTCTCCATTATGGATCGAGTTTTCCTTTTTGTTTCTTGGCGACTCCATGGAAACTTCTCGCTTTTGGAACTTCTCGATTTCCAGTGAGTGAGTCGCTATAGTCGCTATATACACCCTCTCGTTAAAAAAGAAAATAGTCAATCAATCAACGTGTCGATTGCAAAACGTACTTTTTTAATCGGGGTAGGCAAAGTGTCACATCTGTCAACTAATACAAAAGCCTGTTTAACCCTATCAATATTGACAGTTATGACTTTGGCTCCTTTCTTGAAGGTAAATAACTTATCTGAACGAGATAAAACTTTAAACGGTCCTTCATATAAAGGAGTAAATGAACGTTTTAAACGTTCAATGCGAACGAAAATAAAATCGCAAGAGGCAAGATCTGAACTAACAAAAGTTTTGTAATTGCCATGCGAAGTTGGAGGAACAAATTTTAAATTATTAAAATAAATGCGTAATTTGTCAATGAAATAAGGAATATCTGGGGAATTATACGATTCAACGAAAAATTCGGCAGGTAAACGAAGGGTTTGACCATATATGAGTTCAGCAGGTGAACATTGCAGAACTTCCTTGGGAGTTGTCCTAAATGCTAATAAAATGATGGGTAATTCATCTGTCCAATGTGATGTATTGGCTCTAGCTAACAAGGAAGTTTTAAGTGAGCGATGAAATCTTTCAATTAAAGAGTCGCTCTGGGGGTGGTATGCAGTTGTACGTATTCTATGAAAACCTAAAAACTTTGCAAATTCATTAAATAATCTTGACTCGAATTGTACTCCTTGATCAGTCGTTACTGACAAGGGAACACCGAATCGACAAACAAAGTTTTGAAATAAAGTACGCGCAACTGTTTCTGCTGTGATGTCGCGAAGAGGGTACGCTTCCGGCCACCTAGTGAATCGTTCAATCACCGTAAGAATGTAAGAGTTACCTTTGGATGGAGGTAATGGTCCTACCAAATCTATGTGGATGTGGTCGAATCTGATTTTCGGAATGGAAAAGTTCCCGAGAGCACTTCGCGTATGTCGACTGACTTTGACAGCTTGACAGTTAATGCACGATTTTGACCATAAATTGCAATCTGTGTTCATTTTCGGCCAAAAATAGTTATTTGAAATCAACAGTCTAGTGGCTTTAATACCAGGATGAGATAAGTTGTGAAAAATATCGAATATCGTTCGTCTGTAAACAAGTAAGACAAAAGGTCTGACTTTTGCACGAGAAACATCACACCAAATAAAATCATTTGAATCTGGAATTTGTATCTTTTTTAAAATGAAATTGGTTTTAGTTAGTGATGATTTATCTGACAATAAATAGTTGAGATTTGAATCTTTCTCCTGAGCTTCACTAAGCAACTTTAGGTCAAAGTTAACATTAAGGAAGGGAGAATTTTTAAGTTGAAGTGGTAAAATATCTTGTTTTAAGGAAGAAGTGTCGTAAATACGTGACAAGCTGTCAGCTATTACATTATGTTTTCCTTTAACATGTTGTATTTTACAAGAAAATTGAGCTATGTATTCTAAATGACGTATTTGACGAGGAGATCTTTCTGCTTTTGTGAATAAAGCGTTGATTAAAGGTTTGTGATCTGTAAAACAATTAAACTTTCGACCTTCAAGTATAAACTTAAAATGTTTAATTGCAGTATATAATGCTAATAGTTCTTTGTCAAAAACTGAATAATTGGTTTGTGCTGTGGTTAATTTACGGGAAAAGAATGCTAAAGGAGCAAGAAATCCCTTATTATTTTTTTGCTCTAAAACTGCACCCATGGCAAGGTTAGAACAATCGACTGAGAGAGATAAGATAGTATCGTCATTATTGCAAGGATGAGCTAAAACTACTGCATTACTTATTGCGTCTTTGGCTTTCGAAAATCCGTCTAAACATTGATCAGGCCAACTATTAATCTTTGTAATTTTATCATGAGATAAACTGTTACAAAGAGAATATAGGGGAAAGTAATATTTCAGCAAAATGAGGTATGAAACGATGATAAAAATTCACCATACCTATGAAACGTTGTAGTTGTTTGAGAGTTGTCGGTAAAGGGAAATTATTAATGACTTCGACTCTCTCCGTTGATGGTAAAATACCTGATGAAGAGATGTGATGACCTAAAAAGGTTAAATTGTCAACTCCTAAGATACATTTAGATGGTTTAATGTTAATTCCGTATGTGTCTAATCTCTTGAAAACCTTTTCCAAATGTTCCAAATGTTGTACATCTGATTGACTTGCGATTAATATATCATCCAAATAGACGAAAACGAAAGGTAAATTGACAAGTACTTCATTCATAAAACGTTGGAAAGTTTGACCGGCATTGCGTAGACCAAAAGGCATGCGGGAAAATTCAAACAGTCCGAATGGAGTTGTTATAGCTGTCTTATAAACGTCATTTTCAGCGACAGGTATCTGATGGTACGCTCGCACTAAATCAATCTTGGAGAAAATAGTGCAGTCGTGCAACTGAGAGCTAAAGTCATGGATATGAGGTAATGGATATCTGTCTGGAATGGTAATAGTATTTAGTTGTCGATAATCTCCACAAGGTCTCCAGTCATTCTTCTCTTTTTTCGCCACTAGATGGAGTGGAGAGGAAACTTGAGAAGATGATGGTCTGCAGATACCTAATTCTACCATGTTATTAAATTCTGTTTGAGCTATTTTAAATTTAAGATTGTCTAATCTACGAGGTCGTGAAAAAGGTAAATGACCTTCAGTAACTATATGATGTACAATAGAATGTTTAATAGGTAAATTGTAATCTGGTGAACTAATTAAAGTAGGAAATTGTAAAAGTAATTTGTTATATTTGTCTGTCAAAGGAAATAATTTAAGTGTATCTAATCTATGATTGTCTAAAGGACTGTTTTTAATAAAACAATTAACTGACAAATTAGTCTTGTTATCAATTATTCGAGCTCCTTTAAGATCAACAACTAAACCAAAATGAGACAAGAAATCTGCTCCGACTATCGGTATGTCAATGTCTGCTATATTGAAAACGAAAGGAAATAATCTACGTAAGTTTAGATTGACTTTTAACAATTTCTTACCGTATGTAAAAATGGTTGAACCGTTAACCGCGGTTAATATCGTATCAAAATTCTTTTTTAAATCTGTGAAAGCATTGCGTGGCACCACAGATAAATCGGCACCAGTGTCAATTAGGAAGTTCAGGTTGTTAGATCTATCGTAAATAAAAAGTCGACGATGTTTGCTGTTAGAAATGTCAAAATCAGACGTCATAAAATTATCAAACTTCAGTCATCTTTGAGAATTATCAAATTTTTTTACAATTCTTACTGAATTTGCACCATTCACCTCCACAACGATAGGCATTGGCACCATAAAGTTGATGGTAGTAACAAATAGTATTGTCTGTACGATCAAATTTATTGGAAACATTATTACGGCTGGGTGAACGATTGCGATTAGTGGTACGAGTTTGTGAATTGCTTCTACTTTTGCAATTGTTGCAGCATGAAGTAGAAGGTTGAGGCTCGAAGGATTGATTGGAAAGTCTGGATTCTAAAGAGTTTAATCGAGAATTAAAAATTTCTTGTTTTTGTAATACTTGATTAATTGAATCATGGAAAGTGATTGAAAAATTTTTGATAGTGGTAGTTAAATCTGATAACGGGGTTGACTCAGAGTCAAGAGGATTTTTGGAGTACGATGCAACCATCGAATTTTGACAGGACTCCCAGATCCGATCCGCAATATCTAGAATCTCTTTTGTGTCTGTTTTCCCTGAAGCTGTAATGGCAATATATACTGTTTGAGGCAAACGTCTTTTCCATAGCTTTATCAATAAATCTTGACTAACCATGCTGAATCCTCCAACCATATTCAGCATGGATCTATAGAAATCTGAAGGTTTCAGATCGCCCATTTGGGAACCTGATAACAGATCATTCAGACGTTTTTCCTCACTCGATGATAAACGTGAAATTAAAACTTTCTTTAAATTTATATAGAGATTCGTTTCCGGGGGATTAGATATTATATCGTATATATTATCTATCACATCTAATGGCAAATTAGCTATAACCTGATCATACTTTTTCTTGTCATTGACAATTTTTGCAACAGAAAACTGTGATTCGATCTGGGTAAACCAAATTTCTGGTTTTGATTTCCAGAATGGGGGTAATTTGACAGACGTGACATAATGGGTTTGAGGAAAATCCTCGTCTGAAGGTTGTCTTGGCATAACTAATCGATTGTGATTGATTGATTGATTGACTACTCTCTCAGATAAAAAAGGGAATGTACTTTAACTCACTCACCGACAGATGACAGTACTTGTAATGTACAACTTCAGTTGATTGCATTAGGAAATTACCGTAAATTATAGGAACATCTATTCAAATTTGGAACCTCTATTTAAAATTCATCGGAAAATTCTTCTCTTCATAAAATGGTCAATTTATAACGGTAGTTGATATATTGAATCTCTTCTGGTATATATTTATCACGTTGGACATAAAATTTTCACTTCTGGCATATATTTATGACGTTGGACATAAAATTTTCACTTCTGGCATATATTTATCACGTTGGACATAAAATGATCACGTCGGGCATATATTTATCACGTTGGACATTAAATGATCACGTCGGGGTCACCAAATTTATAGCGTTATCGCTATAAATAAAATTAAAATCGAAGTAAATATACTTATATTTGTTTTTAATACATGTTCATATTTTATGTGATTTTTTAGTATTTTTAAGTATATTGATATTATATTAACCTCCCCACAATAAAATTGTGGGAGGTTACTACAATTAGTCCAAAATCGAAAATTGAGATAACATCAAATCTTTACGTTTTGAGGTCCCAGGAACCCAAAAAAGTTGTTTTTGAAAAATGTCTGTGTGTGTGTATGTGTGTGTGTGTGTGTGTGTGTGTGTGTGTGTGTGTGTGTGTGTGTGTGTGTGTGTGTGTGTGTGTGTGTGTGTGTGTGTGTGTGTGTGTGTGTGTGTGTGTGTGTGTGTGTGTGTGTGTGTGTGTGTGTGTGTGTGTGTGTGTGTGTGTGTGTGTGTGTGTGTGTGTGTGTGTGTGTGTGTGTGTGTGTGTGTGTGTGTGTGTGTGTGTGTGTGTGTGTGTGTGTGTGTGTGTGTGTGTGTGTGTGTGTGTGTGTGTGTGTGTGTGTGTGTGTGTGTGTGTGTGTGTGTGTGTGTGTGTGTGTGTGTGTGTGTGTGTGTGTGTGTGTGTGTGTGTGTGTGTGTGTGTGTGTGTGTGTGTGTGTGTGTGTGTGTGTGTGTGTGTGTGTGTGTGTGTGTATGTGCCGTCATATTTATGGAGACCTGTGTGTGCATCAAACTCATTTCTGGGATACTCCAAAACTGTGGCATACATACACGCGTATGCCAGAGTCTTTATCCACCAGAACTCTGTGATTCATCATATTTTAGCGGACTATCTATTATAAATCTTTCGGGGGACCATTTATCCGTCACGGTTCACAATAATCGCTATCATAGAGAATAAGTTAATCGACTATTTTCTCAAAAGGCAAAATGTGTGAAAAGTTGCCAGAAATGCATAGTTTTACGTGTGGTACTTTCTACAATATTTGTGGCATGCACGGATTGTGTATTATTATACTGTGCTAGAGCGCCCTCTACGTTATATTTTTTACAGCAAGCATTTTTAGGAGTTTCTGCTTCCGACAGATTCAAGTTAGCCACAAATGGGTATTTTTGAATGGATCAAATTAAAAGTGATACTTACTAAAAATAAATATAATACTAATAATGTGCTCAACAGACACTTATTGTTAGCCATATATTTAAATGTTCATTATTAATTTGCACATTTTTCGGAAAAAATAAAAAAAATGTTAAAGTAACAAATGTTAAAGTAAAAGTTGTTCCAAATGAAATTAACTATTATTTTTTACTAACATAAAATTTTGTTCATGCTTTTATACGAAGCGACAAGATAGAGTGGTATTTTTTAAATGGAACACCCTGTATATTATTTTAGTTTTAGATTCTACTTCAAATTTTCATCATCGTCATATAAGGTACTATGTGTCTAAAATGTCTATTATCTCAGTAATAAGCATTTAATAAAAAAAAAAAGATGACAAATGGAGGTTAACATGTTTTAAGTAAATTACCGGCCTGATGGACGTAGGAGGTAGAAAACGTAGAGGCGGTAGTGCGTTTTTGCCCGATTTCTAGTAAATATCTCTACATTAATCTCTGCAAAAAATTTAAATAATACTTTTTATGGCCATCATCAAAAATGTCATTTTCTTTAAGTCTCAACACTCGTCAAAAACCTCCATTACGTGGAGGAAGTAATACAATGAAAATATCGATAAGCCGACCTAACAGTTTGATGAGCTAAATATTTCACTGTTTTCAAAACCACCTTAGTTACATCTTACCCTTCAATTATAAAATGTATATGGACGGTAATTTCAGTTGTACCTGTCAGATATGCAAAGTTAGCTTATCAATATCTTCCTTCTTAATGGTAGTACTGCATTATAATACCTTGTTACCAATATGGTCCCACTAAAAAAAATTTACTTTGGGCCAAAGAATCATTTTATTTCTCTATGTAATTTCGGGATTTCTAGCATTATGTGTGATTATAAGGATTTTTTGACTAAATTGATATTTGATTAAATTAAATAAATAAATTTTTCATATTACTCATATGCACAAAATATATAGTTTTTAAACTATTAAATATTTATGTTGAATTTTAATAATTTTATTTTCATGCAATTTTATACAAATTGTTTCAATTGAACTATTTAACAAATGATATTAGGAAACTATAGCTCCGTCCGTTAATTTAAGGAATATAAGTAATAAATTAAAATTAAAAACACTATATATGTAATTTTTTCTGTCATATCAAAGTATAAAATATATCTGGATTCCATAACATCTAATTTGAGTGCTAATGAATGGATTTTGATGAAACCTTGTTGTGTTTGTAATAACGTTAATAAAAATGTTGAAAAAGATTAGAGTAGGAGATGATCGGAAGGGGTAGAAAACACCCCTTTTATCATGGGTTCCGTAACTTGTAGAATTAGGTCAAAAATGTAATAAAACAATATGTTTACCTTTTTGACCCAAAATAATATGTTTTTACTCTTATGAATTTTTTCTAAAAATGCATATTTTTCGAGATATGGCCACTCCAAAATCCCTAAAAGTGGGGGAGGGAAAATGTAAAAGTTGAAAAAAAAATCTGAAAAAATTCAGGTGAATATGTCATCGAAATACAATTCTTTTTTAATTTGCAGATTTCCTGTAAAGTGTGTTTTCACCGAATTTTTCCGGAAAAACATGAAAAACAACCCTTTTTTTTGAAATTGTAGCTCTAAAATAAGTAACTTAAAAATTTTAAAAAATGTAGACGTATGCATTGAGGACTTCTAAATATTTTTTGTCTCTTGGAATGTTTTTGTAACTTACTAATTTTCCGAGTTGCAGGCAGTTTTTCACGATAAATAATATACTATATTTTTTGCACATTACAAAATACATGAAAATTCAAAAAATGAGCGTGAACTATATATATTATTATAAAAACATATGGAACCTATATAGTTATACCATTTTTAAAGGTTCAATATAATTTTTAGATTAAGAATGTGAAAAAGTTTTCCGGAAAATTTTTGTTTTTCACAATTCTTATTTCGTAATGATAAAGGTGGGAGAACTGATTCAAAGGATTGAAATAAGTTTATATAGTTACAAGTATAACACCTATTTTATTTAAAGTATAAATATTGTAACCATAATTTTATTTATAGTAAAGACTCATCAAATGAATTTGTTTCGTCAACTTCCAAAGTTTCATTTGTTCCGTTAGTATCTATTAAATCTTCCGCAGGTTTACAATTAGTACAATCTACACCATTGTACTTTTCACAAGCTGAGGTGCAATGAAGTTCAAAAGTTTTGGCTGGGATATTCTTTTTGAGAAAGACATGATGCGAACGATTCAACGGTTGCATAGGAAAAATGAAAGTCGTATTTAAGATTATAATACCTAGTAAGTGCCCGCACTAGTCAATCGAAAAGTATTACTATTATAGTGATAGTAAAAAAACACATTTTTTTTTGTTGTTGAAATAAGTTTAAAATGTAATGAATCGTCGAGACTTAAATTTGACAGAAAAAAAATTTTGTATCTGTTCTTCTGTCTGTAACTTTATTTGTGCGCACATTTTCATTCGAACGCTTTAACTTAATTGACGACTTCACATATTATCGACGATTTCAAATATTATATTAAAATTCTATGAGCGATTAGTTTCGCTTACTAGAGTGCAAATATAGTATCAAGATGTTTTCGTTTAAAGAGACTTGGATGGGAAATTTGGATGTGGAAGTAGTGATTCCTTAAAAATAAAAGATGTGGTGGTGTAACTGATCTCGTGGGTATCCGGTATATTAGAGTTGAAAAAAAAAATGAACGCTTCGCCGAAACGTGAAAATATACGGTGAAACAATCATATCGTTTTTTTAAATATTTTTAAGTTTTATTTTAACAAAAAAATTAACAATACATTTTTTTTTGTATGTTATCCTACTTTTCTGGGCAACTATGTATGGGAAACTATTATTGAGAACACAAGCAATATTCGTCATTTCTTTTGACCGAGGCAATGAGATTTAGTATGTTTTTTTAAGTCTTTAAACTTAATTTTATAAAAAATTACGATAATCTGGGGATTGTTGTCAAATTATATAATTTTTACTTTGATAAATTCAAAGAAATTTTCTGGCTCTTTAACTTTCTATAATTGCTAAATTAAATTTTTAAGTACTCCAAAAAGATATTAAATCGCATTGCCTCAGCCCGAAAAAAAATCACGAATATTGCATATGGTCTTAATAATAGTTTTCCATACTTACATAATTTGCACAGCAAAAAATATATATAAAGAAAAATAATATTAAATACAACCGGTTTTTTCACTCTTATGTTACCGTGCTTAAAAGAAACGTGACGGACGGACATACCGACAGACAGACGGACGGACGGATGGACGGATGGATATTTTGAAAGTCGTTCAGAATTCAGTCACCAACGTTTTCCTAGTTGCGAAGAGTATAATAATCTTCCAGTGAAATTTTTAATAGGTGCTGTTATGTTTTCACTTTTTCTTTTAAGTAATTTCTCAAAATCTTTCATATTTATCTTTTAGTAAAGCATATATTGGATAAAATTGGATATTGGATAAATTTGGTGTGGTTGTACAACTGGGGTAGATTATAATTACTGTTACGGATTATGATCTTTTTGTTTCTGAAAGCCTAGTATGAGCATGAAAATAAAAAGTTTTTATTTGAGCCATTTTCGTATAATTAGTATAAATTTCTTGCTTTTCGTGAAAAAAACTTGCAGATAAAAAGTTTCCTTTCTTCCGAATTTAATCGGTGGACATACTGTATAATATTAAGAGAATTTAAAAAATTAACAATAACTAAGTGCGTATTTATTAAATCAAACATGAAAAGAAAGCACACTTGATAAAACATGCTAAAATATACAAACACAAAATAATATATAAAGTGCATATAATCTATTTTCATTACGTGTTCTAAATTTTGAAACTAACTACCTGAAGATGAATCATTGGGAATAAACTGTAGAAATTATCATTTTCGCGCTATTTTTACAGAATTTAACTGAGCGACCGTAATAAAATTTTACCTAGGTACTCGTAAAGTGTACCTAGGTAATAATAACGAGAAAGATTTGACTAACTGAAGACTGACTTATTTTTTAAATAGAAAGCAGATATATAAGTACTTATTTTTCTTAAAGAAATTTTAAGTAGCACATTGGTTTCAAGGAAAGTGAAATTTTCACTTAGTCAAAAATGTTTGCTAATGACATAAGATTTTATATGTCGTAAACAAATTGAAAAATAACATTATATGAGACTAAATAATAAGAAATAATGTTTTATGATTTTTCTCAAAATAAATTTAACTATTATTATTAACTATTATTAAATTTTTATTATTGCCCAAATAGAAAAACTACAAATGCATTATGATCCTTATTTGATGTAATCGCAGAATACTTGATTGAAATTGGACCATATGCATCATACAGAGTGATCGCTAGAGACGTTTTATATTAACTGCATATTGTACGAACTGTTTCATTATAATTTCAGAACAAAATTTTATTAAGTTTTTGAAGAAGCACACAAAAATACGACGTGCCATTATTCATAATTGTTTACATAAATTCGTTTGCATTGCGGTTTTGCTGCACTGCAACGATAATAACTACAGCAGTTTGTAAGTCTTACAAAATGAATGTAAATTGAAACTTTCAGGCTTTGGTTCTTTTTTCATCATTATTGGAACTATGTTTTCTATGAAGCTGTCTGAAACAATAATTTAAGAAGCCTAGTAAAACGCACTAACTAATGACACGTACAATGTAAAAGAATCTTAGTGCACGGGATATATTTACTTGAAGGCAATTAAAATCAATCATTAAATAGAAAAGTCAACTCTAAATATTTACTATAAAACATCATGTAAGGTTCACTTTTAGTCTGGCTACAGCTAAAAAACAGTTTGAATTATGTTTTATTGCAATATACGTTTGATATTTTTAATGGCAATATTGAGTAAGAACTAAAAAGATAATTGCATACATATTCTCATATTTTTTGCGGTTTTTGCAGACAAATACTTTTTGTTCTATTTTTGCAATTCCATATAAACCGTCGAAATTTGAATCCGATAGAAAATTCTGCATAAGAATCTAGTTTTTGATTTTGTATACCGTTTAGTCGACGCTTCCTTATTCATTTCGGGATAGGAATTCTCAAACTACAGCATGATCCATTTCCTCTACGCTTTTCATGAAAGATTAGTTTTTGGTATCATTAAAAACAGATCTCAGGTTACCCATTATTGTTAAACTTATTTCCTTTGATCTACAAAAATTATTTATTTTCAATTATTTCACCCAAAAGATGTAATAAACTATTAAACCAAACTTATAAAAGTAACGTCGATATTATGGAAATACAATAAATAATAAATATCTTTTCGATAACTTTAAGATTATGTCAAATAAATATAAATTATGTAATTTTTTTATTTGCACGGTTGAATGTATTATTATGGGAAATACATTCCCTTAAAAATTTCTTTGCATCACAACGTTATCTATATCTTAATTTGTAGAGAGATCGTTTTTACTAAAAACTGAAGTCATTTATATATTTTGATGAATACTTCCAACAGAATTCAAATATCTCTTTTAGTTATCAATAAAATGGCACCAGGAATTTTAAGTGAGACACCCTATATATTTACCTAAAACTTCTTTTTTGTTTTCATAGGTAATTTTGTAGCAACATAAGTAATATATGGCAGCTTGTAGTAAAAGTTAATGTTTTGAATTTACTAGTACGATTTTTTGTGTCAACAATTTACGTTTCAGTGAATAATAAAATAAACAACCAATGGGGTGGTGATGTTTATATTACGAATACTTGACCAACACCTCCTCCTCCTCGGTAGCTAAAATTATTTTTCAAGCTGACACCTACTTCTTTTATTTCAGAGGTACGATTTAATATATTTATAGTATCATATTCACTTATAATAGGATCTTTTTTGTTGTGAATCCGATTGCTTTGGATTTAGACTCATTAAAGGTTGTCGAGGGATAAAATGACCTGCATTTCATTTTCAAGCCCAAACCACTTGCAGAGCTAATAATGACTTTATGACCTGCCACATGTTGAGTTGAGATTAACAACTTTTAAAATTTTCTGCCATATTAAAAACACATAATTTTAATATTTATACACTTTTGGCTTAAGATGTCAAATATTGGATTCCCTTCATATTTTTAATAGTCGTGCTAGAAATAATTAGGCAACATAATTGCTTCCTCCACATTCATATTCAAAGACCAACCGAAAAAAGTCTGTAATAAAAGTCAATGAAACTTATGTATATATTGCAGTAAATGCCATTTTCTATCTGCCTTTTTCGAGAAATACATGTCTTTTTATTTCTTTAATTTCTAAAAACATGAACTACTTTGGGCAATTTTTATTTGCCGATTGTACAATACAGTATTTTTTCAAAGTTGTGTTTTTCGCAGTTCTTCTAAAATATCTCTGGTTTTAAAAAAAAAATCGCAATATATTGAAAACAGATTGTTCGTTATGAAATTGCAAACAAAACTAAAATATTCTTGATTAAAAAAGTTAAGTTGCGGAAAATGAAAACAATTACGATCAATCATCCTTAAACAATTCACGAAAATAACAATAATAATAATAATAATAAATGTCTAATTTAAAATAAAAAAATGTATAATAGTGCCTAAAAATCGCAATTGTTTAAGTACATTAAGTCGCCGAACAACATAATTGTTTTTAGAATATGGCTTTTTTGTACTGGTCTAGTATTAACAGAAATGTTTAAAAATATTTACATTTTGACTGAAAATTAGGTATTTTGTTTCCCTAGAATCATATTTTTCGAAAGTTTCATTAAATCAGATATATTATCACTTAAGTTATCGTCAATTGTTTAGAAAAGATCGATCTTAATTGTTTTGTTGTTTACGAAAAAGATGGCACAGTTCCAATTTTCTTCGCAATTTCATAACCAACAATCTGGTTTTCTGTTACGATACCAGATAACTTAAAAAAATGTGCTTCTAGTGGAACTAATTAACGTCATATCAAATTTCAAGTAGAAATGCTTATAACAACGCCTAAAATACAATAACAAATTTGAAAATTGAGTCGCAATTGTTTTGGAATACCATCAAGTCGTAGAGAACAATTTTTTTCTCCTTAGACTATTAATAAATTAGTCTTTCAAATAATTTTTTTCAACTATTTTTATAGAATAAAAGGCAAAGAAATTATGACAGAAACATCTTTGAAATACTTATTTTAATTTAAAAAGAAACGTGACTAGAATATGAATAGAAACTAATATTAATTGTAATAAAAATTAAAAACTACTGCCGAAGGAATCACTACTTCCACATCCAGATTTCCTATCGAAGTCTCTTACAACGAAAGAAATTTAATAATATATAAGGCATTAAAAATAATAATAATATTAATAAAATATTAAAAAAACGATGTCACAGGTGTTTGGGGTATTAGAGGGGGTGGTTAATGCCAAAAATTTTTGGGGGCCTTGGTTCTTGTACACAAACTTTTATTTTCTACCCTGTTTAATATTGGGGTGAAGGTGGTGATGGGGGTAGTAGAGGGTGTGGCTAATACCAAAAAAATTCTTTGAGGCCTTTGGCTTTTGTACACACACTAAATCACAATTTTATTTTTTTACCTCGTTTAATAATGGAGTATGAATGTATGAGTGGTAACGGAGGTGGTA
Source organism: Rutpela maculata (assembly GCA_936432065.2). Classification (NCBI taxonomy): domain Eukaryota; kingdom Metazoa; phylum Arthropoda; class Insecta; order Coleoptera; family Cerambycidae; genus Rutpela; species Rutpela maculata. Next base: position 101,105,503 of record OW386286.2, on the reverse strand, counting down.
GAGGAAGTGACTAATGCCAAAAACATTTTAAGGCTCTTGGTTCTTATATACACACTAAATCCCAATTTTATTTTCTACTCCCATTAATAATAGGATGGAGGTGGGTAGAGGGGGTGGCTAATATAAAAAAAAATTGAGGCCTATGGTTCAAAATTGAATCGCAGGATTTGAACCAAACGTACTAACTAACATACATACAAAGCAAGTTAAATAAAAGCTTGCAATAAATGGGCGTAACTACTAACCGTACATAAAAGTTTTCTAAAAGATTGACATAATTTCAAATTATCAAATATGTAACAAATTCTCTACAGATACGTGATTATTAATTTAAAAAACCGATGCCCAAGGAATCACTACTTCCACATCCAGATTCTCTATCCAAGTCACTCACAACAAAAAAACTTTGTATGTGGAAATAATTGTTTATGGAGCTTTAATAATATAATATTTGAAATCCTCTACCCCAAAAACCCATAAAACGCTACCCCACATCGGTAGTGCGGTGGGGGTGGTGATAGGGGGGTGGTAGTGGGGGGTGGATGAAGTAAAAAAATATTTTGAGGTTTCTGGTCCCTGTACATACACTTAATCACAATTTTTTTTCATCCCCTTTATAAGGGGGTGGGGGTGGTAATGGGGGTGGCTAATGCCAACATTTTTTTTGAGACCTTAGCTTCTCTGGTATATACTAAATACCAATTTCGTGGACTCGTACCTGCTTGATTTACCCATTTACCCCAAATTTACCCCAATTTACACCCCAACCCTTCGACAGAACAAGATCTAGATCTCATTAAAGTACATATGTGTACCAAATTTCAAGTCAAACGTATCTTAAACGGTTCCAGAGTAAACGTGCGCACAAAAAAGTTACAGACAGACCGACAGACAGACAGAAAATTTTTTTCTCTCAAACTTAAAATCTCGACGTTTCATGACATTTTAAGCCTATTTGGACAATAAAAATTTTTAAAAATTTTTTTGTCGTTACTATACTTCCACTGGACGTGGAAGTAATTATATCTAAATTTTAGCTAAAATGTTATGAACTACAAGCAGATACACTTATTTTTTTATTAAATATAATATTAAGGGAAATTCGTATTTCTACTGATATATCACACACACATGTATTAAATATATATGTGGCGTACATCATAAACAGTAGATTTATGGAATACATTTTACACACCTACAAATTTTAGTATTAATGGCAAACGTCGTCATAAATATATGTACCATATCACTTTTTAACTACGGAGTGTATCAAAAAATTATTATTCTATTTTTACAAAATACTTTTAAAACAGGACTATAAAATAGGACCATATATACTGTATATAAGATAGCACAAATGGCGCGAAATACCTATTTTAATTTAAAAAGAAACGTGACTAGAATATGAATAAAAACTAATATTAATAGTAATAAAAATTAAAAACCGCTGCCGAAGGAATCACTACTTCCAGATCATCCAGATTTCCTATCCAAGTCTCTTACAACGAAAGAACTTTAATAATATATAAGGCATTAAAAAAATAATAATAATAAAATAATAAAAAAACGATATGTCATACGGTGGTTGGGCTAGTTATTTTCTACCCTCTATAATAATAGCGCCAGAGTGGCGATGGCATTGGTAGAGGGTGTGATTAATACCAAAAAAAATCTTTGAGGCCTTTGACTCTTGTACACACACTAAATCACAATTTTATCTTTTTACCCCATTTAATAACGGAGTAGGAGTGGTAACGGGGTTGTAGAGTGAATGGCTAATGTCAAAATCATTTTAAGGCTCTTGGTTTTTGTATACACACTAAATCCCAATTTTATTTTTTACCCCCTTTAATAATAGGATGGAGGTGGGCTAATATAAAAAAAATGAGGCCTATGGTTCTTGTATGCACACTAAATCACAGTTTTTTTTATCCGCTTTAATAATAGTGTGGGGGGTGATAGTGGTGGTGGTTGATGCTAAAAAAATTTTTTGAGACCTTAGCTTCTCGTACATGCCGTAAGTCCCAATTTTATGGACTCCTAGCTTTACCTATTTACCCTTATTTACCCTCATTTACCCCCTTCAAATGAATTATATCAGAATATAACCTAGTTCCAGATCCCGTTAAAGTACATACGTGTACCAAATTTCAAGTTAATATTATAAACGGTTCCAGAATAAACGTGCGCACAAAAAAGGTACAGACAGGCCGACAGACAGAAATTTCTTTTTGTTCAAATTTAAAATCTCGTTTCATGGCATTCCAAGCCTATTTTAATAAAAAAAAGGTTTTTTTTGCGTTACTACACTTTCATTCCACTACGTGGATGTGGAAGTAAAAATTAAATGTAAAAAAAAAAACCTTTCTAAAAACAAGCTTTTATTATTATTTAGGTGTAAAAGTGAAAAAAATAAGTTAAGTTGAATTAATTGCTTTAAATACAGTTTTTACAATTATAAACAAAGATAATAATTGGTCAATACATTGTTTTAAAAGCATGTTGCGCTCGAAAAGTTCATAAAGGCATTAATTTAGTTTGACAGAGATGGTAAGTATTTTTTTTTTCTATTCACATAACAAGCTTTTAAGACAATTAATTCAACATAACTTATTTTACTTCCACATCCAGTGGAAGTATAGTAACGACAACATTTTTTTTAAAAATTTTTATTGTTCAGATAGGCTTAGAATGTCATGAAACGTCGAGATTTTAAGTTTGAGTGAAAAAAAAAATTCTGTCGGTCTATCTGTCTGTCTGTCGGTCTGTAACTTTTTTTTGTGCGCACGTTTACTCTGGAACCGTTTGAGATATTGACTTTAAATTTGGTGCATATGTGTACTTTAACGAGAACTAGAACTAGATTTTATTTTCATCTTGTTCTGTCGAGTGGTGGTGGGGGGTAAATTGGGGTAAATTTGGGGTAAATAGGTAAATCAAGCAGGTAAAAGTTCATAAAGTATTTAGTATATACAAGAGAAGCTAACGTCTCAAAAGAAAATTTGGCATTAGCCACCCCCGTTACCACACCCACCCCATTATTAAAGGGGGATGAAAAAAATGTGATTTAGTGTGTGTACAAGAGTTAGAAACCTCAAAATATTTGTTAACTTTATCCACCCCCACTACCACCCCCTATCACAACCCTCACACTACCGATGTGAGGTATCATTTTATGAGTTTTTGGGGTAGAGGATTTCATATATTATATTATTAAAGTGCCATAAACAATTATTTCCACATAAAAAATTTTTTCCTTGTGGGTGATTTGGATAGAAAATCTGGATGTGGAAGTAGTGATTCCTTGGGCAGCGGTTTTTTTCGTTTTCATTAGGTACATTTAAATAATATTTTTTTTTACGTTTAATTACATTTAATTTTATTTCAAAATTTTTAGTTACATCTTAGTATTACGTTTTAATATTTATATATTTTATATTCATTGCGTCGCTTTTACTTAAAATAATACTGGATCCTTCGCTATTTCTTAGAATTCAACGTCTGAATCAGTACACTATCCGATATAAAAATTATAATTTAAACCTGATCGCCATTTAAAATGCAGTGTGTGAATGAATAAATTATACGATCAAATTATAGTTTAAAACCGCTGCACAGGGAATCACTACTTCCACATCCAGATTTTCTATCCAAGTCTCTCACAACGAAAAAATTTTATATGTGGAAATAATTGTTTATGGAACTTTAATAATATAATATTTGAAATCCTCTACCCCAAAAACCCATGAAACGATACCCCACATAGGTAATGGGGTGGGGGTGGTGATAGGGGGGTATTGGAGGGTGGATGAAGTAAAAAAATATTTTGAGGTTTTTGGTTCTTGTACACAGTACATACACTAAATCATAATCTTTTCTCATCCCCTTTAATAATGGAGTGGCGGTGGTAATGGGGGTGGCTAATGCCAAAAATTTTTTGAGACCTTAGCTTCTCTTGTATATACTAAATACCAATTTTATGAACTCTAACCTGCTTCATTTACCTATTTACCTCAATTTACCCCCCAACCCTTCGACGGAATAAGATGATAATATAATCTCGTTCCAGATCTCGTTAAAATACATATGTGTACCAAATTGCAAGTCAATATCTTAAACGGTTCCAGAGTAAACGTGCGCACAAAAAAGTTACAGACAGTTCGACAGACAGACAGAATTTTTTTTTCACTCAAACTTAGAATCTCGACGTTCCATGACATTCTAAGCTTATTTGAACAATAAAAGTTTTAAAAATTTTTTTTGTCGTTACTATACTTACACTCGACGTGGAAGTAAAAAGACTAAAAATGTTGAAAAAAAAGCTCGAATGTTGACAATGGAGTGATGTATACCATTAATTAAGTTAGTTGCCTAGTTACAATATTTAAGAGGTGGGGAGATAATTTTTTTTTTCGAACGTGCGTTATGTTCTCAATGGTGCTTTATGCGATGTAATTTAAAAAATTTTAGTTGTGGATAATTTTCAACTAGCTGAGAGAGAAATATAATCATTTTAGAACAAAAACTAACGTATTACGGATTCAGATGCAAGTAGAACATCATTCTTTTTTTGAACGTTGATTATTTCATATACTTTCATAATTCACTTATCGTTTTTTGGTTTCACAAAACAATGACGTAGTTATCTGAAATTGTTTATACGTGCAATATCCATAATTACAATTAAAATCCAAAAAATTGGTTTAAGTTTAAATTTTTTTTCTTTCCAAACACCACCGTGAAGTACATGCAAAAACCCATACTTTAAAAGAAAAAAACCGCTGCCCAAGGAATCGCTACTTCCACATTTCCTATCCAAGTCACTCACAACGAAAAAATTTTGTGTGTGGAAATAATTGTTTATGGAACTAATAATGTATAATATAATATTTGAAATCTTCTACCCCAAAAACCCATAAAACGATACCCCACATCGGTAGTGGTGTGGGGGTGATGATAAAGGGTGGTAGTGGTGGTGGATAAAGTAAAAAAATATTTTGAGGTTTCACTAAATCACAATTTTTTTTCATCCCCTTTAATAATGGGGTGAGGGTGGTAATAGGTGTAGCTAATTCCAAAATTTTTTTGAGACCTTAGCTTCTCTTGTATATGCTAAATACCAATTTTATGAACTCTTACATGCTTGATTTACATATTTACCCCAAATTTACCAATTTACCCCCCAATCCTTCGACGGAACAAGATGAAAATATAATTTAGTTCTAGATCTCGTTAAAGCACTTATGTGTACCAAATTTCAAGTCAATATCTCAAACGGTTCCAGAGTAAACGTGCGCCCAAAAAAAAGTTACAGGCCGACAGAGACAGACAGACAGAATTTTTTTTTCGCTCAAGTTTAAAATCTCGAGGTTTCATGACATTCTAAGCCCATTTGAACAATAAAAATTTTTTTGTCTTTACTATACTTCCACTGGATGTGGAAGTAAAAATACTCTTTTTAGTACCATATTATGGTATGGTTACCAGAACTACATGTGTATGCAAAATTCAATTAACCGTCGTTAAGTCGTTCAAAATTGACTTGCAAGATTTGAACTAAACATACTAACATACAAGCTAACAACATACAAACTAACAGACATACAAAGCAAGTTAAACAAAAGCTTGTAATAAGTGTGCCTATCTACTTACCGTACATAAAAGTTTTCTAAAGGATTGACCTAATGACAAATTATTAAATACGTAACAAATTTTATATAGGAATATATAACGTAATCTGTGATTATTAATTAAATAATGTATCTAAATGTTAGCTAGAATGTTGTGACTGACAAACACTTATATCTTTATTAAATATAATTGTAATATTGGAAATTCGTATTTTTACTGATATTTCATACACACATTCATTAAATATATATGTGGCGTACATGATACACAGTAGATTTATGGAATACATTTTACACACGTACATAGTATTAGTGGCAAACGTCGTCAGAAATATATGCACCTTATAACTTCTTAACTACGGAGTGTATCGAAAAATGAGACATATCTACGAAAAGGAGAATTTTTACCTGATCGGCAGGCAACCATATTAGCAAAGCTTCCACAAATACATTTGAGGATGGTTTGTCACAAATACGGTCAGACCTGTATGTGTGTGTGTGTGTGTGTATGTCTGTTAGCACGATAGCGGCGAAGCCACTAAACGGATTTGGATGAAACTTTGCATGAGGGTTTCTTTAGTGCTCCAGAAGATCTGAAAAGGTTTTGGTTGAGATCGGATTACGTTTGTTGCTGTTTTGGCACAACAAGTTGTTTATTTTATGATTACTTACAATTTGTAATCGAACCATTGAAAAGCAGTAAAAATTCCGATTTCAACGATATATAACACTTGCACTCTTTAGCTTTGGTTTCCGTGAAAAAAATTAAAAACCAAATAACACGCTTCTTGTGTAAAATATATTTTATAGTGGAACCACAGAATACAGTAACTGCACAGAGGCGAAGTCTTTGGCGGTTCCTTTCAGTTTTGATGGCTCGTTTTCTGTGACCTTGCGTACCAGTTGCGTCTACACCACGGTGTATTAAATAGGTGGTCCGGCACTTTCCTATTATAATAATGGCTTCGTAAGTACATGGTTTCTATTTACTTTAATAGATGGCGCGAGCAATACGGTCCTACAATTACCTGGGCATGTGCATCGCATAACTAACATAACCTCAAATTTTAAGGTGTTTTCGTTTATTCTCATATTTAATGTTTGTATAGGCATTTTTAGCTTGGAGTCATACTGGCTCCAAGCAAATATTTAAAAATTCACGCAAATAATTTTTCAATATTGTTGATTAATAAAAATAGACTGCTAATTATAGGTTAGATTCCTAACCTGCAAAAGTGTCTTATTTTATTGTGACAAACTATTTAAAACTTCATACATATTACGTTGAACTTGACTTTGGTTGAAAGTACAGGAACCAGGCAGAAATTTTAATAATAGTTACGTAATACCTGTAAATCTTAAGAAATATATATTTTTGAGGTTAGCTGTGACGACACGTGCAATACTGCATGTAGTGTTACATATATTCTTTCAATGTTTTAATTTAGCTACTTAATGTCAGATGTCACTGGACTCTTGTCAAAAACAAGAAGCCGGGAATGTATGCAACACTGTATGTACGTATGCACAGAACCTATAAAATTATCTATCTATGCGTAAGTAATGAGAGAACTTAGTTGAGCCATCTTTTACAATATGTACGAAGTAAGCACTTATTAAGCCACTGTGAGGGTTGTGGTCGCATCACCTATTTAATACACCCTGGTCTACACTGAGAGATATGTTGTTTATTTCTTTTAATAGGTTAGATTTCTAACCTGCAAAATGCGTTTTATTTTATTGTGACAAACTAGATTTTGGTCGAAAGTATGGGAACCAGGCAGAAATTTTAATAATAGCTACGTAGTACTTTTAAATTTTAAGAAATATATATTTTTGAGGTTAGCTATGACGTCATGTGCAGATCCCCATTTAAGGATACACTGAAAAGACAGTGTATTTCGAGTTGGATTGAAAAATATTACGATTTGAATTGCTTATAATTGGCGCCTATTTTCAATTGAGTTGTACACTAGGTTTTATTTATGAGAATTTTAATTATCGGTTAATGTTTTCAATATCCCAAAATGAGTGGAAAAAAAAATTCACAAATCCAAACTTAACACGATAAACATCAACAGTGTCAAGATAAAAGTGAGGTTGATTGTTAAACAATTAAGAAATGGCGATGAGTATGCAAATTGGGTTTTGGCGGGAAGGCTAGCCTTCGCCTCTGTATAGTTACTGTACTCTGTAGTCTAACCTAACGTTCAATAGACTAGTGTGTTAAAGCGTGCAGACTGTATGCTGAGTAAATTTGAGTGTCAAGTGCATCGAGACATTACAAGTTTTTTCGACGTTCATAAAGCCCACGGAAGGTGTGAGAAGCCTTCGTGAACCGCTCACAAGCCCTACAAGTATAAGCAATCTCACCGGAACGTTTTCGGCGAGTTTTTTTCAATAAAACTTTAAAAGTGACATTATATTTTAAAAACTATTTCCGCTACTTCTGCCATCCCGCCGGAAATTCTTCCGGCAACATAACCTAAAAATAGTGCTACATAACTTAAAAATAATTTAAGACATTGGTACCAATCTAAAATATTTTTTCGAAAACTGTCAAAAACCAAATTCCCCCAGAAAAACATTGAAACCAAAAATTTGACAGCTTACTTCCCCGACCGATTTAGTGAAAAATCGGCCGAGGCCAGAAGATAAAACAAAATATATCAACTCAAACGATCCACCATGAACACTACTCCGGCCACATCTGGCAGGGAAGCTGTCCACCAAGAGTTATATGGTTTTTTCAAAAGATGGCCATCCCTACCACCCATTACCAACGAACGGATGTTTTCGTTTAGTTGTTTCCAGTATCAATAATCAAAATTATTAAGTGCTCTTGCCTACGAACTTAGTTTTTATAGTGTTGTGTTTATTAACCTCCCCACAATAATTGTGGGAGGTTACTACAATTAATCCAAAATCGAAAATTGAGATAACATCAAATCTTTACGATTTCGAGGTCCCGGAAACCCAAAAAAGTGGTTTGTGACTAATGCCTGTGTGTTAGCACGATAGCTACGAAGCTACTAAACGGATTTGGATGAAACTTTTACATGAGGGTTTCTTTAGTGCTCCAGAAGATCTGAAAAGGTTTTGGTTGAGATCGGATTACGTTTAGTGCCATTTTGGCACAAGTTGTTTATTTTATGATTACTTAGAATTTGTAATTGAACCATTAAAAAGCAGTATAAATTCCAATTTCAACGATATATCACACTTGCACCCTTTCGATTTGGTTTCCGTTAAAAAAATTAAAAATAATTCGTTATATGTGCACATATGACAGCATCCAAAAAATTGGTATTATTGTTAGGGGAAAACGTATTTTGCCATCTGTCAAAAATATTTGGGTTGGTAACCTTTGTGAATGTTGATTTATAGCTTATGGTACGTGACGTCACAGCTAACCTCAAAAATATATATTTCTTAAGATTTAAGAATATTACGTAGCTATTATTAAAATTTCTGCCTGGTTCCCGTACTTTCAACTAAAATCTAGTACAGTGTAATGTTTATGAAGTCCTAAATACTTTGTCCTAATAAAATAGGACTCTTTTTGTGGGTTAGAAATCTAACCTGTAATTAGCAATATATTTTTTTATTAATCAACCATTTTTAGGTCACATGGTTTTGACAATTTTGACATTTTGCTTGAGGGACAACAAAACGCAGTTTGCGTGGTTTTATATATTTTTTTCTGATTTTCTTGAGAAACTGTGTGTATTTTCGTAATAATGTCATATAGTGAATATTATCCAACCCTTATGGGTGATGTAAAGTGTCGCTACGATGAGAAAATCAAAATAATAGACAATATTGACCCATACACCCTTGGAGTGGAGACTGGAGACCTTTCTGCAGATTTGTCTATTTTACCTTGTGTGTCCGTAATTAATATGGTAAATTACTTAGTGTCGACTCACAGCTTCTTCGCAGATCAGCAGTTAAAGGCATACAAATCTTTACAAGCATATAAATATTATGAGACCGGGTTTGTGCAAGAAGTTTGTGCAAGAAAGATAAACTCAAATGTATTCATTGTTATGGGCAAGGCAAGTTTACATTTAAATAACTAAGTGCTAGATTTCAGTGATAAGCTTGTTATATTATCCGTATGTAGTATTCAATAGACTCTGCCAGAAAGTGATTTCTTTACCTTTCTTCTAATCTTTTTTACATTCAAAATAAACCTTATCTCACAATCGCACCTTGTCGCAAAAAAAGACGGTGTTTTATTTTTATTTCACATTTAAAACTGAGATTACTTCTTTGTTTACATTGGAATAAAAAGTTTGGTTATCCCTCAGGCAATATGATCGACTTATCGTGACGTCATCCTAAGATGGTCTATATAGAAAAATTATTTGCATGAGTTTTTTAACTATCTGCTTGGAGTCACTGTGGCTCCAAGCTAAAAATGCGTAGTCAAACATTAAAAATGTGAATAAACTTGAAAAACTTAAACATGTTATGTCCCTAAATATATTTCATAACCTAAAAATCAACATTCGTAAAGGTTACCAACCCAAATATTTTTGACAATGTCAAAACTTATTTTAGTTGTTTTTTTTTAAGGTAATAATTGTTTATAGCCGTGTTCGGATATTACGTCTGATTGATGGGACACGTCACAATCGTTCATTGCAAATCGAGTTAACTGAGCTAAATCTTAAACGTTCGAATATTAAAAAATAAAGGCCTCGGACGAAGCTCGACTTGCTCGACCTTTTTGATCGAGCAGGAAGATTTTAATTTGACCCATGCGTAGTCTGCTTGAACAGTCCATAATGTTATTGACTTGTTGGTTAGAGCGTCATTTGGGCTAAATTCTGTGTTATCATTTTTTTTTCATTATCCAATATTTTACAAAATCTTCGAAACGTTATCTGTTAATACCCTTATAATATCCGGCAATTGATTAACATGCAACATAAACAAACATGAGAGGTTATGTTTTAACAGATTGCTTGTAGTCCGCTTCAGTTCGTTCGATATTTGTTGATGAAATAAATGGCTCCAAAGTCACGTGTAATTTATCTGTTTGCTCAGTGCTCTGATTTCCGATATAATATCCAAATACAGCTGATAAGGATCCACCGTGTGGGGAGGTTCCAGCCGCTTCCAGTAGCTGCCGATTTTTTTTATATCGAATGTTTTTATTTTTCCTAGCGACTCCATGGAAACTTCTCCATTATGGATCGAGTTTTCCTTTTTGTTTCTTGGCGACTCCATGGAAACTTCTCGCTTTTGGAACTTCTCGATTTCCAGTGAGTGAGTCGCTATAGTCGCTATACCACTCTCACCTCATTATTAAAGGGGATGAAAAAAATGTGATTTAGTGTATGTACAAGAACCAGAAACCTCGAAATATTTTTTTACTTCATCCACCCCCACTACCACCCCCTATTACCACCCTCATCCCACTACCCATGTGGGGTATCGTTTTATGGGTTTTTGGGGTAGAGGATTTCAAATATTATATTATTAAAGTTTATGGAACTTATTTCCAAATACAAAGTTTTTTCGTTGTGAGTGACTTCGATAGAGAATCTGGATGTGGAAGTAGTGATTCCTTGGGCAGCGGTTTTTTAAGGTTAAAACTGGCCAAACATTAAACTTAAAGTGATTTTAACATACATGCCGACCAAGTATATCATTTCCGTAGTATTTTCACGCGCTGAACACGATAAAAATAGTGAAATTTATTTTTGACATTCAGATTTCAATAAAAATCCATTTTTTTGTAGAAAACTGCCCAAAAAATAGGTTTAAAGTGATTTTTCTTATATATTGACCAGATATATCATATTCGTAGTATTTTCATCCGTTGAACAATGATATGTCGGTCTCCAGGGTTTGACCTTTTTTTTTTTCGTGTGCCTGTGTAATTTATATTTGAAATCGCCTCCCCAAAAACCCATAAAACGATATGCCACATCGGTAGTAGGGGTGGGGGGTGATGGAAGTTGGGTCGTAGTGGGGGCGGATGAAATTAAAAAAAATTGAGGCCTTTGGTTCTTGTATACACTCTAAATAACAATTTTATTTTTTCACCCCCTTTAATAATCGGGTGGGGTTGGTAATGGGGGGGTGGCTAATGCCAAAAAATTTTGTGAGACCTTAGCTTCTCTTATATATTCTAAATACCAATTTTATGGACTATTATTTGCATGATTTACCTATTTACCCCCATTTACCAACCCTTCAACAGAATAAGATTAAAATATAATCTGGTTCCATATCTCATTAAAATAGATACGTGTACCAAATTTCAAGTCAATATCTTATAAACTGTTCCAGAGTAATCGTGCGCACAAGAAAAGTAACACAGAGACATAATTTTTTTTCTCAAACTTAAAATTTCGACGTTTTACGACATTCTAAGCCTATTTGAACAATAAAAATTTTAAACATTTTTTTTGCGTTAGGTGCCATACTTCAACTACATGTGAAAGTAAAAATAACAAAATTAAAAATTCAAACCTTCTTCGCTATAAGCCCCTTCTTGGTCAGCGACCATAGGTGAATATAGAAGATTCACAATATTATTATTTTTTTTTCATTTTTGACCTAATTCTACAAGTTACGGATCCCGTGATAAAAGAGGTGTTTTCTACCCCTTCCGATCATTTCCTACTCTAATCTTTTTTTCAACTTTTTTATTAATTTCATTACAAATACATTGGACAAGGTTTCATCAAAATCCATTCATTAGCACTCAAATTAGAGATATTGGTCATTTTAGCGTTCCGTTGACTGGATTACATGTTTTTTGGGTGCACAACTTGAAACCTTTTGTTCTGCCCACTTCAGTTATTTTTATGGCAACGGATGGACGCATGCATTGAGTGAAAATAATTTCACCCACTCGCTCTCTCATTGCCGAAATTAGAAATAAACTTCAATAGAATTCATAACATTTATTTGTTTATATAAAATCTTAATTGCTGGAAACAGGGTGATTTACAGTAAACATGCCAGCAATTAAAAATTGATGTGTCTCAGTATTCAAAGCTGCTTGGAAAAGAAGAAACTAGTAATTTCAAGTATCCTCAAACAAAAAAATCACAATTCTATGGATCCGGGGACCGGGGACCTTACTGACGAAACAGTTAGACTGCAGGTGTTGACGAGAATTGACGAACATTGATATTAAAATGAACCGAACAACCATCATGTATTAAACATAAATTCTACCAAATGTTTAAATTAACTTTATCAAGCAAATATGGTAAAATGTTTTTAAATAAATTGGTTTTAATTTTTTTATTCCGCAACTAATGGAAGTATCATTCGCGAGCAGGAAAATCACGATCCAATATCACATGAGCTTTTTGAGAATGAATAGGATAAAGGTTTTCTTTATGTAGGAAACAAAATGTCGTCTTCATGGTCTTCAATTACATCAGGATGTCTTCCAGTTTCATTATTTATAAGAAATGATGATCCTGTTTCTCTCAATCTTTGGAGAAGGGCCTGTAAATGTAGAACGACTGGAATGTTTTCTGTTTCGAAATATTACAGCGTATCTACGGTCCGCTATTCGAACGTAACCTTTCACTTCACTATATAAACTAAATGCATGTCAGCGCATTCTTCATTAATAAACGAATCAACTTTTATAAAAATGCAAGTTTTTTAATTTCACAAACTGTAATACAACAAATTAATAATTGTTTGACATAAGAATAATTTGACATTTGACATTCAAAAACATGAGGTGAAAAATTTCAAATCGATTTTTCTTAAAAACGATGTATCTTAGCAACTTAGGACAATAGAAGTACCTTTTTTTTTATAACAGCCTCTCAAGTTTTCAAACGTGAAATATAAAAAATACTCGTTGATTCCCCCCATAGATGAGACGTGATACGTAAAAAAAATCATGTTTACTGCAAACGAGAGGAATTTCTAAACTAATAAATGTACCCTACGTAAGTTTTCTTTTTAAATGAAACCGTTTTGAAGATATTTGAAAAATTTGATGACAAAATGCCGTCTTTAAAGCGATTTGTTAGCAAGTCATTATGTATTAAGTGATTTACGTCGAAATTACATAAAAACATCTACAGAATTTGAGCTTTTCATTTAACAGGATAGTTTCAAATATTAATATTTTTCTTAATATTCCAATAGCAAGAATTAAACAAAACTCTATACAGCACTCAGAGAAAACGAATTTGTTCGCTTGTGTGCCTTTGCACACTGGGTTGACACACGTGTGAGCGAAATTTTTAATTTCTCCACTTGTACTATATATAATATACACTAGTGGCAGCTAGAACTCCCTGTAATACGATAGAGTGAAATATAAATAGCGAAATAATGTACGTGAAAGTAAGCGATATATTAACATCGATGCCAGGCATGTTAAGAGTTCCGTCGACGAGTAAAAGTAGCTAAGAGAAAAGTGGCAACAGCGTAGGTTAAATCTGTTTCTTTTCAGCGTATTATTTGTCAATTTCTCCTCTCTTCTACCTTACATTGACATCGACTCAATATTTTACAATGCCACCACTACTGTATTATTATAGTTACGTGATACTTACTTTTTTTCGTCCTTTTTCTTGTACAGAAACTATTACCTATATATTTTTAATAATAAAAGAATATTTAAAAAAAATCATGATAGATAATATCATGATTTCCTTAGTTGAGTGGTTTCTGGATCCGCTTATGGTGTAATATCAATATTATAAATTAAATAAAACGAAGGTCATCAAGATTTCGAAAACATATTTATTTACCAAAACATATGGAAAATGCAGGCCCGGATTGGGCCGGTGAGTTACCGAGTAAATCTAGGTGGGGTCGGTCAACTTCGGTGGATCGCTCCAAGTTATTAATACGAACAGTTATTTAAAATAATAAGTATTGCAAGAGATCTGTCGCCGGCCAGCACACGTGAATTTAATATCAACAACTTGCAAGACTGTCATCCCATATTTGCAATAATTTTGATATGATATAATGATAATTATTGTTATATTTATACAGTAAGTAAGAAATTAAGTTTTTAAATATCACATTATGCCTACTTGGTGATTTTAAATAGGATTCCATTCAGCGGCGGCTGGTGAAATTTCAATATTTTTTTTCTCGTCTATGGCGCATGGGACCTATACGAAATTTGGGAAATAACATCTAGAGAAGCACTTCACTAAAATTTTGAAAAAGCAGTTTGCGAAAAAATTTTTCAAAATTCGTTAGCCTCCCCTGGGTCTAGGAGCTCCTGTTTATTTTTATTTTTTTTTTGTCATATGCATTTGACTTTTCATAAAAATACAACAACAGATTTTGGAGTTTATGAAAATATTTTCATTACTAACTGAGATACAACGAATTGAAATATTGTAATTTGTTAAATTGTAAATTACAAAATTTCAGTTCATTGTATTTCAGTTAGTAATGAAAATATTTTCATAAACTCCAAAATCTGTTGTATTTTTATGAAAAGTTAAATGCATATGACAAAAAAAAATAAAAATAAACAGGAGCTCCTAGACTCAGGGGAGGCTAACGAATTTGCAAAAAATTTTTCGCAAACTGCTTTTTCAAAATTTTTTAGAGGTCATTAGAGAAGTGCTTCTCTAGATGTTATTTCCCATATTTCGTATGGGTCCCATGCGCCACAGACGAGAAAAAAAAAATTGAAATTTCACCAGCCGCCACTGATTCCATTGAAGGTTTCTAAAACTTTTAAGTTCTAAATGAGAAAATTAGCAGCTGTGTCAGGTATTTTCATTAATAATACGCCTAAGATACTGCGTCTGTGAATTTTCGTTTAGGGCCTATGACCACGAGCATGCATGATGCATTTATAGAAAGAGTCACCAATTTATAGAAGTAGTTTTGGTTAATTTCTCTTCTATAAATAATAAAATTTTGTTGTTTGATGTGTATATTAAAACATTCTTTAAAATGGTTTACAACAATAGTTATAACTTATTATAGTTCACTTAGTAATATAAAATATCATTTTGTGAAGGAATATATATACAATTTAATATTAATGTATGTAAATTGATATATCGTATATTTATTGATTTATATTCTGATGATTCTTCTTTTTTCTTCCATCTCCATAGTAACCCAAAAAGGGAAAGTGAAAGAGTTGCTATAGCATGCGTCACATGCGCACGCGTCTATGAGATATTGTTTGTTTCGTTTTATTTAGTGTTTAGTCTACATACTCGCGTGTTTTTACGTTGTTTTATCATTGTTACGTGTTTACACCCTTTTTGTAAACACCCTGTATCGTGGATTCGGAAATGATAACACTAGGGGTAACACTAAACACTAATTTATTAACCTACTAATTACAACCAATAATTTACTTTACTAATATTACACTAAGTACTGTTAAGTCTCAATAATTCAGTCACTATTGATCACTTTGTTTACTTCTTAATGTTTCTCCAATGATTGTCTATACTGAACTGAACTGCGCCAATATTCTTGGCTAAAGATGTCGGTCTCGGATGTCTGGGGCCGGGCAGGACTATTGCCCTTTACCCCAGTACATCGCTGTAGACCGGGGACCAGCCTCGTGCAGGGCGGGCGAACTTACTTTGCGTCGGCCCCACTCAGAATTGTGAGCGGTGCAGACGATTTCGGTCCACCTCCCTGGGTCCTGGCTCGTTGGACCTTGCTGGCTAAGGCCTCTTCTGGCGTTCTTCTATCTTCGTTTTCTTTTCTTCGCCAGCTTGTTTCCCCCCGGGGGGTAGTCATCTGTCTGTTAGGTGTGGTGGAAGTTTTGGCAGGAGAGACTGCCGGTACACAGGATGCCAAATGACATCCTGTCATCCGGATCGTCGGTAAGGTAAGGATGAGCTATGTAGCTCGAGGAAGGGCAGACCTAAATGCTATTGGTAGCATTTTTGGTCTGCCCGGAGCCAGGGGGACTACAGGTACTGGACGGTAAGTTGTCCGGTACCCGCAGGGTCGTGGGTGGGGTGGTGGGTGTCGTCATGTCTCTTCGGGTTTCTTCATCATCGGAGGGGTGGTCTGGGTGGCGTCACTGGGGGGTGAGGTGGGGCAGGCTTGCAAACAGGGCCCCCATCATGGTACACATCTGCTGCATTTGGGCCATGACAGCAGCGAGTTGGCCGGCCTCTGGGGACATCTGTGGTGTTTGGGCAGGGTTGGTGGGCTTCCCTGCGGGTCCCTGGGCTGCTCTGGCATAGCTAAGCCCGGGGGTCGTCCTTCTGGTGGCTGCGTCGGGAGCTGTTTGCTTCCGGGGGGCAGGTGTCTGGGCAGTCTTTTTGGGGCAACGGGGGCATCCTCTGTAGCTTGCGGGGTGTGCTCCCTGGCAGTTTGCACACTTTGCTGGGGTGTCCTTCGGTTTTTGGCAGGTGGTGGTATGGTGGGCTTCGCCGCATTTTACGCATCTTGGAGTCGCCGTGCACCGCCCTTGTGCGTGGCCGAAGGTCTGGCATCTGTGGCATTGGGATATAATTTTCTTGGGTCTCTGCATCTCCGTTTTGACTACCAGGTAGCAGCAGCGAGTTACTTTCAAGATGTCTGTTTGGTTTTGCGGGACCTGGACAAGCATCATGGGGATGTCCTTTTTCGTCCTCCTGGACGACATCCTTTGAACGGTGGCTGGTGTGTATCCCTGGATTTCTAGGTCTGCCTTGACCTCGTCGCTGGTGACCCCACTGGGGATTCCTCTAATTACCACCCTAAGTAACCTCTCTTCCGGTAGGGCATAGGTGTGGTATTCTTTCTGCTCGGTCTTGAAAAGTCTGGTCATGTTACGGTGGTCATCCGGTGTTGTGGGTTCTATTGCTATACCATCTCTGACAGCTTTGGCGTTTTTGAATTCTATTCTGGCGTCTTGCAGTTTTTTGGTTACCACGGTCCATGACTCTTGGCTTCGTAGGACAACTGGGGGCATCCGGGGGGGTTTGGGGGTCTCTGAGTCTGTGTCCATTTGATTTGTCTTGTCCTGGCTTGTGGTAGGTCCTTCTGGGGGTGACTGCTGCTTGAGTGTCTTTGTGGGGGGGGTTGTTTCCCCCTTGTCCTGCTTGTTCTTCCTTTTCGTGGCTTCTTTCTGTCGGTGTTCCGGGGGGGTTTCCGGGGGATTCTCGCTGCCAGTTGTTGGTTTTTTAAGTGCCATAATGGTTTCCATTAGTTCTTTGTGTTGTTTATTGTTTTGTTCTGTTATGGTCCTGATTGAGTCTCTTAACTGCGATATTTCCTCCCTTAGTTTACGGTTTTCGTCTTCTAATAATTCGCATCGTGCACTTGATGACAACCTCCCTGATGAGGATGCTCTAGATGAGGCCCTGGAGGGCGCTATCCTAGTGTCTGCTAAGGCTAACTCCATCTCTATGTCTGCCTCTGACATTTGGTATTTTGCCATGTCGTCACTCACGTTCTTTTACCTAAAAGAGAAATAAGGATAGGAAATGGGAAAGGTTAATTCACAGTGTCCCCAGGCGGGGGACTTTATTTATCTTTTTATACCAGCGTCTTGATAAAGACGACTGATATTTCTCCACTTGCACTCGCTGTGGGGCTTCCACTTCGCTAGTTCGCTTCGCACTGTCTTCAACTGCACACTGGAGGTCTGCACTCGTCGACTGCCACTTGAACTATGCTGAACTGCACAACCACTTACTCTTCTTTATAGTCCTAGGTTATTGGTTCTAGATCTTTGTACTATATTCCAGCACATTCTGCAATGCTCCACAGGATGTCTGTAATGTTCTAGATTTTTCTACATGTTTCTAGAGGGTTGAAACACATAACATTATTTTAATTTTTTGTTCCTTGAAACTTTTATAACTTTAACATGTCAATTTTATTTATTTGTTTTTGCATTTTGTCTGCTTTTAAACAAACTGATGGTTTAGTGTTCGGCATGCGGATGCTTAATGCAGTCTTAAAGCTTATTAAAACTCCTTTGATTTAAGGCGTCACGTGACAACCAATTCCCCCATTTGTCTTGGGTGAGCCGATACAAGAAATCAAATTCGGGCCGAAGAAAATTTCCAATCCGGCCCTGGGAAATTATACGTGCAAGCGCTAAAGTAAATATAACCCTTTGATTGACTTATGGTTCATCCAAAGCCAGGAAGGAAGAAACACAGCCTCTACTTTTTTTTATGTAATTTTTTGTTCCAATATTGGCAGTTCAATATATTTTTAGCCAAACAAGTTCTCTCGTTGAACATCAGCCTGGACGCTGGAATTAAAATTTGAAAATATTATCACCTGCTTCAAAAACTATATACAAGATGTGGAACAATTTTTAATAACAAATATAGATTTACAGGGTGAACGAATTTTAGGCAAAAATAACACCATATGTTCATACAACTTTCTTCGATAGCATGTGTCTCTACTGAGATAATTATCCCTGAACATAGGGTGGGAAAAGCTGTTTTTCTATAATTTTTCTATTGCTTGATATAATTTTATCAAAAGGTTATCGTAATCCTAAATAGAAGCTCTTAGGATGGTAACATTTATTGTTTCAATAACAGATTAGGGAGGTAGGAGAGGAACTACCCTCAAGATATTTTACACTTAACTTCAAGGCCTGTAAGAATTTTCTCTTGAAATAGGTGTTACTCGATTCCTTAATAAAGCGTAATAAGAAAATAATTACTCTTTGATGAAATCACTAAAGTGATCATTTTTCGAGAAAAACGCAGTTGAACACTAAGAAGTAATTTTTATTTTTATTTTATTGCATTTTTCTGAAGAAAAATTTACTTCGCTGACATAAAGCTGAATGAATATTAAAAGTTTTTGAATTTTATTAAAAAATTGACAATAAGATTCAACATGAGCTCCTCGTACTCTAATACACTCCCGGGCTCAACGAATTGAAGGTGGTTGCACCTCACAATACCTCAGCGTTGTTTCGTATTTCGTCGCAATGAACGTGATTCGTTGTAGCAGTTCCTCTCTAGCTTCTATTGGAATTGAATAAACTAAGTTTTAGGGACGTCCTCACAGATAAGAATCTAAAGCATTCATATTAGGTGCAATAAAAAAAAAATATTATTGAAAAATCAATTATTCCACCCCGTATTTGGCTATCATCGCTCTGCGTCTGCCTTCAAAAAATGCATTTTTCACTTTGCAGATTGTAGTAATTCGCATCTCTTCTCCATGATCAATTTATTTACCTTTCACGCTTTGACTGGCTCAATGATGATTTACTAGTAGTAATTAATCAGCTACCAACCCCATTTTTGCTAGGTCCATAATATCCTGTTGGGTTTCACCTGAAGAAACGCTTGTGGTCATATCATTAAACAACTTCCGGAAATTTGAAAAAAAAATGTTGACAAAATCTCTGGCGAGCCCTCGCTACGAGCCCCTCGAAAGCCAACGGACCCCCGCGCTTAGCTTAATAATTGGTAAACGGGGGGGGGGGGGGGGAAATTTGAAGAAAAAAATTTTTTGTCAAGATCTCTGGCAAGCCCCCGCGCTTAATAAATGATGAGCAGTCAATATTGCGTTTACTGGTCTAATCGGACCTCGGTACCACGGTACCTACTGGCGTCCCTTGTGGGGTCCTGCACGTCTGCAACTTAACTGTACTTGGATTGCTTGTAATCCTTCCGTTAGAGTTCTTAGTCTTACATTTGAGAGCTAGCTTACGTTGTTTCACTATATTGAGGGCATCGTATCTAGATGCAAGACGGCGGCTAAATGCAATCAGATGTCTAACGAATACGAAATGGAGTGCTGATGTTGAAGTCGTACTTAGGGTCTACAAATCACTTCCCTTGTCGAAGATAGATTATGGCTGTATGGTAATGTTGGGCGTAATCAGCTACTTTTGTAATCAGAATATACGCTCTCGAGAGATTTCCCGCATGTTCCAGGATACCCTGTAAAATGTTGTGTATAATTACCGGTGTTGGTAATTTTACGACTTCTTTTTTCTCTACCTTTCTCTACTATAATAGATCAGTGCTGTGTTATTTTGTACACAGTATAATAAGCTGATTACTGCGTCAGCAAAACGATAACCGTATGAAATTATACAATCGAAAAACAAAAATATTTATTGAAGATAAACGATCGTAATGAAGTGGCATCTGCCGTAATTGAATGTTATTAGTTGGTAATGGCTTACTTAGAAAAAAATTATCTTTTCGACTTAATTATTGAAAATAACAAGACTAAAAGTATGAATGAGATAATTATAGTCTACTAGCTGACCCAGCAAACGTTGTTTTGCCATATAAATTATAAATTTTTATCCAAAAAATAAAAAGAAAATTTCTGGATAGGGCCACCCTTATGACTTAGGGGTATAAAAAATAGCCTACGACCTATTCTCAGACCTACCAAATATACACCAAAAATTTCATAAAAATCGGTCAAGCCGTTTCGGAGGAGTTCGATAATAAACACTGTGACACGAGATTTTTATATATTAGATTAAAAATCTTGCATGAGTAGAACAATGAAAATGAACAGATAAAATTTCAAGAAATTTACAATTAAAAGATTTTGATTCAAATACAGTGAAGCAGTACTACAGGGTACTCAAAACGTCCTTAATAAAAAAAATGCATTATTCGGTAAAATAGATGGTTACTTATAAAATTGTGTAAGAGTTATCAGAAAGAAGCAAACACGGATGAAAATTATAAAATATAATAATAATAAAATAAACCAATACACACTAAATATTGAATAACAATGTCTCATGCTATATTGATTACTATCGAATGTCTCTCCACTGCCAAATCCAATTCCTGGCGTTCTATGTTTTTGCTGAGAAGGCACTTACGATGATGTCATCACCCAAACAATGCGCCTCTCAGCCTCCCGCCGCGGTAGCTGTCGATCTTGCAAATCTCAGGCCGCTAACAGTCGGCCATCCTGATGATTCTGGTTGTCCTCAATCAGCTCAGAATTGGATCCAGAACCCTAATAGATATTAATAACAATTACTTCAATGCGGGATTGAACAAACCTATTAGCATGTGCAAAAGCAAAAATACTAAGGTTACATGCATGAAAGTTAACTATTAGTATTTAGCAAAGCATCAGCCAAACTTTAAGCAGCTTCACCACCCTCTTGTTTTTAAGCAAATACTTTTGTATAGGTGTTTTCTACAAAAATGGGCATAGCTCATAAGTAACATTATGGGGGAAAGGTAGGCAAACATCTACCCGAGTTCGTGCAATTCATAGGCAAACATCTATGAAAAATGTGGGCAAACATCCACTTGAGCACGGGCAAACATATAATTTATAGGCAAACATCTATAAATATTGTGGGCAAACATCCACTTGAAAAGAAATAATTCATAGGCAAACATCTATGAAAATTGTGGGCAAACATCCACTTAAGTACGAGTAAGTCATAGGCAAACATCTATGAATATTGTGGGCAAACATCCACTCGAGAACAAATAATCATAGGCAAACATCCATGAAAATCGTGGGCAAACATCCACGTGTTCTCCACACTACCAAACATTCACTCGAGAACAATTCATAGGCAAACATCTACGAAAATTGTGGGCAAACATCCACATGTTCTCACACAGCCAAACATTGTTTAAATTTGTCAAGAATTCAAGAATTTACCTGTTCTTTTATGGTTATCCAGGGTTTCAACTTATCTACGGCTGTAATCGTCAAGCTGGTCTTGGCATTAACTTTAATAACGGCATATCTGTCATTTGGCAACACTGCAGTTACCTGAAATGGGCCCTTATACTTAGGAAGTAACTTGCGGCTTTGGCCTGTAGCAGGCGCATCTGTCTTCCGTACCATCACAAGATCCCCAACGTTATATTGACGTGCCGTTGTTCGCTTTCTATCATACCTTCTTTTCTGATCCTCTTGACCTTGATCAATCCGATTTTTGACCTGCTTACGAGTTGAATCCAGATCAGTACGATCCATCTGTTGTTTAATTTCTGTCAGTAGGATAGCATCGGTAAGTCCTCTTGGTTTGCTACCAAACAATACTTCGGACGGCGTTGTTCCTAGGGCCTTTGTACTGTAGTATTTAACCCCCTCTGAACTGTCTTAACTTGCGTGTCCCACATGTCATCTTCCACGTTACCAGTGAGGGCTCAACACAGTGTGATTTACCCTTTCACATTGGCCGTTTGCTCTCGGTGTAGCAACGGCATTTTGAACATGTTTGATACCCAGATCCAAACAAAACTGTTGAAAGGTATGCGATGTAAATGCTGTGCCCCTATCAGTAATTATGCATGTGGGGACGCCAAAAATGTCGATGACGGCTTTAAGGCTCTTCACAACATGCTTGGTTTTTGTGTTTCGTACAGGCTCAAGAATTGTGAATTTGGTAAATCCGTCTACCATAACTAACAATTACGTATTTCCCTTTCGGGATTTAATAAATGGACCTAAATGATTCATGTGCAGCGTATGATATGGAACAGTAACCTTTTCTATTGGATACAACTGACCAGGCATTTTGCCCGAATGACTTTTGTAATAAAGACAATTAAGACAAGATTTAACATACTTGGAACTGACGCAGTTTCGGGAACCAATAGTTCTCCTGAATTTTATTCAAAGTCTTTTCTAGTCTAAAATGACCTTGGTCGTCATGATATAATTTACAAATTTGCATTTTGTTTAGACGTGGTACAAGCCACTTACTTGCTTTTCCAACTTTTCTATACACAACATTTCCTTTTAATTCATAATTATCGTGGTATACTTTATTACTAGGATCTCGGTCCTGAGTCAAAAGAATATCTCGAATTTTACATATTTCCTCGTCTTGGAGTTTAGCGGCTAATATCCACTCTATTTCTGTAATATTAATGGTTAAGACTTGCTGAGGAATTCGACTCAAACAATCAATGTGTGTCATTTTAGTTCCGGCCCGATACTCGATTTCAAAATCGTAATCTTGTAACTGGAGCCACCATCTCGCGACACGGGGTATTATATCTTTTTTTGTGGCAGTACTACGAATTGCATTGCAATCAGTTACTAACTTGAATTTTATTCCCACTAGATATACTCTGAAACGCCTGAAGGATTCAACGGCCGCCAACGTTTCTAATTCATAAGAGTGATACCTACTTTCTAAGGACGTAGTCTGCCGACTAAAGTACGCAACAACATGTTTCGTACTGCCTTCAAATTGCAGTAACATTCCAGAAACCACATCTTTACACGCATCAGTGTGAACTTCGGTGCTTAAATTTGGATCGAAAAATTTTTAAAATCGGTCGAGTAGTTAAATGACGTTTAATATTTTGGACCGCATCTTCTTGTTCCTGTGTCCATTCCCAGTTCATATTTTTCTTAAGTAATTTGGTGAGAGGTTTTACTATAATTGCAAACGCTTTTATATATTTTCTGAAAAAACCGGCGAGGCCTAAAAATTGCCTAACTTGCTTTACATTCCTGGGACTGGGCATTTTGCTAACTGCAGTTATTTTCTCAGTACCTGGTCGGATGCCATTCTGAGAAATTTCGAAACCAAGATAATAATTGATGTTTGGAAAAAACTACACTTTGATAATTTTAACGTCAAATTATGCTCCTGTAATCTTTTCAAAACTAGTTCTAAACGCTCGATTCCCTGTTTAAAAGTCTTAGCTGGTATTATAATATCATCTATGTAAATTATTGCTAGGTCGGAAAGAACGCGATTCATAAGCCTTTGAAACACCGCTGGGGCATTAGATAGGCCAACAGGCAAACGGAGAAATTCAAAATGACCGTCCGTCTTATCAATGGAATCCTTACTTAATGGAATTTGATAAAATCCCGAAGACAAATCTAGAGTTATGAAATAAGTATAACCGCCCAATCGATCAAGTTGGTCGTCGATTCGGGGGAGAGGATACTTTATTAACCTCCCCACAATAAAATTGTGGGAGGTTACTACAATTAGTCCAAAATCGAAAATTGAGATAACATCAAATCTTTACGTTTTGAGGTCCCAGGAACCCAAAAAAGTTGTTTTTGAAAAATGTCTGTGTGTGTGTGTGTGTATGTGTGTGGGTGTGTGTGTGTGTGTGTGTGTGTGTGTGTGTGTGTGTGTGTATGTCTGTATGTCTGTTAGCACGATAGCGGCGAAGCCACTAAACGGATTTGGATGAAACTTTGCATGAGGGTTTCTTTAGTGCTCCAGAAGATCTGAAAAGGTTTTGGTTGAGATCGGATTACGTTTGTTGCTGTTTTGGCACAACAAGTTGTTTATTTTATGATTACTTACAATTTGTAATCGAACCATTGAAAAGCAGTAAAAATTCCGATTTCAACGATATATAACACTTGCACTCTTTAGCTTTGGTTTCCGTGAAAAAAATTAAAAACCAAATAACACGCTTCTTGTGTAAAATATATTTTATAGTGGAACCACAGAATACAGTAACTGCACAGAGGCGAAGTCTTTGGCGGTTCCTTTCAGTTTTGATGGCTCGTTTTCTGTGACCTTGCGTACCAGTTGCGTCTACACCACGGTGTATTAAATAGGTGGTCCGGCACTTTCCTATTATAATAATGGCTTCGTAAGTGCATGGTTTCTATTTACTTTAATAGATGGCGCGAGCAATACGGTCCTACAATTACCTGGGCATGTGCATCGCATAACTAACATAACCTCAAATTTTAAGGTGTTTTCGTTTATTCTCATATTTAATGTTTGTATAGGCATTTTTAGCTTGGAGCCATACTGGCTCCAAGCAAATATTTAAAAATTCACGCAAATAATTTTTCAATATTGTTGATTAATAAAAATAGACTGCTAATTATAGGTTAGATTCCTAACCTGCAAAAGTGTCTTATTCTATTGTGACAAACTATTTAAAACTTCATACATATTACGTTGAACTTGACTTTGGTTGAAAGTACAGGAACCAGGCAGAAATTTTAATAATAGTTACGTAATACCTGTAAATCTTAAGAAATATATATTTTTGAGGTTAGCTGTGACGACACGTGCAATACTGCATGTAGTGTTACATATATTCTTTCAATGTTTTAATTTAGCTACTTAATGTCAGATGTCACTGGACTCTTGTCAAAAACAAGAAGCCGGGAATGTATGCAACACTGTATGTACGTATGCACAGAACCTATAAAATTATCTATCTATGCGTAAGTAATGAGAGAACTTAGTTGAGCCATCTTTTACAATATGTACGAAGTAAGCACTTATTAAGCCACTGTGAGGGTTGTCGTCGCATCACCTATTTAATACACCCTGGTCTACACTGAGAGATATGTTGTTTATTTCTTTTAATAGGTTAGATTTCTAACCTGTAAAATGCGTTTTATTTTATTGTGACAAACTAGATTTTGGTCGAAAGTATGGGAACCAGGCAGAAATTTTAATAATAGCTACGTAGTACTTTTAAATTTTAAGAAATATATATTTTTGAGGTTAGCTATGACGTCATGTGCAGATCCCCATTTAAGGATACACTGAAAAGACAGTGTATTTCGAGTTGGATTGAAAAATATTACGATTTGAATTGCTTATAGTTGGCGCCTATTTTCAATTGAGTTGTACACTAGGTTTTATTTATGAGAATTTTAATTCTCGGTTAATGTTTTCAATATCCCAAAATGAGTGGAAAAAAAAATTCACAAATCCAAACTTAACACGATAAACATCAACAGTGTCAAGATAAAAGTGAGGTTGATTGTTAAACAATTAAGAAATGGCGATGAGTATGCAAATTGGGTTTTGGCGGGAAGGCTAGCCTTCGCCTCTGTATAGTTACTGTACTCTGTGGTCTAACCTAACGTTCAATAGACTAGTGTGTTAAAGCGTGCAGACTGTATGCTGAGTAAATTTGAGTGTCAAGTGCATCGAGACATTACAAGTTTTTTCGACGTTCATAAAGCCCACGGAAGGTGTGAGAAGCCTTCGTGAACCGCTCACAAGCCCTACAAGTATAAGCAATCTCACCGGAATGTTTTCGGCGAGTTTTTTTCAATAAAACTTTAAAAGTGACATTATATTTTAAAAACTATTTCCGCTACTTCTGCCATCCCGCCGGAAATTCTTCCGGCAACATAACCTAAAAATAGTGCTACATAACTTAAAAATAATTTAAGACATTGGTACCAATCTAAAATATTTTTTCGAAAACTGTCAAAAACCAAATTCCCCCAGAAAAACATTGAAACCAAAAATTTGACAGCTTACTTCCCCGACCGATTTAGTGAAAAATCGGCCGAGGCCAGAAGATGAAACAAAATATATCAACTCAAACGATCCACCATGAACACTACTCCGGCCACATCTGGCAGGGAAGCTGTCCACCAAGAGTTATATGGTTTTTCCAAAAGATGGCCATCCCTACCACCCATTACCAACGAACGGATGTTTTCGTTTAGTTGTTTCCAGTATCAATAATCAAAATTATTAAGTGCTCTTGCCTACGAACTTAGTTTTTATAGTGTTGTGTTTATTAACCTCCCCACAATAATTGTGGGAGGTTACTACAATTAATCCAAAATCGAAAATTGAGATAACATCAAATCTTTACGATTTCGAGGTCCCGGAAACCCAAAAAAGTGGTTTGTGACTAATGCGTGTGTTAGCACGATAGCTACGAAGCTACTAAACGGATTTGGAATTTCAACGATATATCACACTTGCACCCTTTCGATTTGGTTTCCGTTAAAAAAATTAAAAATAATTCGTTATATGTGCACATATGACAGCATCCAAAAAATTGGTATTATTGTTAGGGGAAAACGTATTTTGCCATCTGTCAAAAATATTTGGGTTGGTAACCTTTGTGAATGTTGATTTATAGCTTATGGTACGTGACGTCACAGCTAACCTCAAAAATATATATTTCTTAAGATTTAAGAATATTACGTAGCTATTATTAAAATTTCTGCCTGGTTCCCGTACTTTCAACTAAAATCTAGTACAGTGTAATGTTTATGAAGTCCTAAATACTTTGTCCTAATAAAATAGGACTCTTTTTGTGGGTTAGAAATCTAACCTGTAATTAGCAATATATTTTTTTATTAATCAACCATTTTTAGGTCACATGGTTTTGACAATTTTGACATTTTGCTTGAGGGACAACAAAACGCAGTTTGCGTGGTTTTATATATTTTTTTCTGATTTTCTTGAGAAACTGTGTGTATTTTCGTAATAATGTCATATAGTGAATATTATCCAACCCTTATGGGTGATGTAAAGTGTCGCTACGATGAGAAAATCAAAATAATAGACAATATTGACCCATACACCCTTGGAGTGGAAACTGGAGACCTTTCTGCAGATTTGTCTATTTTACCTTGTGTGTCCGTAATTAATATGGTAAATTACTTAGTGTCGACTCACAGCTTCTTCGCAGATCAGCAGTTAAAGGCATACAAATCTTTACAAGCATATAAATATTATGAGGCCGGATTTGTGCAAGAAGTTTGTGCAAGAAAGATAAACTCAAATGTATTCATTGTTATGGGCAAGGCAAGTTTACATTTAAATAACTAAGTGCTAGATTTCAGTGATAAGCTTGTTATATTATCCGTATGTAGTATTCAATAGACTCTGCCAGAAAGTGATTTCTTTACCTTTCTTCTAATCTTTTTTACATTCAAAATAAACCTTATCTCACAATCGCACCTTGTCGCAAAAAAAAGACGGTGTTTTATTTTTATTTCACATTTAAAACTGAGATTACTTCTTTGTTTACATTGGAATAAAAAGTTTGGTTATCCCTCAGGCAATATGATCGACTTATCGTGACGTCATCCTAAGATGGTCTATATAGAAAAATTATTTGCATGAGTTTTTTAACTATCTGCTTGGAGTCACTGTGGCTCCAAGCTAAAAATGCGTAGTCAAACATTAAAAATGTGAATAAACTTGAAAAACTTAAACATGTTATGTCCCTAAATATATTTCATAACCTAAAAATCAACATTCGTAAAGGTTACCAACCCAAATATTTTTGACAATGTCAAAACTTATTTTAGTTGTTTTTTTTTAAGGTAATAATTGTTTATAGCCGTGTTCGGATATTACGTCTGATTGATGGGACACGTCACAATCGTTCATTGCAAATCGAGTTAACTGAGCTAAATCTTAAACGTTCGAATATTACAAAATAAAGGCCTCGGACGAAGCTCGACTTGCTCGACCTTTTTGATCGAGCAGGAAGATTTTAATTTGACCCATGCGTAGTCTGCTTGAACAGTCCATAATGTTATTGACTTGTTGGTTAGAGCGTCATTTGGGCTAAATTCTGTGTTATTATTTTTTTTTCATTATCCAATATTTTACAAAATCTTCGAAACGTTATCTGTTAATACCCTTATAATATCCGGCAATTGATTAACATGCAACATAAACAAACATGAGAGGTTATGTTTTAACAGATTGCTTGTAGTCCGCTTCAGTTCGTTCGATATTTGTTGATGAAATAAATGGCTCCAAAGTCACGTGTAATTTATCTGTTTGCTCAGTGCTCTGATTTCCGATGTAATATCCAAATACAGCTGATAAGGATCCACCGTGTGGGGAGGTTCCAGCCGCTTCCAGTAGCTGCCGATTTTTTTTTTTGTAATTTTATTTAGTGCTCTGAAATCGACACACATACGAGTTCCACCATCCTTTTTGCGGACTAATAGTATTGGACTTGCATATTCTGATTGTGATTCACGAATCATTTTGGCATCTAAAAGGTCCTTTATCATGCCTTTTACATTTTCACGTTCCGTGATAGATAATCGGTAAGGCGCATACACAACAGGTTTATTAGATTTTAATTCAATCTTCATTTCAGCCGACCTCGTATGACCAATTTCCTTTAAATTAAAACAAAACCGAGACCTAAAATGTTGCAGCAATTTTAACAATTTCAGTCGTTGTTTTTTATTAATCTCACCGCAATTAATATTTTCTAAACTGAGTATGTTTGTGTTTTCAGCTATTTGATTAACTGTAAATTTATTCGAACTAGTAGCAAAACTAGCATGCGTCGGTAGTTTTGTAATCATTAATTGTTTTTGTGTTTTAATAATCAACACATATGCGTCCTCAGTAAAATTATGTCCGACTAACAAATCATCAAACATGTACGTGTCCTCAATTATCTACATTTCTACGGTAAGGCTTACTTCATCAATGGTCATAAGGCCCTGACACTGAAACTGCGGTACCAATGACGCACCACTAAAACCATGTAATACAATATTTTTGCTTACTCTAGTCGGAGTCAAATCAAATTTAAGAGCAACTGATTGCTTTATCAGCGTACATTCACTGCCAAGGTCCACGAAACATTTAACATTGTTGTTATTAATTTTTGCACGTTTGTAATATATACTGTCATTAGCAGTTCCGACAAAATTCACCTTTTTATTAGAGTTACTTTGTTCTTTGAACCGTTTTTTACGACAAGTGCTTTCTTTATGACCTAATTTATGACAAAAAGAACATTCTGCTGTAAGTTTTCGTCTTTTTGGACAACTATTTCGCTTATGACCAATTTCATTACACGAATAACATTTAACTATTAACTGGTCAGACTCTTTAGAATTCCTTTTTCTCTTGTCATCGAAACCTCGCTGTCGATTTTCAATAGGTGCTTTATTGCTCGTTTCTTGTCTAACACTTGGAAAATTTTTGATATACGCTGCAAAGTCAACGAATGCTGAGCAGTTAGCTGCTCGCAAAGTAAACCTAGTCTGGTTATCCTGAACTTCATCTATAATGACATCAATAATTTGTTCGTCTGTTAATGGTAGCCGTAGCTTATTTAATTTAGTCAATTTCGTAAAGCAATATGCATGCAAATCTTGCCCAATTTGAGCTTTGTAAGACGCGGCGTCATGAAACAATTGACCAAAATTTAATTTACTAGGAAATGTGGTTTTTAATAAATTTTCCCATTGAGCCCACGAATACTGCGTAGTTTTTAAACCATCATACCAGACTCTAGCAGTTCCCTTTAATTTACCCAAAGCTAAATAAATCGTGGTTAACTCGTCCCAACAATACATACGTGCACACTCATTTACTTTGGTTAGCCAGTCATTAATATTTTGATTATCATCGGTTGGATCAAAATTAGACAGTAATCTGTCATCTTTATAAAGAGTCCAATTTTGTCTTTGATTAATAAACTTATCAGCAAAAAATGAGCCTGTACTTACAACCTCCTTCAACTGCTCGATTTGCCTCTGCATGTGTTCAACTGTCATCGGCGGGGTGTGGGACCTTTCCGTCAGCTCGGCGGAAGCAACAGGTGTACTCACTATGGCCCGGGATGAACTCGGCGTTGACCACTGGTCACTTAATCGATTCATGTTTTGTTTTTGTCGATTGTTCTTTATTCCACTTCTGAGATGTAAGAGTTATCAGAAAGAAGCAAACACGGATGAAAATTATAAAATATAATAATAATAAAATAAACCAATACACACTAAATATTGAATAACAATGTCTCATGCTATATTGATTACTATCGAATGTCTCTCCACTGCCAAATCCAATTCCTGGCGTTCTATGTTTTTGCTGAGAAGGCACTTACGATGATGTCATCACCCAAACAATGCGCCTCTCAGCCTCCCGCCGCGGTAGCTGTCGATCTTGCAAATCTCAGGCCGCTAACAATTGTACCTTTATTGTTTATGATACATTTATTTTAAGTACTAATTCAGTATTAGATTAAGAACAGCTGTTCAATTATTTTTATTATTTAAAACACTTCGACAGCCGTGCATTTTCCTAGTTGGCTTCCCTTTGCATCACGCGATTGCCCGTTATAATCTGGGAGAGAGTGAATATTTTTTACAAGATAAGCACATGGCTGAAATTTTGCACACTAATAGAGGATTGTGCATAGGGCAAAATAGCTTTGCCTGCCGGTCCTACATGATTGCGTAAAGCGTGGAGGTTCAAAGTCGTCAAAGAAATCAGTACTTTTACGTAATGTGCCTAAGGCTGATTTTTTTTTCAAATAATTTAGTTGATACAAGAGAAAAAATTGCCTATCAGTCATTGGACATTGTTAACACTTTCTCAGACCAACATAAATATGTTATCTCAATCGACCGATATCTTTACGTCATGCGCATAAGGCTGAAAAGTTGTGTACTAGTCGTTTACTTCATAAAGAATAAAAAAAATTATTGCTTATATATATATATATATATATATATATATATATATATATATATATATATATATATATATATATATATATATATATATATATATATATATATATATATATATATATATTTATTTATTTATTTATTTATTTATTTATTGTAACGCCCGAACTCTATCGTCGCAATAAAAAATAAGGAGAAAATAAAAGCCCTTAAAAAAAATTCTTTCTTCATTGAGAACTGTTAAAAGTATGTACACTTCATGATTATTATGGTTTATTAAGTTGTAGTAACGTGGATTCAAAAAAAGTACATCTCAAATCATTTTAATTTAATTGCTTGATGATTTTCTTGATAAATATAGATATTGGAGGCTGTAACTTGCCGAGAAATTGACCCATTGGAAAAAATAAAATATCCCTATTTTAGAAAAAATGTATACTTTTCGAATGTTTACACAAATTCGTTTACTTTTATGCATTTTTCGAAAATATGATTAATCATATCATGATAAGAAATTGCGGTTGTCACGATCTTATCCTTATAACTATGGAAATATCTTTGATTGTTTTAAATATAAATTCTGGAACTTTTCCAATACATTAACAAATGTATAAGGAATTCAATGGATATAGCAGAAATGTGGATAGGTGCATCTGTAATAAATACAATACAGTAAACGCACGTAAAAAAATCATGCGAGCGATTCAGCGGTTATGTGTGGTGTCTGTGTATGCATTGATAATTATATATTTTCCCTCCAGACTCACTATTTATCCTCTTAGTCACTAAGAAAAAATGTTAATAATGTGTAATCAGAAAGAGAAAAAAAGCTTTATTTTACTTGTTAGAACTGCTAAGAATTTTTAGAGGTTCCGTAGTATGCATTTAACCGTGCGCTTGGCCGAGCAGAATGACAAAGTTACTTCACTATTTTTTTTTCCGGAAAAACCGTGGCTTTAGCGATAAATTTTATTAGAACATTTTTCTTGTTCAGAAACACGTGGTCTACCCACCTGTATTTTTTGTTTTTTTCTAGCCTGACTTAATTTAAAAAATTTGAAAAATTGATAAAAATTTTTTTTCTGCATACGAGCGGAATATAAACTTTTCAGGATATTATTCTATACACTTTCACGAACTAATTAAAAAAAATTATTCAGTTTGAAACTTTTTGTGGGTTTCAGTATAAAATGATCTGTCGCCTGGGCTAAAATGGAGAACTTTTATTACTAAAATTTTTCGATGAAAAGCTTAACCCTCTAAGGCATCTTTCTTTGCTGAAGTTTTTCAGTATTTGTGGGTATGCGTGGTATTCTACAAGTGCTGATTTTAGTGCTCTAAACGTTGAAAAAATCCTGGATTAATTCGACGAATATTAACTGAAATATTCGAGTAGTTCCAGTTAAAGTACGTCACTGTAAAATTAGATCAATATCAATGTAAATATTTATCTTTTTAAACCGCCAAAATAATTATTGATATCAGTTATAATATTGTGTAACATTAGACAAGAATTTAAAAAATATGTAATTTATTATCTAACTTATCTATCTAATATTTATCGCATTAATTTGAAAATTGTTTTAAATAATTTTTATCACGCGTTTTATTAGAACTGACCTTTAACGTTATCAGTTCATCCGGTTAGCTCATATCTTAATCGTGTAATGACAAAATTATTAATAATTTTACCGGCTCTAAGTACCAGCTGGTTTGCATGCTAAATGCCGCAAAGTATCTCACAGTTTTTCTTCGCCCTATCTGGTCTGACTGTAATATACCATCGAATCAGCTAGTCTCGTTAAGTCAATTTAGTTTCATTTAGGCCCGGTACTTTCATCTCCAGTTAATTCCATTCTACAGATAGATACAATGGAAACAATTATGTCCAAGAAAATTATCTGAAGAATAAAAACGGAGCAATAAGAAACGGAACTTTGCTACTTATACATTTAACATTCCATGAAAAAAGTTTCAATTTAGAAGGCATTATTGTCAATATTGATTATATAATTTTAACCCTTTCAGGACGGCAACGGTTTTAGCAATCCATGCTGTACAGACGGCAGCGGACTGCGCTTGCGGATTTGTCCGTTTGCAGCCGCGAACTATAAGGATTTTTTCAGATATATATGGCTCCCAACTCAACATTTTTATGAATTTAGGGGAAATATCAATAAAAAATGCTTATAATAGAAATAAAATACAAAGCAAAAAAAATTGAACTAACGGTGGAAGGAGTAAGAAAATGGTTTAACCAATAATGTGTAATAAGCGGATACGTTTATTTCCAGTAATTAGTACGCCTCTTGTCGTGCGTAGATATCCGGTTCCCGGCTGACCATACTGAAGAATTCTTGCGGATTCGTCCGTTTCCCGCCGCGAAAGGGTTAAAAGGCCCTCATTGGTACATTCCGTAAATTGATCGGCAACCAATCTTATCCTCTGCATCATAAGATCCATATCGACCAATTGATTTATTTTCATGAATTCCTGCTGGAGGTCGTCATAGTTTTTTATTCCTCCTGCGATCTGCCGCACCGCGGGATTCTGTTGAGCTGGAGGATTTCTCTTCTGCAGCAAAAGCAGAAACTTCTCTAGAACTGGTACAGTTGATGTTTGAGTATTAACCTGCGTGGCAGTCTTCGAACTTTGCATCCAGGCATTGATTTCCGGAGCAGGATCAGCAATATACTTTTTTTGGGAAGGTGGGGATAGAAGAGCTCACCATCATGCTCATCTTAAGGACGTAACATTTATTTTATTAAGGGCGCCACTCACTCCTTCAACGTTGAATGGCTTTTCCTGCTCTTAGCGGGGTTCGGTTAATTCTAAGAGACGACCTAGAACCGGTGCAAGATTTGTAGACTGTAAGGCCCCCCCTCATATTCTGCTTTTAGGGGAGACGTGAGTGTTCTTCTAACGCGCAGTAGCGGCGCAGTTATCTTTCTACAACATCCCGATTACCACCATGCAAAACAGTGACTTAAAATGTGAAGACAATTACCTCCGACCTCAAGCAGGTCATTGCCGTTCCAGTTACGAGTTCTTTGCTTAATTAACATCACACAAATTATTGCAATATTTTGGATCCGACCCTGCTTCTGGTGTGATTTTACACCAGCTGCTCATTGGCTAATGATATTTTTTGGTAGGAAACATGAGTTAATAGGCAAACTTATAGTCTACAAATCTTGGAACCGGAGTCCTGTAATAGACGAGAAAAGTATGATAAGTTTATACCTGCCGTGGATTGTTTACTACTCTCTTCGATCTGATGTACTTGTCTTATCTCTAAACGTTTTTAATCTCCCCACAATAAAATTGAAAATTGAGATAACATCAAATCTTTACGTTTTGAGGTTCCAGGAACAACTTATTTATATTAATAACAATGCAGCGCAAATGTACGTGTAGAAATATATCTAAGCATAACAGCGTGTGGCAGTCGATATAGTCAAGGAAATATAACACAAAAATAGCCCCAACCTTCAATTTTTTTTTGCAGTAAGTCGGATTGAGATGGGGTTTTTTGCATTCGCTTTTGCATTCGTCTATAAACTTTGTGCCATATTTTGGTCTTGTACTTTTTTGAAATTGCATTGCTGCATCGAAAAGTGCATTCTTATAAGTGCATCTTTTCAAGTAATGAAGAAAAAATTCATATCTTCCAGAAAAAACTCCAGAATCATACGAATTTCAGTACCCGGGAGTTTTTTTGAGTCGCTGGACCTGAATGTGATGTCCAAACGAGCCCCCTGTGCACCCGGAGGTCAAGACGGCACCAGGATCGTCATCACCTGTAAACCTGTAAACTCATGGAAAATCGATTGAAACTCGTTACCCGGGGGTTTTTCGGGTCGCTCGTCCCGAATCTGACATAGGCAACCTCCTCCGGAGGACCTGGTGCGCGTGACCTGGCTAATAACGTAATCTACTGGAGTTTTACCGAAATTACTTATCAAATCGATCGAAACTCGTTACCCGGGGGTTTTTCGGGTCGCTCGTCCCGAATCTGACATCGGCAACCTCTTAACTTATACAAAATGGGCATGTCCTCTCTTTTTCAATGAACTTACTTTATCACCAGAGTTGGAATAGTTGATTTAATTGAAACTATTCGAGGGGTAAATGAAAGGTATGGGTATAAATATATGCAGGTACAATTTCAAAAATATCTGAACTTTATATTTCTTTTTACAAATACATTAAGTTATCAAAAAAACTTTTCTTAATTTTACAGTTTATTCTAAATATCGTCCGCCTCATCAACTGATACGTTAGTACTTTCTTCATCGAGAGTGTCATTTTCGGCGGCAATTAATTGTTCTGTGGAATATTTCTCGACGTTGGTGCAATTTGAGCCGGCACAATTTTTGCAAGCGATATTGCAAATCAGGCCGTTCTCCCTACATCCACAGGAATAACCGCAGTCGGTTTTACATCCACAGAATATCGACCCACTTACAGAACTTTCTACTCTACTCTAGTCGAGTACTAAATTACTAAACGACTCGAATAAATTACTGGATGCGTGTAAACGTGCCTTGAGGGCGCGTTTGCACGCATTCAGTAATTTAGTCGAGTCGTTTAGTAATTTAGTACTCAACCAATGCGGACAGAACTTTCTACTAAGTCACTCGACCAAAATACGCTGTCCGCATTGGTCGAGTACTGGTCGAGTACTGGTCGAGTACTAAATTACTAAACGACTCGACTAAATTACTGGATGCGTGCAAACGCGCCCTAACATTGGACGCGTTTAAAAAAAAACATGTATACACTCTCTAACCTAACCTAACCCAACCTAAATAATAATAATTACAAATACAACATAGAAACAGACTCACCATGAAAAATAGATTACACTAAAAATATGGTTAACATCCAAAAATATTATCAAAATATAATAACATAGAAATTATAAAATATAATTTATTTACACTTGCAGTTGGGCAATTCCTTGCAAGTAGTCCAAAATGCTTCTGTTCGCATAATCAGCAACCACTATTTGTAATGATGACAAGGCTGTGCAATATGATTATTTTTAATAAACACCTCCAATGTAACACGTCCTATTTTACCGCGTTCAATTGTCTCGTGTCCTATTACCTGCGTCCAATTGACGGGACACCGTTGAAATTATTTTCCCCATTTTCCAATGATTCCTGGGGGCATTATCTTGTACTAAAACCACAATATCATTAAATTCGGAGAGGTTGTTGGTCTGCAACTTCGTCACTTCTTTAAAACTTTGGTATTGTCATGGTATAATCTAGTATGTTTCAGCCTATTCCAATTCTTGAACTGTTAGCTTTGTATAAAATTTTACGATTTCATTTTTCTTGATATTGTTTTTTCATAATTTTACGTAGCGTAGAACCCAAGTTGAAGTTCTTATAAGTCTTAGCCATATTGAAAATCTTTTTATATCATATAAGTCCTTTTCATAATTGCACTTCTCTTCAAAAACCACTTCAACAAAACCTTTTTTATCTCAACGTCCTCAAAACTGTATTCATTTTCTTCTCCTTTAGGCTAAAATTCTTCTGATTGTTTTAAAAAGGTTAGTCTACTAAACCAATTCTCCGAAATTACTTTCCTGTTTGTTTGTTCTGAAGAATTTGTTCTTATAAACCATCTACAGTCGTCAATGTTTGCTAATTCTAGTATTTCTCCGATACTATGAGCAACAAAGGGATTGTAATTTTATCCCCTCTTATCTAGTGAAGTTCATATTTCGAATTGCACCAGAAGTATTATATGTTGTACTTATCTTTATTTCTAATTCTTCTCTTACCCATTGTGCTAGTTTGCTTGCCATCACAGCTGTCTGCAACTCTAAACGAGGTATAGATGGAGGCTTCAACGGTGACACTCTAGCTTTGGCAGCGAGAAGAGCAACGTCTACTTCAGGGCTTACAGTACGAAGGTAGGCCAATGCAGTAAAGGCCTTTTCCTACTATTACAAAAAACGTGCATTTCGATCTTCTCTGCTATGGGAATTTTGGCATTGTAACATCTTGAAATTCTGACTACATCCATTATATGTTGTAGGTCTTCTAATCATCATTTTCTAAATCTTCTGTACATTTTCAGGCAGTTTATCATTCCAGGCTATATATAATCGCCATAAGTCTTGCATCAGAATTTTGGCCCTGATGGTAAAACAAAAAATAAGACCTAGTGGATCAAATAGTAACATTAGGGATTTGAGAACTTTTCTTTTGGTAGGGATGTCCTTCGTTACATTTTCTAGTCCATCTGCTTTAAACAAAAATTCATCTCTTTCCGAATCCCACCATAGGCCAAGTACTTTATGAAATTGACTTGCATATAGATTTTTCGATACAGCTAGTACATCCTCTGATAGTTTCTCCCGAATAGGCAAATAAATGGTCATCCAGTTCGCCAACTCATAACCTCAAGGTTTATTAATTCTCCGTACCTTCATAATGGTATTTAAAGCCTCCTCTTCAGAATCCTTGAAATCTTAAGCAAAAAAGTCATCAACGTAAAATTTCTTTGTTATTGCTGTGAAAATTTCTGGATCTTCAGCTAGTTCTTTGGCATTTAAATTTTTAATGAATTGAGCACAAACAGGGGAACGTGTGACTCTAAAAATGTCATAATATTCATTTGATATACATCTGGTGATTTTTCAAAATCTAAGTCTCGCCAGAGAAAGCGCTGTGCGTTGTGTCTAATCAGAATTAATGGCTTTTCCACTGGAAGGTTCTTAAGATGAGGAAACTTCTGCCAATCGCTTATGTAAATTATTTGTGACGGTAACGATAAATTTTCTAGTGTCCGTACTGCCTTTAAAATGAAATACGTAGGTTATTCCTCGGTAGTGGATATTTTTTCATCCAGACGAAGGGAGTTTTTTTCTTTGAAAACCACATCATTTGTCCATTGCAAACATAAATCTTCTTTACTTCTCGATAGCCCCAATTTATTAACAATCTTCCCATCAATTAAGGTAACTGTTGAGACTTCAGCAGAGCGCTATTATTCGCATATCTCCATGTGGCCCATATAATTACTTCCACATCCACTGGAAGTATAGTAAAACAAAACAAAAAAAAAATTAAATTTCTATTGTTCAAATAGGCTTAGAATGTCATGAAACGTCGATATTTTAAATTTGAGCAAAAACAATTTTCTGTCTGTAGGTGTCTGTAACTTTTTTTTGTGCATACGATTACTCTGGAATCGTTTAAGATATTGACTTGAAATTTGTTGCACGCATGTACTTTAACGGGATTTGGAACTACATTATATTTTCATCTTATTCCGTCGAAGCGTTGGGGGGAAATTGGGGTAAATGGGGGGCAAATCGAGCAGGTAAGAGTCCATGAAATTGGCATTTAGTATATTCAAGAGAAGCTAAGGTCTCAAAAAATTTTTTGGCATTAGCCACCCCCATTACTACCCCCACCTTATTATTAAAGGGGATGAAAAAAATGTGATTTAGTGTGTGTACAAGAATCAGTAGCCTCAAAATATTTTTTTACTTCATCCAGGGATGTGTTGGGGGTAGTCAGGAGGTAAACGTACTAAAACTCCCCGCCCCTAGCCCCGCCGCTTTAGGTGGGAAGGGGGTGGAAAGGTTCATTTTTTCGATTCTTCGCTTATAACTCGGAAACAATGCGTCGTATGGGAAAAGGTAATCTATGCAAAATTAAACGTAATTAAATTTTTCACAAGAATGTTTAAATTTATTTTCTTCCTATGTGTTATAGTTTACGAGATGTTCGCCAGCGAAAATCGATAATTAATAAAAAAAAATCAATTATGTACCTTGTATATTTCTATCAAAGCGGTTTACCGTGGTCTGCTAATAAATCACAGTCACAAAACAATCTTTATTTTACAACACTGGACGTATTTACTAACGTAATATTTTGTCGAAATCTATATATTTCCTTAAATATACAGTGTGACTCACTTAAAATGAAGATATAGTCTATTGTCTATGTACTGTAGAAAGGAACTAAAACATTAAAAGGGTTTTATTGTTTCTTATGCTGAATTGACCCCAAAATATGAGAAAACCGCAAAGTGAACATAAGAAACAATAAAAACCCATTTAAAATAGTGCGTTTTTGAGATCGAAGTAAAAAGATTCACTTTTCACATTTTTGAGTTTTGCTCGAAAACTATGCATTTTTTTCCTATAAACACGTAAATAGAAAAGTTGTAGAGAATTAAAATTCCAATCGAAATGGCATCTCCAGAAGTCAAAAAAATTTTTTTTTTAGAAAAATACGTCCAAAAAACAAAACAAAAAAAACACGAAAACATGCAATTTTTTATTTTTTTTTAAATTTTAGCTTGTACCTTTTTTTCGGGTACATTTAGGCATAGACATTGCTGCATAAAAAATAAAGCTGGCGTTTTACCCGTTAAAATGAGATTTTGTAAAAATTTTTACGATTAATAGTGACCGAGATATAGCGTTTCAAAGTTTGCAACTTTTAACTCTTTTTGCTAATTTTTACTATTTTTTTTTCAAATTTCGTCCTCTAACTTTTTTCTGAGTGAATTTAGGTATACACATTATTATATTAAAGTGAAAGTGACTTTACGCCCGTTGAAATGGTAGCTGGTAAAAGTCTCTACTACAAATAGAAACCTAGATACAGCGTTTCGAAGATTACTTTTATTAACTTTTTTCTAATTTTGCGTTCTTTTTTAAATTTCGGACTATATAAAAATTAGCAAAAAAGTTAAAGTTGCAAATTTTGAAACGCTATATCTCGGTCACTATTAATCGTAAAATTTTTTACAAAATTTCATTTTAACGGGTAAAATGCCAGCTTTATTTTTTATGCAACAATGTCTATGCCTAAATGTACCCGAAAAAAAGTTACAAGCTAAAATAAAAAAAAATTAAAAATTGCATTTTTTCGTGTTTTTTTGTTTTGTTTTTAGACGTATTTTTGTAAAAAAAAATTGACTTCTGAAGGTGCCATTTTGATCGGAAATTTAATTCTCTACAACTTTTCTATTTACGTGTTTATAGGAAAAAAAATGCATAGTTTTCGAGCAAAACTCAAAAATGTGGAAAGTGGACCTTTTTACTTCGATCTCAAAAACGCACCACTTTAAATGGTGCGGTTTTCTCATATTTTTGGGTCAACTGAACATAAGAAACAATAAAAACCCTTTAACGTTTTAGTTCCTTTCAACCTCCTTTTTTTGGACATAGACAATAGCCTAATACCCTCATAACTTTTTCATTTTGTTTCCGATTTGAATCAAATTTTACTCAAGTATAGAACAAATTAGGATCTACTTATGACCAGAAAATCATTCACCTGCTATAAAGGCAAAGCCACCTGCGGTACCAAAATATGCTGAAAAAGATAAAACATTTTGAATGTTAGAAATTCTAAAAAGTGCATCCGATCGGCGCCACAAAAGTACATACACCAAAATTTGATTTGGTTATTGATGGGGGATATCTCATACATAAACTCATCTGGGAAAGGGGGTCCTCGGTTTTCGCAATTTGTGGTGGTTACGTAAAATTCCTCGTTCGTAAGATTAAAAATCAATATGATTTTTAATCTTTTTCCTCATATTTTGGTACCGCAGGTAGCTTTGTCTTTATAGCAGGTGAATGATTTTCTGGTCATAAGTAGATCCTAATTTGTTCTATACTTGATTAAAATTTGATTCAAATCGGAAACAAAATGAAAAAGTTAAAAGGGTACCTTCATTTTAAGTGAGTCACACTGTATATTTAAGGAAATGTCTAGATTTCAACAAAATATTACGTTAGTAAATACGTGTTGTAAAATAAAGATTGTTTTGTGACTGTGATTTATTAGCAGACCACGGTAAACCGCTTTGATAGAAATATTCAAGGTACACAATTGATTTCTTTTGTTATTAATTATCGATGTTCGCTGGCGAATTTCTCGTAAAATATAACACATAGGAAGAAAATGAATATAAACATTCTTGTGGGAAATTTAATTACGTTTAATTTTTCATACGACGCATCGTTTCCGAGCGAAGAATCGAAAAAAGGAACTTTTCCACCCCCCCCCCCCCCCTCTCCATTTGAATCGGCGGGGCTAGGGGCGGGGACTTTTAGTATGTTTACCTCCTGACTACCCCCAACACATTCCTGAAGAGAAAAATTTTCCCCTCCAAAATGTTCTCTACAACCCTTTCATTGACTGGACTATGAGGATATTTTGCATATTACTGGCGATTTTAATTCATTGTTGCTACCAAATTCGCTTGAAACATGAATCATCTTCTCTAAATTTCATTCTTTTAGGACAGGGATAGATTTCATTTTAGAAATGACAACTTCGATAATGTGTTCTGATCTTCCAAAGCGTATTCTCAGAGTCTTCATAACTAAATCAACTTTTTCATCTGTTAATATTGTTACATGTTTACAACCCTTGTGTAAACACCCTGTATTGTGGATCCGAAAATTATAACACCAGGATTACTCCAGCCAAATTGTGTTTTTACCAGTAAAGTTGTGGGGTAGTTTTGATTTCTTCCATTCTATACGTTTTTTGGGGTGCTGAATCCGAATCTGACGTTTGCTAACAAAATTTCGTGACGCAGCATTGAAAAAAATACAAAAAAAGGTAAAAAAATCTTATTTCTTGGTGGTCTTTTGCTTATAACTCGAAAACTATCAACTTTTCAAAATGAAAGTAAATAAAATTTCCCACAAATTTTATTATTTAGATTTTCTTCTCCGATGAACCGTTCGGTCTCAATCGCTAGTTGAAAATTGGCGCATTTCGGCTGAAAGATGTGATGGCTGGTGTGTTTTTTTGGTGTGAGGAGAGGGGAACAATACAAAGGGCCTCGAGAATGGGAACGTATGTACACGGTGACGTAGTTGGCTTTGGCTCGTCTGTGAAGGAGTCGAATGGAGGGAAAGAAGGCTTTTAAACCAGACGGGACAGTTATAAACTCATTTGGGGAGGCCGGGAGAGAATAAATAAAATGAAAAGACGTACAAGATGGAATTATATTTGCACATAATTATAATTTATAATTTATAACTGCCCCGTCTAGTTTAAAAGCCTTCTTTCCCTCCATTCGACTCCTTCACAGACGAGCCAAGGCCAACTAAGTCACCGTGTAGCTGCGTTCCCATTCTCGAGGCTCTTTGTATTGTCCACGAGAGGTCCTCCCCTCTCCCCCCCACCAAAAAACACACCAGCCATCATATCTTTCAGCCGAAATACGCCAATTTTCAACTAGCGCTTGAGACCGAACGGTCTAAATCTAAACAATGATATTTGTGGGAAATTTTATGTACTCTCATTTTGTTAGCAAACCTCATATTCGGATTCAAAAAACGTATAGAATGGAAGAAATTAAAACTACCCCACAACTTTCCCGCTAGGGGCCCTTTTGAGCACAAATTGACTGCATTAGGTAACACTAAACACTAATTTATTAACTTAAGTACTAATTACAACTAATTACTTCACTAATATTATACTGAATACTTTAATTCAATATTTCAGTCCCTTTATCACTTTGTTTACGCCTTGATCCATTCTCACTATCTAACTATCTGAACTGTACTTCAACTAAAACTCAAATTGTTCACTCTATACTTCTCCAGGTAGTTCGCTTCTGGATTATTCCACCAGCCGTCACCACATTCCTCGACGATTCTCGTCGTTTCTAGACCTTGACACCGCGCGCGCCATCTCTAGGACAACAGCCGAACTAAATATATAGCTTAGTTTCTGTTTACTGTCTACCTTTTCAACTTAAAGGAAACGCTCATAGATGTCACAGTATCATTCCAGTAACTGCTGATTTTGCCCCTCCTTTTGAACACTTTTGTTGCTTTATGATAATCTCTTTATTATTATATTCACATAATGCACTTGTATTTTGTAATTGTTTATAAAACAGTGTCTATTCTGCTGAGTTTCCATCAAAATATGGAAAGTCCCTTTCAATAATTCTGCTTGGCGATGAACGTTTCTTGATTAAAAGGAATATAATTTGCATGTTTTTAATAAGATAACATTTTAATAATATCAGAAATGATCTGACATTGTAATTTAATATCACTTGTTTTTTCATTTGCTTCAGAATGATATTCCTTGGGACATATATTTTTTCCTGCTTCATATGTATTACATTTA
This sequence comes from Rutpela maculata, assembly GCA_936432065.2. Classification (NCBI taxonomy): domain Eukaryota; kingdom Metazoa; phylum Arthropoda; class Insecta; order Coleoptera; family Cerambycidae; genus Rutpela; species Rutpela maculata. Next base: position 101,061,630 of record OW386286.2, on the reverse strand, counting down.
TTTACCCAGTCAGCAACCAAAGATTCTGACGCAGTATTGGCGTCATTGAACATCACGTGCATCTTCTAGTATTTTCTCTAATCTGACAAAGGACACCGCACACTTCCATAGGTGAAATTGGCTTCCGGTCAAATTGTCTGAGTTTTTGATATGTTGTAGCCCGACTCATTCTTATCCAAAATCATTAAAAAGTTACTTTACTCTGCAGGTTAATTTCGGCGCTAGAGGGCGCCGAAGAAAAAAATTATTTTTGAGAAAAAATGCAACTTTTTCATATTAGATTAGTAAATATGTTTAGTGGTAGATTAAGGTTCAGTATGTAATCTACATGATAGTTATAATAGAGTCAGCCAACGAAATGATGCCACTCCCCTTTATCCTGATTATTATGATGAACTGATATGGTTGGGGAGCGACAGTGGTTGGTGAGTTTTACCCCACCCAAACCGCTAACCCTTAATGACAGCTTCGGCCAAGCGGCCGACTCGCGCGGAAGATAAATAAGTGGCGCCACTTATCCGCGCGAGTTGCGAAATTACAGTCTGTCAGTTGACATTTCGTAATGACACTTTGGCATTGGTGTCAGCTCTGACAATAGTTAGCGAGCGTCAGTGGTTAGTTGAAATGTTAGTATATGTAACTTCTTTAATCTTGTTTCCTTCTTTTTTGAACAGAGCTTTCAGCACGGTGCATGTACCAACTGAATATGGCGCATAATTTGCAGTAAGAATAGAGTGTTTCATCTGTGAATATAATGGATTACCGAGACAAATGGTGCGTTTGAACGAAGAAAAAAGGGACATTGCTGAACATCGTCGAATCGAATTGCAATTGCCTCAAACACCAATTAGGGAACAAAGATATGCCACAACTGTGATTTGAGTATAGATGCTGAAGTTCAACCTTACGCAGAGGATCTGGATCCAACTGTACTCAAAATATTGCTTGGAAAAGCTCGAAATTCATTTCATATGTGGTGAACTTGAACATCTCACCAGATTTTCTTTAGAAAGTAAAGTTGATATCTTTCTGAAGACTGGCATCTTTATACCTGAAGGTGTAAGAATTTGTGGAGGTCATTTGGCCGATGAAGAACTTCTCTTGCCACCATTATTCAATGGACTACCGCGACCATTTAATTTAAAAGAAAGTGATTTAAAACATTTTCTAGATTGAACACTGCCATGAAATATAAATCTATCAATATATTTGAAAGTGAAAACAATTTTTCCGATCAAGAGTTTGAAGCATTAACTCCAGTAAACAAAGTATAGTTTAGGGAACTTTTTGAATTTTGCGATCGCGTTAATATTTACCAAAAAAATACGATAATAACCAAAAATAATTTATTATGTTTCTTGTGCAAATTACAACAAGGACTTTTAGATAATTTCTTGATGGGGATGTTCTCTTACTCCAGTCGCCAAGCTGTATGCTTGGCGATTTCAAAAGTCCGTGTTTCATTAGTAGAACAATTTGTGCCAAATAATCTGGGTTTATAGCACGTAACCAGGGACCAATACGTTGCACAACATGTAACAGATTTCGCAAACGCTCTGTACTATCCTGAATCAGGAAATCGAAATGCAATAGTGTATATTGACGGGACATACATAAAAATTCCCAAAAGCAGAACTTTCCAAATGTTACGTCAGTCGTATTGCGCACATAAGGGATATCATCTTCTAAAACCAGCATTAATTGTTGCTCCCAATGGACATATACTCGATGTTCATGGTCCCTATTTTTCGGACTCTAGAAATAATGACGCGGCAATGTTGAGGCACGAATATGAAAGGGATCTGATTGGTTTAAGAAACTGGTTCGAAGAAGGTGATATTTTTGTGCTGAATAGAGGATACCGCGACGCCCAAGACTTTTTGGCTAATCATATAAGTCAAAATGCCTGTAGTCCTTGCTCGCTGGCAGCATCAGCTTACCACTGAAGAGGCGAATTCATCCCGGTTGGCCACAAAGACCAGATGGATCGTGGAAGCAAGAAACAGCCATATTAAGAGTATTTTTAAATTCTTCGGAGATGCAGTACCAATGCCACAAGTTCCTCGTATTAGAGATTACATCAGAATAACATGTGCGATAATTAATAAATATCATGAGCCAATTAATATGGTGGGAGCAAATGCTGTGCTGGCTCGTAGAATGTTAGACCGGGCAAATGAAATTAATACTCTTCAAGTTAGAGTGGAAGAAGAGAGACTATTCCAAAGACGGGGTAGATGGCTCCCTATAGAGGAAAATCAGGTGCTCGATTTTCCACGTCTTGCATTGGAGTATCTGAGAGATCTAACATTCGGAATTTTCCAGATAACGCTTGCCCCATCCTATGTACAAGACAACAGGCAAGGTATAGGGAACATTTAAGTATCAGCTTTGAATTCACTACAATGTTAATGGTGAAGACGAACCAATAATCTCTTACTACTGTATATGCAAATCCGGAAGTTGTACATTAGGTACAGTTCACATATAGCTAGCGTACTTTGGTACCTTGGATATGCTCGCCATGAAGAAAATGTAAAGTATCCTTCGACACACCTGCTGTTCCATATTACTGATGCTGTAAATAGATATAATCCGAACCAAGAGAACCAAGAGCCTGTTATTGTATTAGTCTAGGAAATAGCGTGCAAATTCGACGACGAGTGGTTACCTTCTACCAGTCGGTAATCGAAGAGACCATATAAATACAAAATTTTTTTCTCTTTGGAACTTTTTGGTATGATGGGGGGATAGGGAGGGGGGGCATTTATTTTTAAATCGAATGATTATCGATATCTGTCCGCATAGTTAGTATATGTATTTCACATACCCCAATTACGCTGGCAGACGAAACTTCCTAACGGCGCGCGCGCTAACCGAAAAAAGAAACTAATTTTTTTTTCTTTATAATATATACATGTTACATGTAGATTACATATTTACTAATATAATATGAAAAAGTTGCATTTTTACTCAAAAATAATTTTTTTCTTCGGCGCCCTCTAGCGCCGAAATTAGCCTGTAGAGGATTTTTAATGATTTTGGATCAGAACGACTCGGGCTACAACATATCAAAAATTCAGACAATTTGACCGGAAGCCAATTTTACCTATAGAAGTGTGCGGCGTCCTTTGCTCCTGTACAGACTTTTGATTTTCTTCAGGTCATATAAAGATGATCGGCTTCGATATATAAAAGCGTTTGCGCTTAGGTGTTCCATTCATCTTCAATTTAGTCGTAGGGAACGTCCGGATCATCAAAATATTTAGTCTTAAACTCCACTCTGAATCAGTAAAACACTTTCCTTAAATTTTTATTAATTTGATAGTCAATCAAAAAACCGCTGCCAAGGAATCACTACTTCCACATCCACATTTTTTATCCAAGTCACTCACAACGAAAAAATTTTCTATGTGGAAATAATTGTTTATGGAACTTTAATAATATATTATTTGAAATCCTCTACCCCAAAAACCCATAAAACGATACCTTACATCGGTAGCGGGATGGGGGTGGTGATAGTGGGGGTGGACGAAGTAAAAAACGTTTTGAGGTGTCTGGTTCTTGTACACACACTAAATTACATTTTTTTTCATCCCCTTTAATAATGGGGTGTGGCTAATGCCAAAATTTTTTTTGAGACCTTAGCTTCTCTTGTATATACTAAATACCCATTTTATGGACTCTTAGCTGCTTGATTTACCTATTTTCCCCAAATTTACCCATTTTCCCCAAATTTACTCCAATTTACCCCCCAACCCTTCGACGGAACAAGATCAAAATATAATCTAGTTCTAGACCTCGTTAAAGTACATATGTGTACCAAATTTCAAGTCAATATCTCAAACGGTTCCAGAGTAAACGTGCGCACAAAAAAAGTTACAGACAGACCGACAGACAGAAATTTTTTTTTCGCTCAAACTTAAAATCTCGGCGTTTCGTGACATTCTAAGCCTATTTGAACAATAAAAATTTTAAAAAATTTTTTAAAGTACATATGTGTAAAATTTTAAAAAATTTTTTTGTCGTTACTATACTTCCACTGGATGTGGAAGTAATTATTATCAATAAGAACAACTTTTTTTAACAATAAAAAACCGCTGCCCAAGGAATCACTACTTCCACATCCAGATTCTCTATCCAAGTCACTCACAACGAAAAAACTTTGTATGTGAAAATAATTGTTTATGGAACTTTAATAATATAATATTTGCAATCCTCTACCCCAAAAACCCATAAAACGATACCCCACATCGGTAGTGGGGTGGGGGTGGTGATAGGGGGGTGGTAATGGGGGGTGGATGAAGTAAAAAAAATATTTTGAGGTTTCTGGTTCCTGTACATACACTAAATCACAATTTTTTTTCATCCCCTTTAATAGGGAGGTGGGGGTGGTAATAGGGGTGGCTAATGCCAAAAATTTTTTTGAGACCTTAGCTTCTCTTATATATACTAAATACCAATTTCATGGACTCTTACCTGCTTGATTTACCCATTTACCCCAAATTACCCCCCAACCCTTCGACGGAACAAGATGAAAATATAATCTAGTTCTAGATCTCGTTAAAGTACATATGTGTACCAAATTTCAAGTCAATATCTTAAACGGTTCCAGAGTAAACGTGCGCACAAAAAAAAGTTACAGACAGACAGACCGACAGACAGACAGAAATTTTGTTTTCGCTCAAACTTAAAATCTCGATGTTTCATGACATTTTAAGCCTATTTGGACAATAAAAATTTTTAAAAATTTTTTTGTCGTTACTATACTTCCACTGGACGTGGAAGTAATAATACAAGATTAGAGAATATTATTTAGGTATTATGATAAAAGCAAATAAATAAATAATAATTAATTGTAAAAATAATACAGTTAGCAACAATATATAAACTAGTATTACTAAGGTACAACAGTGTACGATAACTAATTATCAACAAAATGTAACTCTGTGACATTTAAAACAAAACAAAATATTCGATTACAAATTGAACAGCCATCCTTTTCCGCCGTAACAGTTTTTGTGTTTTCACCGAAAGTTTTACAAAAAACTAATGTTTGTAAATCACATCGAACCCACTGTCAGTAATAGCTATAGAACCCTGGAATTTGTCATTAGAAACTTCACACATTTTGAAAACGTAAATGCATTAAAGAAACTGTACACTACTTTTGTTAGACCACATCCTTAGTATGCTTCAATAATATGGTGTTGGAAAATATGCGCCTTTTAAGGCTGACGGGATTATTCCTGATATTGGTTACCCACATCATGGTCCCAGAGCCCGTGCCTGTTTTTGCAGTTTCATAGCGGCCTATAAAAGTCAACGTGCCTACGTTATCCAACGTGCGATGAAAAATTGGTATTTGTCTCTAGCGCAAGATACGAACGATTCTAAAGACATCGTTATTTAGCGAAGGACAAAAAATTGAACCCCTCTTCGTCTGTTTGAAGAGCGGGCGAGACTAGCTAATGCGGTGTTGTCAGTTTTCATATATGTGTGAAATTCCCATCGTTTTCAGACATTGTATAACGAATTACTTAAAAACCAGACTCAATAAGTTTCTCAAACTGGGGGTACACTTTTGTAACAACCATTAAAACTCACAGTCAAAAATTTAAAAGAATCTGACGTTTGAGTTATAAATTATGGCGATAAATTCACGGGAAATTACCCTTCCCTATTGTTTCCTTGCTAATAACGTAAATTTTGATGTATCATAACTGGAAAAGTAGACACAAGATCATTCTCAAAATTTGCCAGTGGTTTCACCAAACCATTATCTACATCTTGCCGAAATTTGAAAACAATCTGACGTTAGCGACATTCTCGGTAGAAATAGGTACCTTAAGGTAAATTATTGAGAGTGATTAGAAAACTGTAGGAAAAATAGAAACTGACAGATTCATAGTGGCGGTTTCGAGAAAAATCGTTTTTGGTAGCGTTATCGTGCCGTCAAAAATTAACTTTTGAGTTGTTCTATAGTGTGTTCTATACTTGAGTAAATTTGATTCAAATCGCATAATAAATAAATATTTTAGAGAGGTGTTCAGGTTTTAAATGGGTCACTCTGTATATTATAATTTGAATGACCCTTTAGATGTAATCACCTGCAGTCTTATAAATATAAAAAATTTGCTTCTAACCTAAATCTATTTTTTTTGTTATATATAAATTATTAAGCTTTACTTCTTATAAACGTTTTATGTTTTGTATTTTAAGAATGTTATGTCAGTTCAGTTTAATTTGTTATTCAATTCAAATATATGAATAATATTTAAATATTCTTTTTTATTCATAGTCAAAAGGCTTTTAGATATGTTTTTCAATAAAGTTTTAATGTGCAAATTATTCGATCTATACATTTATATTCAGTCGGGAAGGGAGGATAGCGTCAGTAGTGTCAATCGGCACATGTAATTCAGCCATTCAGCGACGTTGATTTGATAAGCCCTTGTGAAAATTATTTTGATACACCCTTGTCGCACACACTGATAACGTGCTCATACTTCTATCCTCCTTCCAGGCTAATGCGCGCATAATTCGTAACCTAAAAAAAGTACAATATCATTACATTTCTTGCAAATTTTTAGTTAAACCCACAACATACAGTTCCAACAATGGATGATGATGGATTTGTAATACATGATAGTCATGCCATTATGGGATATCTTGTAGGAAAATATGCCAAAGATAAAGCTTTATATCCAGAAGATCTACAACAACGTGCACTTATTGATCAGAGGCTTCATTTTGATTCGGGTGTACTTTTTGCAAGGGCCTCGCGAATGGTGGTAATGTCATTTTTGTATAAATAATTACGAATTAACTATTTTTAAAAATATTATTTTTAGATGGCTATAATATTTTACGGAGCAAAAGAGGTGTCAGAAGAAAATGCAAAAGTTGTCACTGAAGCGTACGATTTTATTGAAAGCTTCCTTCAAGATAAAATATATATAGCAGGAGACAGTTTGTCTATTGCAGATTTCAGTATACTTACTACTCTTACAAATGCAAGTGTTTTGTTACCAGTGGATGAAGACGTCTACCCTAACATTAGTTCTTGGAAGAAAGTTATGCAAGCTCTGCCTTATTATGACATAAATGAAATTGGAGAAGAGATGTTTAGATCTGTTATAGATACTGTGCTATCATAATAAGGAAGAGTAATTACAAACTTATATATTATGTGAATATGAAATATATTGGTTTGTATACAAAATGGAATACTATAAATTCATTGAGCAATTTTATTTAAACTTTCACCAAAGTTGACTCTCAATATGAGATTATAAAGTGTAATGTAAACATTATGAAATATAGAATAAAACGCGATTTCAAATACAGCCATTTACTCCCAATACACCGCATTGATTCTGTGGTTAGCTCCTTGTAAAACAGTATTCAACATTTCTTTGTTAATAAGTGCAAATGCAACTGTACTATAGTTCTCTAAAATATAATAATAGTAATTTTTGCAACAAGTGTATAAAGTTTTACTTTTTCCACCAATGGGAAGTTTGACGCGCGAGCCGTAGGTGAGTGCAGCAATCCCATGAGTGAAAAAAAAGGGATTTTATGGATGTATTTCATACAATAATTTTTTCTACGACTGCTTAATTTCCATATTTATATATAGCGGAGCGGATATGGTTTTGAAATGAAACCAACTTTTTTTTTATTTTTTATTTTTTTGACAATTCGGTTACACTCGTTCTCTTTTATCATGTTATCAAGTTAGTTCAGCTTAATCACACGAGGTAGGGCAGGAATTCGCATTTAAAATTTGCAAAAACAGGTTTTTTCGCGATAACTTTGTTATTATTGACTTGACGAAAAAAAAGTTAAATTAAAAATTGAAGACCTTTCGGAAGTGCATAATCTGGTAATAATTTTTTCAAATCGGACGGTAACTTTTCGTGAAACTTTTTTTAAAATACACGTTTTCTTTCCGTAACACTAATATACAAAAAAGTAATTCCTTAATTTTTTTACGAAAAATAGGAGTTAGGGGGCTGAGATTTGTTTGAGGTGAAATAGATAAGAATTGATGGAGCCGGAGGATAGGTGTGGTGGACCAATTAGGGGAGGAGGAGGAGGTAGGGAAAGGAAAATAATTCAACCCCTCCGAACTTTTTCTCTGTCGTGCGATTTTGAAAAACCAAAATGGAATTTGTTCACTATTATCTCTAGTATTTGAGTGACTACTTGTTTAATTTTTTTTCAAATAAACAAATTTGTGGGAGGGGAAAAACTTTTTGCATTTTTTTCAAATGCGTTTTTTTTACGTAGGAAAGGGTTCAAAGGAGAAACTTTTTTACAGGTAAGTGAGGATCTTTTTTATCTTTATTTAAAAAAATATATATTGCAATCCAAGCAATATGAAGGAAGGGGGGCATAATGCGTTTGGGTGAATAAAGGATTAAGGAAAAGGGATAGGGACTTCGGACCTTGATATTCGGCAATATTTTTTTTCCATCTTAATATTTTATCAATCTACCTTTATCAAATAGCATTAGCAGTTTTCGAGAAAATTGCAAATCAGTGATTGTTGGCTCGGTACCTACTGCAATTAATTGCTATTAGACTCCCACGTTCTTTATGATCACTTTATCATTAAATAAGTTTTGCATATATTTCCTTTTCAATCTTTAAAAATGTGACCTTTCACGGTTGGTAAATTAAAAACTTAAAAGACTAGAGTAAAAAAAAATCATGCTCCTCACCGATGTTTAACTTTTTATATAATTGTTGCACATTCTTTAGAATACTCTTCCCAGTTTTTTTGGAAATGTTAATTTTTGAACATTTTAAATCTATTGACAACTTATTTTGTAAAACACTTGTCAGTATAAAAAAAAGTAAAAATGATCAAGTAAATCTGTACTAACCTGCCTGTGTTTCAAACTTGCGATCCTTGGATTTCAAGCTATAATTCTACCCATTACACCACCATACCCCATTTCCGAAAGCGATAATACTGCTAATGTAATGTCACTATTTGAAAATCATGTCTACGTTTTAATATATTATTATGAAATATACATTAGTTAAATATATAAAGAAATGATAGAAAGTAGCATTTAAAAAAAATTCTATTTAATTACAAATCTAAAAAAATCAGAAAACAATTTTTTTAATTTTAACCGATTAATAACTTTTTATTTACCGATCGATTTTGTTAAAAAACAAATTATGTTTGTTTTAAGCATTTTTAATGTTATTAACGCCAACTTAGTTGTTAAAGTACTCGTCCGAATCTAACGTTAGTGCAATGTGTACACTATAGTAGTAGCGCAACCTATTTATAAACTGCCATTTCGGCAGTTTAATATTTGGTAAAGTGTACATTGACAAAATATTAAGATGGAAAAAAGATTTCTGCCCCTCTCTCCCTTCCTATTGCTTGGATTGCGATAATTTTTTTTTTAATAAAGATAAAAAAAGATCATCACTTACCTGTAAAAAAATTTCTCTGAACTCTTTCCTACGTAGAAAAACGCATTTAAAAAAAATGAAAAAAGTTTTTCCCCTCCCACAAACTTGTTTATTTGGAAAAAAATTAGAAAATCAATCAGCCAAATTTTTAATCATTATATTATTGGCATATAATGAGAAATAGTGTATATAATTTTAATACAGGTAAAATAGCCTCAAAAAGCACATCTATAACAAGAAAATTGGTCCCTTCATGAATTTTTGGGATAAGTTATTTTTAGCATAAGTTTGAAGAATCTGAAAGTCCCTAAAAATTGGAAGGATGGAACGGTGTTTTTCGAATGAGGGGAGGGAGGGAAATTATCAAGAACCAAAAACTTAATGAAATAGGCAAGTGGGGTGACGTTTTTCTGACTGCTGAATCTAATAAAAACAAAACAAAGTTGATAAAACCAATCTGTGTCTATGAAAAAGATATTGTATTGGTATACAATTTGAAAAGTCCTTTTAAAAAATTGAAATTAAAGCAAGAAATTTGAAAGAAATGTTTTTTCCCTCTTCCTTTTTTTTCCTTTTGAATGAAATGAAACCAATATAATCTATGTGTTATGAGAGTGAAAAAGGTACGTATGTTGACTACTTTGGATAGAAGTAAGATTAGTTGAGAGAAAGGAAGATAGAGAGAAAGAGAGGAGGTAGGAGGCAACTGCGGAAGGAAGACAGGTTTACGACCTTTTCGCTCTTTTTTTCCCCTCCTACTACCTAGTTCCTTACCAACTTCCCATCCCTTCCTTCCTCTATACTGATGGCTTCCTTCTATTCACCACAAACTCTTCTCGATTTTTAAAGAAATTGCTTGGCCACCATTAGACTAAAAGTTCTTTGACAAAGATTTTTTATAAAAGATATTTTATGAGAAATTTGACAGTGTAATCGACCATATTTTATAAAATATGATCGATATTTCATAAAATATCTTTTACAGTGTGTTTCACTTGAAATGGTTACATCCCAGTAACTTTTTTATTTTTTTTCCGAATTGAATCAAATTTTACTTAAGTATAGAACAAATTAGGATCTACTCATGACCAAAAAAACATTCGCCTCCTACAAATGCAAAGCCACCTGCGGTACCAAAATATGCCGAGAAAATCAAAAAATCATATTAGGGATTTTTTTATAGGAAAATTTTATTAATGAAACTTCAGAATTGTCCAAAAACTTTATGCCCAAAATTTAATCAAAATAAAAAAAATTGGAAAAATTAAAGTATTAAAAAGAATTATTAAAAAAAACTGTAAATTGCTTGACAACTAGCTGGCAGCTTGGGTTTAATTTCAAACAAAATTGTCATAGTACAGTTTTCTAAACAAAAAAACCCATTAAAATGATATTCGCGGACTTGGACATTATTTTAATAAAAAATTATACATTTTCTCATTTTGATTCAATTTTGGACTTAAGGTTTTTGGACAATTCTGAACAAGTTTCATTAACAAAATTTTCCGATAAAAATATGCCTAATATGATTTATTGATTTTCCACAAATTTTGGTACCGCAGGTGGCTTTGCATTTGTAGGCGGCGAATGTTTTTCTGGTCATAATTAGAACCTAATTTGTTCAATACTTAAGTAAAATTTGATTCAAATCAAAAAAAAATAAATAAATAAAAAAGTTATTGGGGTGTTATCATTTCAAGTGAAACACACTGTATAAACATTTTTTGTCAAAAAACTTTTACAGTCTAATGTGGCCTTAAGATTTCCACCGGTGTGGTTATGTCAGTGGTTTCAATAAGTCATTTTCTTGCAACAACATTGAAGTGGAACAGTCTTTTTAGTTCAGGAACGGCGTCATCGAAAGGGGGTGATATCGGAATATAGGACAGATTTAAAAAAATTACCCAATAGTTCCAAGATGTGATAGCTCCCTCCTTTTTGAAGGGTGAGTTGTACTCAAAAGCTGCACATGAAGTTTTCTGCTTTTATTCACAATAAGTTTCAATTTTCAGATCGTGCCAAGGTTGGTAGAACGAAATTCAATTTCTGAACAACTGTTTAATACATTGAACGTGGACTATTTATAAACATATAAGTCTTAGTATAAAGGGGGACCTAGGTGGTTCTTTGGGCACATCATCGTTTTATGAACTTTGAGATATTTTTATGGTTTAATGGATGATAAAGATTCAGAAAATCGACTTCTGGCGGGGCACCTCCTGTCAGGTGCGTCACGAACACTGTCTAAAAATCAGTGAAATTTCTTATCGTTACAAGGCTCATTTTTTTTTCGTGTGTACACATTTTTTGTTTAGAATGAATAAAATAAGATCGCCAGAAAGTGTGGGCTGTCAGGAGGCGCAGCCAGAAAGGTAATAATGATGCAATACATCTGAGGCACGGTAGGAAGTCAAGTTAGCCTAAAGTGTTAAATTCTTGTATATTTAAGAGCCTATGGTACTTTTGTTGACATTAAGAACTTTCTGGGGAGGCTATTCTATTATTGAAGGGGCTTGTATTTACGTTTTAAAAAGGAGGCAGAACTTGTAACGATAGAGTTCTGAGATGAAATATGCGAAAAAATCCAATTTTCTTCAAAAATCCTAAACATTTTCTTTCTGGCTAGCGTTACTGACGGAAGTTTTTTTTTATGCCTTTATTTATATTAATGTCCTGGGAATTTTTTCCATGTTATTCTAAACATAAAATGTGTACATACAAAAAAATTAGCCTTGTAACGATGATATAATTTCATTGATTTTATATCTTGAACCATGGCCAACTCGACGGGCCGACATATGCCAGAAGTCTATTTTGTCGTTAAGTTCGATAGAATTAATCAACGCATAGAAAATGCTTGTAACGATGAGTTTCCGAAATAACCACGTAGCTCTCGAACCATTAGTCCTTTTAGATATTCAAACCTTACAAACTTTTTTAACCCGTCCTTCGACGGAAGGCATCTTGGTTTTATCTACCTAATTTCATTAAGTTGATCATTTTCATCCAGCTTTTCAACTGTCTCCACGCTGAGTGTCGTGGCTGGCTTCTGAAATACATAATTACACAATAATTATTAACTTAAATGTTTATCAATGTTTGTTGAATTAGAATTGAAAAATAGCATATGGCCGAGAGAATACTTAATTGTATGTTCATACTTATCTATTTTCTGAAATGAACAACTAAGCACTTCTGGTAATATATTTATACTATTTTATTCCACTTTAGAGACCTTTTATAGAGTAGGGAAGCTGTATTTGCATTTAGTTTATTATATTTATCCTTCATGTTGAATTTTCCTAAATTTAATGTTTACAGTCCTGTTTAGGTAAACCATTGATAATTATTGCAGGTGTATCTGCTACGGTTTATTCTATGCTTTAGAAGTCGCACAACATTTTAAAGTTGGATTTAGCTACTACTTTTTCAAGTCCTTTTGTTACATTGAACAGGATAATTTAAATTAAAAACATTATTGTGGTAGTCGAACCATACGCAATGTGAATATTGCCTTCTTATAATACAATATTGTTCGTGGCATAAAGATGGGAAAGTAGTTGTTCAGATAATATAGTCTTTGATATAGCAGTAAATAAGAATATTTAAAGGAAATTAAATATTTAGGTTTTGTAGTTAGTAATTATTTGAGTTTGAAAGAACATTTTATATACAGTGTGGCCCATCTCAAGTGGAAACACTTTCGCAGGCCAGTTATTGGACATCCAATTTCAACCAAATTTAGATCGGTATCAAATTCTGGTTAAGTTGAAAAGCGCCCATCTTGGGTGAGACTTCGCCACTTCATCCATTAATTTATAAATTGTATTAAATAATATTGTATTTGTGCCATAAAGGATGAATAAAGACGCTTTATTATTATTATTATTATTATTATTATTAAATACCTTTACTATATCCTTTTTGACAAAAATCAAATTTATTTCAGTCATTCAGTCACACTAACATAAAAGGGGTAAATTTTTCGAAAAGTCATATTAGGCAATTTTTATTAAAAAACTAATGCAATATTATTGTTCAGCATGCTTTAGAACACCTATATCCAAAATTCAAAGACCTTTTGATTTATGGTATTCGAATTACGGCCCCCTATAATTACATTTTTTAAATATTAACTAAATTAATAACTTGAAAACGAATTCTTTTATAAAAGTCATTTTTTATTTTATATTTAAATTCTAGCACCCAGTGCCATCGATACTTTAAAATTTCGTAGGCGAAGAATTTTCATTGAAAAATTAAAAAAAAATTTGAACCAGTCCTGTAAATTATTCGTGCATTAATAATTGGTGAATTTGAAAGTGTCGATGACAGTGGGTGGTAGCAAAAGTGATTTTAAATAGAAAATGAAGAAAAATTACTATTTTTATAAAACAATTAGTTTCCAAGTTATTAATTATTTAATATTTGAATATTTTTAATGGGCTGTAATAAAAAAACCAATAAATCAAAAAGTCGTTAAATTTTGGATATAGTATGCTGATCAATAATACTGCATTACTTTTTCAATAAAGAAAATGACTTCTCGAAAAATCAACTAATAAAATTACACACCAATCACTGAAATAAGTTTTGTTTTCCTCAAAAAGGATGTAGTAAAGGGCTTTGATACTAATTCAAATTTGGTTGAAATTGGATGGCCAATAACTGAGCTACGAAGGTGTGTCCACTTGAGATGGATCACGCTGTATATATAAAAAAAAATCGAAAAAACTGTTTTTCTTCTCTAGAATTTCGAAGCACGTAACAATAGCAACAAATATGGCAGTTTACAAAACAATGTAACTTCAGTTTGACTATTGCCCGATTTTTTTTAATTTCCTTTCTAACAACAGTATCGCTATGTTACACAACAGAGAGATTTGAGGTTTATTAATATACAACAGACTTACTTCTTTACACCTATTAGAATTAGATCAATGTTAAATGTAACTGCATTGGTATTAAGTATAAAACAACTTTTAAAATATTTTACTTTAATTTTATAAGATTTCTTCGTATTTCAACAAATACATTGCTTTTGGTAATCAAATACACAATTGCTTGATTAGATTAAACAGTTATTTACAAAGTGAAATGAAAAAATGTACCAAAAATATACACACATCGTTTTCTGATGACGTCAAAGAAAGCACAACTTGATAATATTTAAACAGAATCTATTGAAACATCTTACAAGTTGTTAATAACTTAGTACCCAATACGTATGATTATTTTATTCACTTTTATGCTTTCTACTAGTTTTCATATTTTACGTATACGTATCTTAAATGCAAAGTATTGTTTATAGAACAGTATATTATGTAGAATATGTTAAAAACATGTATTTAGGTTATCCTATTTCAATAAAGCAATTTCAAGAATATAAAAACGGCTCTGTTTAATTCGTAATACCTTTTACCAGACCGTAGCGAATCCAGATTTGATACTTCGGATAGGTAATTGGCATTTCAAAATAATTAGACTTGTTAATAGAGGCAAAAAAGTACCTGAATAGGGGTGAATGTTATACTATTTTTTTTATGTATGAAATTGAAAAAATCAATTTTATGACAATATATTATAGACATGTAGATTTTAGATTGGCTCTGGGTTGGCCTTTCTTCACCTCGACCTAAAAGGTCTTTTGTGAATTACCCTGCAACTAGTTGTTGCCCAGGTAGTCTATGTAATGAAGGCAAAAATAGTGTAAATATTTAGTGCAAAGACGAGATTACCTTTCTTCCCCATTTTCGAGGATGCTGAACACGATGGAAGTGGTGGGAAAAGTTTTTGACCGCCGCAACCCCCTGAAACGGCCAAAAACCACCCCTTTTATGGGGATCCCTTTATGTTTTCATATATAAACAGGTTTGGGGAGTGATTTATCGATGGGTTATAAATATTTGAAATAACATGGAAGGGGGTTATAGAGTAAGTGGAATCCAGACAGCAGGACTACCCAGCCAGCAGAGTGACATCGCTACACGTGATTTTCACGTAAAATTTTCGTGACAATTGGTCGACAACGTCCATCGACCTAAATGTGACGTAATATTAACGTGTCTGTTTCGACCTGTTAGTGACGTCTTTAAATGACGTGTAATTCACGTTATTTTACGTGGATTTATAGCCAAATATTTGATCAATATATTTGCAACTCCTAATTTGTCATAAAAGTTTAATTACATTTTCTTTTTCCGTTCATATTTTAAGACATGGGACAATTTTTATTGGGCGATATTTGTAAAAGCATTTGTTCTAAAACCTTTGTTTTCAAGATATAGGGCATTAAAGTTTTTAAATGAAAAATAATTTTGTATTTAAAAATTTAATGTCCTGTATTATCTTGAAAACAGTCGGGATATGGGATGACAAATTGACGGACCTGGATATCCCAGTACGTAAAATAAATAGAGAAACGGATAATATCCTATTTTAGGACGTCCTCAAGACAGCCCATTTTAGTACATCCCAGGATATCTTTTTATGGATGTCAATGGACTATCCTGAATAGGTTCCATTTTGGCATTAACTATGTTGACTAAGATCGGGATTAAGAACGGACATCCGACGAAGAGCCCTAAATCTCCTTAAAATGTACCAATATTAGGTCTCTAATATATTTAAATAAAGCGCCATTTTGATTTCCGGCCAGCCAAACTGGCCAGGCCAAAGCAACTAGAAAATACCCCAAACACACACAGCAACCATGCTTTACTAGTTTTTATTTTCTCAAATATTTGAATAATAATTATTGTTAATGGCTGACTGGCTGTATGAAATATTTTAAAGTTGTATCTTTGTGTTTTATCTAGTTATTTCAGCTTTATTTGAGTGTCTTCATCCAGACTATAAAAAGTGAGTACAAATGTATAAAAATATAACATAACCTATTAAACTACAAGTTATGAAAAACTTATCTGATTGATTGAATATTTAATTAGTTATTAATGTCGTGTTCGAAACCACGAAAATTTAATACGATTTTTTATACTTTCAGAATGTCAAAGGAAGATAAAAAATGAGGATTTGTACACATTTCAATTTGGCTCAAGAATTGAATACTGAAATCATTAGCTTGGAGAGAAAATGTGAATCACGTGAAAGTATTGTCTAATATGCCAATAAACCTGATGAAACTGAATTTGAGAATGACGACAAATAATATGCCTACTTAGTTAATAATTTTAAAACTAACTAGCAACTGTTGCCCCTTTAAAAAATGTGACTTTGCCTCGATTAGAGCTTTGTGCCGCAGTTCTACCGTTTAAATTGTCAAAAAAGTTTTGCGATGCAACTGCTATACGTTTTGATTAATTTTTTTATTGGTCAGACTCTACTATAACCTTAGGTTGGCTAAGAGCTCTTTCACAAAAGTGGAAAACTTTTGTGGCCAATCGGGTTGCAAAAATTCAAACTTATACCAATATTGAGGATTGGCATCACGTCGGAACCTATTATAATCCTGCAGATCTAATATCGCATGGTATTAATCCTAGAGGCCTTGTTAACTCTAACTTGTGGTGGGTGGCATGGTCCTAGTTGGCTTAATACTGATAGTAATACTTATCCAATTTACCAGGAACCATCAACTATTGCTCCTCCTGAGGCAAAAAATGTCACAAACACATATGTTACTCAAGTCAATAATTTTGACTTATTCTCAAAATATTCATCATTACACAAATTAAATGGTTATATTTTAAGGTTTATATCTAACTTAAAAAGGAATGCAAACTCTGGTTTTCTTTCCGTTGCCGAATTGGACAATTCACTCACAATGCTCATAAAAATTGCTCAAAGTCAATTTATTTACAATGAAATAGGCAGATTATCTAAAATAAAAGTATTTCAAGAAGCAATCTATTGTCACTTAGCCCTTTTCTTGATGATCAATGCATTATACGCGTTGGAGGTAGATTGCAACATTCTGAATTTTCCTATAGTAAAAAACATCCAATTGTTTTACCGCCTCACCATGCATTAACAGAATTGATATTAAAAAACGAGCACATAAAACTTGTGTAACTTGTTATAAAACAAAACCTAGAAATATCGAGCCTTTCATGGGGTCTATACCAAAATTTCGTACCGATCATTCTTATCCATTCTATAACACAGGTGTCGATTATGCAGGCCCATTCTTCTTAAAAGATAAAAAATCAAGAGGTTATAAATTGATAAAATGCTATATCGCTTTGTTTGTATGCTTATCAGTTAAGGCCATACATTTGGAGCTAGTTTCAGATTTGACAACGGAAAATTTCCTAGCCACACTTAAACACTTCATATCTAGGAGAGGCAAACCTCTCAATATGTATTCAGATAAAGGTACTAACTTCGTTGGAGCTAATTCTAAACTTAAAGAGTTAAAGGATTTTTTATGAACTAGTCAAATATTACAGATATAACCGATTCCTTATGTAAAGAGGGTATCTCTTGAAATTCCCCTCATTTTGGAGGAATCTGGGAGGCTGGAGTCAAATCCACAAAATTTCATCTCAAACGCATTGTTGGTAATGCACATTTGACTTTTGAGGAATTTACTACCGTTCTAACTCAAATCGAATCAATACTAAATTTTCGGCCACTTTCCCCATTATCACCTGATCCTAATGGAACCTCTTACTACTGCTCATTGTTTGATTGGTCGCAGAATGACAACAACACCAGATTCAAATGTCATGCATATTCCAGAATATAGGCTTTCGAAATTCCAAAGACAACAAAGCATTGTGCAACATTTTTGGAGAAGATGGAAAAGGAAATATATTGCGGAACTACAGATAAGGACAAAGTGGAAACAAAATTATGCAAGTCATCTTAAACTTGGTGCTTTAGTTATCGTTCAAGATGATGACACGCCCCCTTGTAATTGGCTGCTGGGGCGCATCTGTGATGTACATCCAGGCTCTGATGGCATTGTTAGAGTAGTATCCATTAATTATAGAATTATTTAATTATGTTTCTCTTTATTTAATTGAAAGCTGTACCTATCAAGACGGGCAGCTATGTTCACTATATTTAGTTTTAATTCAAATTAAAACCAGGGTGTATTAAATAGGTGGTGCGACAAGGACCCGTTGAGTGGCTTCATAAGTGCTTACTTTGTACAATCGGCGTCACCTTAAAATCACCACCTTTTGAGATGCTCTTTTTCTAACACGCCCCACTACAAATAATTAAATTCGGTAGTTTAGGTCAGAGTGGCGACTAACATTGTAGGATACACGACGGCCTGGAATTATGCAATGTGGATAAGTAAACATTTTTTATTTCATTTCATTTCTCTTTTCATTCTTCAATTATCTGATTGTGGGACGTATCGGATATTCAGTAGAATAAATAAAATTGATCTGATTATGCTTGCAGTATAAATGGCAATGCATATAAATTAACTGACGCTATAAGTAAGTAATACAGGGTGATTCAGAAAATTAATGCAAATAATCAATTAGAAAACTTTCGAAAGCTGAAATACTCTAAGGATGCACTAGCAACCATCAGTAAAATTCGCCAATATATAGTGATTACCATACCTATTATACAGGGTGGCCCACCGAAAACGAAACTGGCGTGTTTTCTCTTTCTATGATCATTTTTTCGACATTTTATTATCAAGAGGGGACTTTTATTGGGTATTGTTGATCTCGAAACTTAAATCCTTAAGCGGTGGTAGGACCCACATCGTTTTAAAGCCCGTTAAATTGTGGTGCTCCATTTAAAAAACACAAGTTATGACTATATCTCGAAAACTGAGGCATGCATAATTTTCTTCTCTTATCAACAACGGATTCTACTCAAAAAAGTGCCTCAAGAATGTGTTACTTGATTTTCGATTCGAGAGATATAGAGGTCATCCAAAAATGCTAATATTCAATAATTGAAAGTATTACTGGTTAATTTTTGAAACATAGCATAGTTATGTTTCTAGGATCGCTAATTACGAATCTGAGACCAAAATTTAAGAATTGAAATGGCGGCTCCAATATGGCGGATGGAATTTTTTTCTAAAACAGGTGTTTTAAACGGACAAATTGAGCATCTAGGTGATGCTTTATATTAACGAAAAACAGCATTTTTTAAAAAGTTAATTACTGGGCAATTACAACAAAATGGCAACATTTTGTTAAAAGAAAATGTGCAAACCCACATTGTATCAGCCACAACTTCTTTATTTTTTATGATATAGTAAGAAACAAAAAATCGTTTTAAAAATAGATTAATTATTATCTTTAACTTTGTTCCATAAAATTTTTAATAAAAGTGTCACTTTCTAAGATATTCAACATTTAAACTAAATACTTCATCCTATAAGCGGTCGGATACCTTTTATAAACTTAAATATCTTCGAAACTGTCAATCCTACACAAATATATAACAAAATCAAATTCATTCTCAATTTATAAGCTTAATTTTTCGAGTCACTATTTTCTCGCTAAAACTAATATTTATTGAGATATTTGCAAAGAAACATGCTACGTTTTTTTTCTAAAATCCCTTTACAGTTTAAAATACCATATTTTTCTAAACTAAGCGCTGTAAACGAACGAAAAAATTTTAACGTCTAGATCATACTATATATTAACGAATAATAATTTATAGGAATATATTTTTTAATTACTGACTACTTACATTAACAAAATGGCGACGTCTTTTATTTAAAAAAATGTGAAGAAGTACATTGTTTTTGTTATAACTTTTTCGTTTTTTATGTTATAGATTTTTCTAGATTATCTCCTTTCCTGTTATTTCTGCTATAAATTGGGCATTACTAATATTGTAGGGAATAAAAGAGCTACTTTTATTTAAACAATCTTTCTTTATTGTTAATATTTTACGATTTACAGCAGCCAGAAAAGCGAATATTCTGCTTTAATGCAAGTTTTTGCAATTTTCTCTGCCCCTGTTGCTCCTACGTAGTAATTAGTTATTATGAATATTGTGGATTATAAAAGTTCCTATAACTATCTCAGTAACAATAATTGAGATCACGTGAAAAAATAACATTTTGCTGTTTTTATATGGTCAACTGTCATTAATTTAAAAGACTTTTTTTTAATATTCATTCATTCATATTCATTTAATATTATTATTATAAATTTTTTTACATGATGAATAAGTCCAATGCCTTGTCTTACCCGCATTAAAAAAATCAACGTGCTATCAATTATTATTACTAAGGTAATAATTATTATATAATACAACTTTTCTGTCAAAATTTAGGAAAAAAATTAATATCTCATGAAATATTAATTTTAGGTATAAGGAACCTTTAACGGAATGTCCTTTAAATTTTCTGTAGAATCTAGAAAAAAATTAAAATGGGAGCATTCTATTTAAAATAACAAATTTCGGATCAACTTTCAGTATGACCGGAAAAATGTTTTCGTTGAATAGATCCTACCCAGTTAGGACCATTGCCAAAAATTTTCAGATCAATATTATTTTTCTTACATATATACTTCTAACAGATGGTCAAAATGAATCACCCTATATACACTAATATTCCATCGATCACCTATATCCATGTATTTATATGAAATATACGGTCTTAGCGCATAGTTTCTGTCGGAAAATCGAATAATAATAATAATGGAAATAGGCGTAATTGTTTTGCTTCAAAAATTAAAAATTTTAAACTCTGGGCCGATTGTAAGTGAAGGTTTCTCAAAATTCGACTCTGTATCTAATTTTAAAGACTACCAATTAAATTTAATTCTCTGCATACGTTGGAATAACAATATAAATTATAAAAATAAATATTAAAAAAAATTCACACTGACGTTTCTTTGGAAAATTATTCAATACTTTTCAAATATAATAAAAAACGTTTACCATTCTATGTGTGCATTTTAAAAATGATGTGTTTGTCGAAAACATTACATTTTCTTGCACTTCGGCAATAGGTATGACAAAATCACGGAATTATTAACCGCTTCATTTTAATGAAAAATCACAAGACTCCAAAACTAGCATGATATAATTAACCACAATTAATTTCATTATAAGTGATATTAATATTTTTGTCTTGTTTGTTTTTGATGAATTATTACGTATATTCAACTTAATACCTTCATTTCTGGATTCGAATCTTTTCTGAGGTAACCGGTTGCATTAACTTTTCGAATTGTCTTGTTTACTTAATGTATTTACATTGCCAGTTTTTATTGTAAACAATGTTAGGTTAATAATTTATGAAAATCTATTAGCGTCCAGAATCCGTAAATCAGATAAATGAATAGTGGAGAGAGAAAGTTATAAATAAAATTGATATCATTCAAAATCTCTGAAATACAGAACCCTAAGGTAACAACTGGTCACATTCTAATAAAACTAATAAAAGTATGACGTCAGTCTCCACTCTGACCTAAAATATGGAATGTCGGAATGTATAATTTATTTGTAGTGGGGCGTGTTAGAAAAGGAGCATCTCAAAGGGTGGTGAGTTTAAGGTGAGCACCATTGTACATAATGTAATAGATAGCAGGAGCAATAGCGTCCGTCATTATTTACGCATAGAAAGATAATTTTGCAGGGTCTGTACATACGTGCATACAGTGTTGCATACATTCCCGGCCTTTCGTTTTTAGTGAAAAATCTTGTAGTCAAACAAAATATCAGTGACCTTTGACATCAAGTACCTCGAAGAAATACATTCAATACGCTAGCCCTAAATATAAAAAAGTCAGCTATATTTTCATAAGGTTCGAACATATGGAGTGCCTATTTGTGTACTTATGCTTATGACTGTAAAGACCGAAAATTAAATCACTTTTCTTAGTGCCAAAAAATACTGAAGATATAGAAATGTGATAGTTTACAAAGTACCTACTTGAAATAAAAAGCCACATATTTGTGAAAAACATTTTTGCTCCAGCAGAATAAAAAGTAGTTTTACTTCACAGTCTGAAAATGGAGTTGTTATACACACTGTAAGTTTTAAATTTACATAAATATTTGTAACATAACCTATAGATATAAAAACGTCTTTTTAAATATATTTTATGCTTTTAGCGGCAGTTTTAAAGAAAAAGGTTGAAGAAAGGTGCACTTCCAAGCAAATTAGATGCTTGTTCTTCAGAAAATGTTGTCGCTAAGAAAATTAAGAAGTTATTAAATGAGTGATGTTCACGATAGTATATAATTTATCCTTATTTGTGAGAGTTTGTACTTACACTTACTAGAAAAAATTTTGTCTGAAGAATGTGACGTCAAATTACCAAATAAGAATTGGGGTATTCATAAATGTATTGAAAGTAGAAGCTTAGAGTTTACCTACATAAGGCATAACAGCATGATAAATTAATTACAACATGTTTTAAGACGGTAAGTGCTTTTTAGATAGTGTTTGTTTCCAAATGATAATTTAGTTTTTCAAGTAATTATTTCTATAATTTCTATTTTCAGGTTGGGTTTGGTCTCATGTTTGGTCCTACAATGGAGGTTATTTTTTGCATAAGGATATTAAGTTAATATTAATCAGTAAACCGATCACTGTAGAAGAATTGCAGCATATTTTTCTGAAAATTGAATCTACACCGCTTGCTTAGGTGGACCAAGTACAAATATTATTATCAATGTGTTCATTCTGATGTGCAATTAAAGTCAACTTATGTTGGGGGCATAGAGAATGCTCAGTAATTTTGGAGAAAGGAACTATTTGTAAACATATTATGTAAATCTTGTTCTTATAATATTGCAGCCCATTACGCCCAGTACTGTTGTAAATAAATTTGTATATTTTACATAAGTTTTATTTTCTTACCATACCTATATAAATTTGAAACTGGTGAATATTTTAGTGATGTGTCGTATTTGTATGAATCGTATAATAATACGACTCTTTCCGATGATACGTATGGTACGAATCTTTACAATCGATACGGTTTCGTATTCGTATCTAGTGTATACTGACCTAACGCGAACAATGCGGTTCGATTTCGTATCGGTAGATAAGTTTCATGCGTTAACCGTTTCCAACTTCTGTTCTCCTGTCGAGATTCACAATACATAACAACTAAAAAAAAAAAACCCTTATGTTTATCCTAGACTGTCACACATCTGTTTATATTTCTCAATAGTTTTTAAGGATTTAAAACCAAAATGTTGCATATATACGGTATACCAATTCAATTGTACAATAGTATAATTATGTGCAGTTGATTTTCGCGCATACTAGCATCTTGAGATACACGGTTATAGTACGAAATAGGAATACGAAACTTCTGATACGAATCTTTCTGCATACGATACGAATACGATACGAATCTTTGAAAAGAGTCGTATTGTATTGCCCATCACTAGAATATTTGTTTCTTTACATAACTGAAATTGCTGTTCAGTTGTGAATATATGCAACACTATATTACTATATGCAGCAAAGCAAATTTATGTACCTATATACAGGTTTTTGTAGGACGCTAAAACTCGCGCCATCTACTAAGTTAAATAGGAATCATGCACTTATGAAGCCATTATTATCATAGGAAAGTGCCGTATGTCGGACCACCTATCTAATACACCCTGATTAAAACTAAATATAGTGAACATAGAATGTTATTTTGTTAGTTAACATTTCTTGGATTAAAGATATTTTGTAAATTTTTATTTTCTGTTGTCAACATAAACATTTTTTTCTTAATTAGCGCCCCCTTTTCTTGGGTGGGGAATGTCGCCCTCGGCTTCTTCCTGCGGCAAAAAGTACCCTGTTCTCCGTTTTATCACCGCCTCCTGCTGCAGCATCGTCCAGGGAGTAGAACAATGGAAATAGACTATTCACTAGCCGAAAGCGTGGGTTCGGGCGCGCTCCTCTCAAGGTCCTGGGGATGGGTGAGCTATGGCCTAGAGCTCCATGTGACGCCGAGACACCCTTCGTGTTGTCTGGCATGATGTTTTCTTTTTGTTTAATTGTTGGTCCTTAAATGGATCTTTTCCAAATATCAAGTGTCCTGAATGGATCTTTTGTATTTGTTTTTTGTGTCCTGTGGATCTTTTCTTAGCAGTGGTTTTTGTCCTATATGGATTTTTTTTATTCGGTTGGCCTGAATGGCTCTTTTCAAATCTGCTGTGTGTGTCCTGAATGAATATTTTATTATTTTTATGATTGTCCAAAATGGATCTTTTCTTTGTAGTCTCACGGGTGAAGGTTTGCTTCATTCAGTGGAGAAAGTAAACAATTATACTGGTTTTGAGTAAGTTTGTCTTGAACGTAGGAGATCTATTTCGGTTGGCTGCGTAGCGAGAACTGCCTGCCGGTAGCGAATCGGTGCATATTTATAGCCGTTTCAGGCAGCCACGCCCCTGTGCGTAATTCCCACCAATTCGCGCCAAGCAGGGTAATGTACTCTAATTTTCACCGGCGACATTCCCCTGCCACGAGGACTTGGCATACTAGATTTTATTAGTTCATAGACACCTAACAATACAATGCTAACTAATACATAAATAAAACATTTTTTGAGCAAAACTAAATAAGGTATTCTGGGCTTTACCGCGTTTTAATTTTAATCGTAGCAAAGTTCCTAACTGATAATATATACAATTCATTTCTTATTTACCTCCATGTCTGTCGCTTCGTCCATCTGGGCGACGGTGGACTCCACTACTCGGGTGGCAGTTCCTCAGGGGCGTGACGGACGTCGTCTAGGTGGATCTTTCTCTACCTCGTACGTCGTCTGGCCTAATTTCCGCGTGAGGAAATATGACCCCTGCCACTTTACGTTCGTGATGTGCGGGCCAGCATTAGGTCCCCCACTTGGTACTGACGGCTGGGTCCAGCGTCTCTGTCCGGGAATAGCTTGCGCTGGTATACTACTTGACGGTCACGGGCTCGCTGGATTCGCTGTGGCCTGGGGACGACGGGCGGCTAGATTTCCTCTGGAACAGTCCACTCACCTGGGCGCGGCAAGACGAGTCCCAGGAGCAGTTCACTAGGTGACATGCCCGTGGCAGCATTGGTTCTCGTTCTCAGGGAGTACAGGGTTAAGGGAAAGGTAGTCACTCCACTTGTTGACTGGCTTTTTTGTTCGTAGGATTTTTTTTAGTTCTTGTACCCTCTCGATCGGGTTCGACTGCTGATGGTAAATTGCAGATGTGGTATGTCGTATGTGGTGTCTCTGCATGAACCTCTCCCAAATGGCGCTTCTGAATTGGGAACCGTTTTCGGTAATTAAATGGTCTGGATACCCCCAACGGTGGAATACATCCACTTGTAAGAACTGCAATATGGTCTTGGCTGTCGCACTGGCAGCTGGGCGCACCTCCACCCATTTAGTAAACATGTCTGTAGCCAAGAGGACATATTGGTAGCCCTTCCCCGTGATTGAATAGTGGCTTAGTGCGTCCACGCTGATGGTCTTCCAAGGGTGGTTATTCGTCTGGGGCCTCAGGGCTGCATGGGGCTACGGCGGACCTTGTTTTATTGCGGCGCACTCTCGGCAAGCAGCGACGTGCCAGCACACGTATTTACTCATGCGGGGCCAGTGGTAATTTCGTTGGATGGCCGTCAATGTTTCTTCTCTCCCCGAGTGGGCAGCCAGAGGGGAGCTATGGTATTCTTCGAATATCCTCTCTCTCATGTGGTAGGGAACTAACGGAGCTCGACGTCCCCCTTTTTGAAACCATATGAGGTCATCGTATACTAGATAAAGATACTCGCGGCTTATTTTGCGGTCTTTCTCATTCTGGGGCCCGTCTTGTTGTATGCGCCAGAGACGGTCCTTATCCCGCCGGCACGCCTCGTCCCGGCATTGCTCATCCACCACTACCTAGAACAGGGGTTGGTGCTCCTCTTAGATTTGTTGTAGGACAGAAAATATCCGATCATCTTGGTGGCACTCTCTCGGAACTTCGTGAGTCTCGGGGTAGCTGAACAAAAAATCGGGCAATTGTTTCGAGTACCTGGCACGTATTCCACCACGAAGTTGTACTCCTGCAACATCAACGCCCACCTGGTCAGTTTCACCCGTTCATCTCGATATTTATCCAACCATTGTAGGGCCCGGCTGTCAGTATGCAGAATGAACTGGTGATATTTCTTCACGGCCCAGACTGTCGCAAGGACCTCTTGTTCATTACAGTGATACCTTCTTTCTGCAGGGCTGAGTTTCGCCTAAGCGCAAGCGATTATGCGCCGGTTTCCCTGTTCATAACCCTGTTCATAACACTGGAAAAGGATGGCCCCAAGTCCTAGGCTGCTGGCATCCGTCTGCAGATGGAATTGTTTGTCCGGCTCCGGGCGGCATAACTGCAATGGCTGGGCGAGGGCGGCCTTCAAATTCTCGAACGCGGCTTGCGCTTCAGGCGTCCACTGAAAGAGGCGTCGTTTCGTCGATAATAAGTTTGTCATAGGGGCGGCAATCTCAGAAGAGCGTGGCACTTAGTCCCTAACCCAATTGGCTGTGCCCATGTACGCACGCAATTCCTTAATGGTGCGGGGCCGCTGGAAGTCCTCTATTCGCTTTAGATGCCCTTCTTGTGGTAGGTTGTGTTAAGTCGTAATAAGGTGACCCATGTATGCTAGCTTCGTCGTCCCAAAGAGGCAATTTGCAGGTGCACAGTGTAGGTTATGCAGTCGAAACCTTTCTAAGATGAGGCTTAAATGGATCAGGTGGGCTTCGTGGTCGCGGGAACGAAGCGATGCACGTACCCTTCCAGGACCTCCATCATGCATTTCTGGAAACTCCCTGATGCTCCGGCGAGACCAAAGGGCATCAACTTTGACCATCAGGAGTGGAAAAAGCCGTGTAGCGTCTGGAGCGGGCTTCCATCGGATCTGTCGGTATTCCGATTTTAAGTCCAGCGTCGTAAATATCTTGGCGTCCCCCAGCTCTCTGATGGTATCGTGTATTGAAGGTAATTGCAGCGTCTCCATCAGGGTTTTCCTGTTCAATTGCTGATAGTCAATGCAAAAACGCGGGGTGCCATCCTTCTTGGCGACTATAAGTGCCGGGCTACTGAAATCCGAGATACTTCGTCTAATAACTCCAGTAACCAGCATTTCCTTGACTTCCTCGTTGATGATGCGTTTTTTCTCCTCGGCATAATGGAATGGCCTGACTATGACTGGGGCTTCGTCTCGCAAGTGGATAACGTGTTGGGCCGCCCGAGTGGTGGTCGGTCTCATAGGTTCTGCGAACACCTCCGGGTACCCTTCCAGAAGCCAGGTGTACTGCTGCATACATTCAATTAGGAGGTGGTCCTTAAGCTGGGCATATGATATTCCTTTGCCTTGGGAGGGCGCTCCTGCACCCAATACGCTATTTTCCGAATGCCAGTACCTTAGTGGAGGCAGCCTCGGGCCAAATCGATGACAGCGAGCTGCTCCTGCAGCCACGGTTGTCCCAGGACAGTCTGCTCCGTTAGATGGTCCATCACCACCATTTCAGTCTCACACTCCTCCTGCAGAACGAATCGAACACGAATCTTCCCTCTCGATTGGGCATTGGAGTTGTTACATGCTAATGTAACACTGGCTGGAATGACCTGAAGTTCCCTTTCGTCGACGAAATCGGCTTGGATGAAGTTGCAGTTTGCGCCAGTGTCCACCAATGCTGCCACTTTGCGCCCATTGATCTGGATCTGGACCCTAGGCAAGGTGTGGGGGGGGGGGGCGGCAATTGCTTGGAGATTAATTATTCCCTTGTTGAGGGCCGGGCATCGCCCCGTGCCACGGCTCTCTGTGCGTTTCCTGATTCTCTTCGGTCTTCCGTCCTGTTCAGTGTTGGACAGTCGTTATTGTAGTGTTGGCCTTGACAGTGTCTGCACGGGTATGGGGATCGTCTGGGTTCGGTGGGGTTGGCTCGCCTACGCGTCGTCGGCGAAGGGGGCCCAGCAACGTTCACATGGCCATCTGCGACGTCTCCTTCCACGTTCGTAATAACATGCATGAGGTCTTAGATATTTGTGGGCTGGACGTTCCGGATATACGCTAGTCTGGAATGCAACTGCTTAAAGATGACTGAACAAGCGCCTCTGAGGTGTCCGGAGCTAATCGCTTAAACATATTTACTTTTCGGATGATAAATAATCAGGCCGGTTCCTGCGTCTTTTGCTTCTCTCCATAAAGTCGCATTGTAGCTTGGGAAACTACCGATCTAAGAAGAAGTCGAATGAAATCGTGGTCTTATTTAGGGCGTCGAAGCAAACCTTCGCAGCATCTAAGGGGGTAGGTTTCAGCGTATTAATATAAGCCGTTTCTTTGATTTTCTTAGGCTTGAAATACTTTTTAAGACGATCAATGTACTCTTGCGGGTCCTGTTCTTCAAGCCCACTAAAGGTAAAGTCTGGTTTTTTCTCTTCGACAGGCTCCAGCTTCTACACGGTTTCCATGAGTTTTTGCGTTGCTTGTGTCAAGGCCGCAAGTGATTACAGCTGCATATTTTCGGGTGAAGTCGAGTTTTCTAGGTGCCACTGAATTCCTTGCCCTCGCGCGGTGGGGATGTTCCCTGAATCCAGGAGGGGGAGGGGTTGTTCTTGTCTTTGGAATGGCCTCGGTTGCTCAGGTGTAAACGTGGTCATGAATTCGGGTGCTGATGTGGTTCGAGGTATCTGTCGAGAGCCAAAGGCCCCACGCTGGTCGGTGCCATGTCGCCCTCGGCTTCTTCCTGCAGAAAAAGGTCCCCTGTTCTCTGTTTGATCACCGCCTCCTGGTGCAGCATCGCCCAGGGAGTGGAACATTGGAAATATACTATTCACCAGCCGAAAGCGTGGGTCCGGGCGCGCTCTCAATTTCCTGGGGATGGGTGAGTATAGAAGTTAATGGTTATATTTTCTCCTATAATAAATTTAGATCTCGTTGGTTATATGTATATATTTAAAAGTTTTAAAATTGTTAACAATGGTATGAATCAAATTTAATTCGTATATATAACATTTTGTTCTGGAATTTTATTTTGCTAAAGTACGTTATTCTTTGTTTTGATATTTTCGATCTTCATCTTTTTCTTGCATGGATACCGCCAATCCTTAAGAGTAGCAATCATAACCCATTCAATTGCCAAACACCATGCAACATGTAAAGATGCATACAAGGCTGATTCAATATTATTTCCTATATGACCTGGATTGTAAAAAATAACTATGGAATACATAGATATAACTCCTAAACTAGCTGCTAGGGTTCAGCACAACCAAATTATGTACGACTTTATTTTTATTCCTGATGATTGTAACATGTGTACTAGATATCCAAAAAACAGGCCGATGAAATATGAACTTGATCGCATATGAGTTTTTATGTATAAATTTACAAAGTAAAAGTTTTTTGATAAATCCGTTAATTCTGGAGGGTATGCCATAAAAGTGGGATTTAGATTAATCCAGAATGGAATTCCTATTAAAATTATAATACAAAGAGCCAACAAATATTCTCCAATTCTTCTTCGAAACCATAGAGGATAAATTATAAGCGGGGAAATTATAAATATGTGGTAAGCAACAGCTAAATACCATGACTGGAATGTGCACTTAACCCGGACTATTAGTCCGACGCTCTAGCAATGCACGGTTTTAACAACATTTTTTTTTGGAAATCATTGTTCTGAAGTTGTGGGTAATTGGTAGAAGGGATTCAACATATACACAAAATCTCTGAAGTAGACATTTTCGATGATGTCTTCTTCGGGATCGATAATGGTTATGGTACTCAACCATTTTGACAATCGTTTATCTAATTCTTTTTTCCTCTTATGTACTGGAGCTTCTGGAAAATCAGGTGGAGGAAAATGTTTTTTAATGTGTCTCTTTAAATTAGACTTGGTTGTGCTATGAGTGTGAACTGCTCTATAGCAAATTTTGCAAATGGGTTTCCTGCTAGTTGTTTAATAAAAATCGTTTGCCCAATTAGTTGATTTCTTTGTTTTCTTTGCTATGCTTTTGGTGCTATGCCTCAACACTGCTCCACTGCAGGAGGGCTTAGAATTTTCTCTGGCTACTGCTATGCGGAGATTATAGACAACTAAATACAGTTACAGTACCAGACAGGTACCTCATTTCATAATTTCAATTCACAATTATATGGTTGTATTATCTTTTCAAAGACAGATTTAGTTCGTGCGTATCAATCGTATGTATCATCAAATACTAATAGCAAAAACTGACATTTATAAGACAGCTATTACTACGCCTCTTGGCTTGTTCGAATGCCCTTCGGCTTACGTAATTCTGGCCAAACTTTCCAAAGGTTTATGAATGAAGTTCTTGTCGATTTACCTTTCGTTTTTGTCTACCTAGACGATTTACTACTAGCGAGTAAATCATATACACAACATTTACAGCATTTGAGAGTAGTTTTTGAAAGATTAGATTTGTATGGTATTAATATTAAACCTTCAAAATGTGTATTTAGTACAGTAAGCAAAGCAGTAAAAATGGTAAAATTCCCGGCCAGAAAACGATGAAAGGAATTTCCTAAATTTTTTTTGCAATATGCTTTATAAAATACGTACATTAAAATCTATATTGTCGCATTACCTGCTTTTTGTTTTTAAGGATGGAAACCATCCCTTAAAACTGAAAAATTAATAACTCTCCTAATTTTAGGAATAAATTAGCGAAAATCCATGTACTTATGTTTTTGAGGTCACTGAATATGTCTGTGAGGTCAAATATTATGAGATGAAAATATTAAGGGTTGAAATCACCCTTAAATAATGAAAAATTAATGTGTTCTAATTTTACGAATGAAATCTCGAAAATCCATATACTTATATTTTTGAAGTTGCTGAATATGATTATGAGGTCAAAACATAGGAAAGACGAAAATATTAAGGGTTAAAACCACCTCAAATACTGAAAAATTAATAATTCTTCTAATGTTACAAACAAATTCACGAAAATCCATATACTTATGATGAGGTCGCCGAATATGATTATGAAGTCTAAATTTATAAAACAAAATGGTGGATTAAAAATGGTCACAAAAGAGTGTAGTAATATGTCTAATTTTGTTAAAAATACAGATTGTTATAAATAAATCAAATTAATACAATTAAGTAAATTAATTAAATAACATTTTTAATCTGCTCTCTAAACATGCTAAAGTCTAACGACATTTAAAATGCGCATAAAAACTGAAAAGTTTCAACATTATTTCAAACTGTCATATCTCTGGAAAAGTTTGTTGTAGGAAAAAAAATAGATAATCAAACTCTTAGTTTTTTTATAAGCTTCATTTCATTCTTATATCATGTTTTTATCAATCTTATAGTTTTTGAGATATTTCAATTTTAAATACATAATTTTCTTGCGTATGCGCTCAAGCGCCATCTTTAAACCTTTATATCTCTGGAACAGTTTGTCGTAGGAAAATAAATATAAAACTAAATTGTTCATTTTTTTATAAACTTCATTTTGTACTCTTACCGTTTTTTATAAAAAAATATTTTCTGAGCAATTTCCAAAAACCCGATTTTTAAAAACAAATTATGAAAATTTTCCTTATTGAAAATGGGTACAGAATGAAAAATAATTATTTTAAAAATTCTAAATAATTTGG
Organism: Rutpela maculata; assembly: GCA_936432065.2. Taxonomy (NCBI): domain Eukaryota; kingdom Metazoa; phylum Arthropoda; class Insecta; order Coleoptera; family Cerambycidae; genus Rutpela; species Rutpela maculata. Next base: position 101,029,688 of record OW386286.2, on the reverse strand, counting down.
ACATGTCAGTAATAATATCCATTAACAATATCTAGAAGGATTTTTAAGAAATTTGAATTAATAAGAAATTAGAGCAATAAGACCAAAAGAAAAGAACGCCTAAATTTTTAAATTCGCTACTTTTTTGTTTGTAACTTATTTGGTTTTCATTATAAAAGGTCGTAATACGTCTCAATCGAAAGAAAATTTGTCGAGAGCAAAAGGCCTCACGCTGGTCGGTGCCATGTCGCCCTCGGCTTCTTCCTGGGGAAAAAGGTCCCCTGTTCTCCGTTTGATCACCGCCTCCTGAGGCAGCATCGTCCAGGGAGTGGAACATTGGAAATAGACTATTAACCAGCCGAAAGCGTGGGTCCGGGCGCGCTCTCAATTTCCTGGGGATGGGTGAGTATAGAAGTTAATGGTTCTCCTATAATAAATTTAGATCTCGTTGGTTATATGTATATATTTAAAAGTTTTAAAATTGTTGACAATGGTATGAATCAAATTTAATTCGTATATATAACATTTTGTTCTGGAATTTTATTTTGCTAAAGTATATTATTTTTTGTATTGATATTTTCGATCTTCATCTTTTTCTTGCATGGATACCGCCAATCCTTAAGAGTAGCAATCATAACCCATTCAATTGCCAAACACCATGCAACTCTATGTAAAGATGCCTACAAGGCTGATTCAATATTATTTCCTATATGACCTGGATTGTAAAAAATAACTATGGAATACATATATATAACTCCCAAACTAGCTACGTTTCATGACATTTTAAGCCCATTTGAACAATAAAAATTTTAAAAAATTTTTTTGTCGTTACTATACTTCCTCTGGATGTGGAAGTAATAGATAATCAAACTCTTCGTTTTTTTATAAGCTTCGTTTCATTCTTATATCATGTTTTTATCAATCTTATAGTTTTTGAGCTATTTCAATTTTAAATACATAATTTTCTTGGGCATACGCTCAAGCGCCATCTTTAAACCTTTATATCTCTGGAACAGTTTGTCGTAGGAAAATAAATATAAAACTAAATTGTTCGTTTTTTTATAAACTTCATTTTTGTACTCTTACCGTTTTTTATAAAAAAATATTTTCTGAGCAATTTCCAAAAACCTGATTTTTTAAAAACAAGTTATGAAAATTTTCCTTATTGAAAATGGGTACAGAATGAAAAATAATTATTTTAAAAATTCTAAATAATTTGGACATGTCAGTAATAATATCCATTAACAATATCTAGAAGGATTTTTAAGAAATTTGAATTAATAAGAAATTAGAGCAATAAGACTAAAAGAAAAGAACGCCTAAATTTTTAAATTCGCTACTTTTTTGTTTGTAACTTATTTGGTTTTCATTATAAAAGGTCGTAATACGTCTCAATCGAAAGAAAATTTTAATATTTTTACAAGAATAAAAAGTTGTAGATTTTGAGTAATTTTAGATTTGAACGTTGTAGTGTATTGGAATTACTTGTACCTAACGTTGACAAGTAATGAAGTATCATCGAATGCTAGGTGGCGCTGTGCAGCTGACGGCCGGAGGAGACGGCAGTTGATGTCGGGCAGCGGTGCGAGTGGGTCGGTGGTGTGAAACTAAGTGAAGTGTCTTATTCTGACAGTATAAGCGAAGTGAGACATAATCGGGCATATTACAAACGTCTTATATTTTATCTGAATGTTTCGGCGCCATTTTGAAAATGCCATATTTCTAAAATTAAACATCGGAGAAAAGAAAATGCCATTCGATTTATTTTCGTAAAAGATTTAATTTTGCACCCTTGCGTTTTTTTATTAAAGTCCACATTTTTCGAGTAATTTAAAAAAAAAAGGTCTAGGCATACTGATTTTAGGGGATGAAAATTGCAATTTTCAGTTCGCAGTATCTCGAAAAATATGCATTTTAGCAGAAAAGTGTACAAGACCTTTCTTTCTTATAATTTGATTCTCTATCATATTATCTGTATTTTAAGTTTTTTTTTGCGACAACCCCTAAGAGGGGAGGAAACCACCCCTAACCAAAAAGCAGAAAAAATGACAATATAGATTCTTATGTACTTACTTTATAAAGCATGTTGAGGAAAAAAAATTGGAAATTCATTGCATCGTTTTCGGGTTGGGATTTAAAAGCTTCACTTACTGTACTAATTAGGTGTTGATCATTTGACGTTTCTAGGACATAATATATATTCAGCTGATATTTTACCATCTGTTGAACGAGTGAACGTCATTAACAATTTCCCCTACCAACAACTCTCAAGCAGCTGCAACGGTTTATAGGTATGATAAACTTCTATCATCGTTTCGTATCTAATTTCGCTGAGATTTTGGTACCTCTACATTCATTATGTACTAGTTTACTCCGTAATAGGATTATAATAATAAGCGATTGGCCTACTGTCTTGACAGTTTCTTGAAAGCCAAAAGTGCTCTAACTAATGCGATACTATTAGCCCATCCTTGTAGTGATAACAATACGCTTTTATCGCTGACAGTTGATTGTTCCAATATCTCTATGGGGGCAGTTTTGGAGCAACGTGATAGCAAAGAAGTAATTACCCCTTTAGCTTTCTTTTCACGTAAGGTTACTATAGCGGAAACAAGATACTCAGCTTTTGATAAGGAACTTCTTTCCTTATTCACTGCTATTAAGCATTTTAGGTTTCTGCTCGAAGGTCGTAAATTCATTTGCTTCACCGACCATAAGCCATTAATTAGAGCATTATTCACCAAAGCTGAAAGATCTCGTCAAATACGACATTTGGAGTATATCGCACAATTTGCATGTGAGATCCGACATATTAAAGGAAAGGACAATATTATAGCCGATACCTTATCGCGTATGCATGATACGTCCTCCTTACAGCAATGTGTTTCTTCAGTTCAGACCAAGAAGTCTAACTTAATTAATATTAATTTCGACTTAAAATTACTGAGCAAAGCTCAAAAAGAAGATACTGATTTTAAGTTCCTATTGTCGAATCAATCATCAAGTTCTAAAATTGTTTATAATTTAAAGAAAATTAATATTCCAGATTAAGATGAATGTATCGCCCAAAGCTACGCCCGTACGTTCCAAATAGGTATAGACGAACTATCTTTGATATATTTCACGGTTTATCTCATCCTGGGATTAAAGCTAATAGAACGTTGGTTATTAACAACTATTTTTGGCCCAAAATGAGCACAGATTGTAATTTGTGGGCGAAATCATGTATTACCTGTCAAACTAATAAAATCAACCATCACACCAAAAGTCAGATTGGTAAATTTGAGGTCGATCATATTCATATAGATCTAGTCGGACCATTGCCTCCTTCTAAAGGATGTTCCTATATACTTACTGTTATCGAACGATTTACTAGATGGCCAGAGGCTTATCCTCTTTCTGATATCACGGCAGAGACTGTCGACTTTATTTCAGAATTTTGTATGCCAAAGTACCTATTTATATAACCACGGATCAATGCGTACAATTTGAGTGAAAGTTATTTTCGTAGTTTTCAAAATTTTTAGAATACGTACAACTTCATAACACCCTTCTTTTAACGGCATGGTAGAAAGGTTTCATCGCTCTCTTAAAGCCGCATTAAGAGCTAGGGCTAACACGTCACATTGGGTGGATGAACTATTTATTATATTATTAGCTTTCAGAGCGATCCCAAAAGACGATTTGCAGTGTTCTTCAGTCGAACTTGTTTTTGATCAAACATTGCGATTACCCGGCGAGTTTTTTTACTATGTCGTATACTAATCCGGAAGTTCCCCTCTTTATTACTAAATTACGTACTTATTTTGATAATTTAATTGATACTTCTTCTGTTCGTCACGTTAATCACAAATCATTTATTGATCCAGACGTTTTGACTTGTGATTATATTTTTGTTCGAGTAGAGCATTTAAAGCCGTGTTTTTCTCCTTTGTACGATGGACCATTTAAGGTTTTGTCCCGTACGGATAAATTAATTACTTTTGTTAAGGGTACTAAATAGTCTAAGAGCTAGCAACGTCGAAAAATAAGTGATTTTAGCAAGGCTCATTCTTTTATATTACCTCCCTTATTATGGTGTAATAGGCATGAGGGCGGTCTGGCTGGCTGTAGACGTTGCGTTTACCTGTGAGAGTAGCGACTATACAGTTAAAAAAATTACAAAATTATACTTATGACAGTAGCATGACATTTGGTTGAATCATTTTTTGTTGCTCGTGGGTTCGATCCCTAGTAATGCCCTATTTTTTTTTTTTTTAGTAAATCCTGTTATTTCATCTATAACTTGAATTTAAAATGCTTAAATCAAATTATCATATGTTCTTGAATATTTCTTAATATACATTCCATGGATATTATTGATTTCAAGAGTTGCAAAATTATATGTGAAAAATTGTATGTGCAGATATTGAATATAGATAATTAAAAACACTTTAAAATATAAATTACGTCAGATGGACGTAATTTTATAATGCATTCTAACTTGTGGCATGTATAGCCAGGATAAAGGTAGCTATTTTAATGGATTTTATAATTGTATCTTAAAGTCTTTCTGTAATGACTTTACTTATGTCATCTATCTCTAGTAGTATTTTTAAAATAGAAGATTAAAAATGGGTTAATTATGAAGGACATGAGTAATTAAAACAGCTCTAATACTGTGACTTTTTGCCCAGCGCTGACGTGCTGATATAGAGTTCGTTAAATGTGAAACTCCAGTTAATCGTCTTGTTGCATCAGCATTTAGTTTGCTCTAGTGTTAGGTCAATCGGTATTTTTGAGAACGGTTTATTGGTTCTTTTTATTCCAAAAAAACCTTTCTTCAAATCATCTTCTAGTCCTGGGTGAGTTTCACTAACGTTATTTAAATTGTCTGAATATTTAACAGTCCATCGAGCGTAGTTTGGCTGGTTAAATATGAAAAATAAATTAGTTATTTTCGGGATTACATATTTTTATATTTCAAAATCACCCATGAGTGATATAATAATTTACAAGTTGTACATAAATCATGTAATATTGGGGTGTTTTTCCACGATCACCCTGACGTGTGGTTTCTTCATATTGTTGATAAGATGATAGTACTTCAGATAGTGATTTGTAAGGTAACACTTCTGTCATCGTTGATGAATCAGAAACCTTCATTTCTTGATATTTCAAAAGATCGTCGTAAATCAGCTCCTTCAGAAATGTATAATCAATTTTTTTGGTCCTTAAAAATTGCTCAAAATTCAAAATTTGCAATCCAAGAGCCATTAACGGATACAGACGCTTGCAACGATTGAAATGTTTGCCTTCAATTATTCCATTTACGGACCCACTGCCCACAACCCGTATTTCTTGATATTCTCACTCTTTCAGATATACTCTGACGTAATTCTCCCACTAACTGAGGTTCTGCTTCTATTGCGTATGTCTGCACTTGAACCAAACAACCTGTTTATTTATGTTATGCTATGAATTATGATTTTATTAATTTAGTTAATAAAATTAATAAGGGTTCTTTTAAGTATAGTACCTAATAGCATAAATTTTATAATCCAAATTAAAAAAAAGGAGATGATAAACGCAATACTATTTAATTTTTATTCCAAAACGATATTCTTGCTTTTTCGATATCGATATCGTACGGCCTTTTCACTCATGTATTAACTAAAATCTGATTGTTAAAAAAAATACGGAAATGTTTCATGGCCATAGCGCAATAGTTAATGAGAGGATTTAAACAGGATGATAGTCCGCTAACTCGCAACATAACCCAAATCAGACAGTATAATGCAATCCTTTTGATATCCGACACGCCCTACCATACCAGGCGTTGCCTATTTTCCGGCAACCTCTCTAGCCATACTTTCCTATACGAAAACTTCTTATTTCCTCACCTTTAATCTTTCTAAAACTAATAACCAACCTTCTCTATCCTCTTTATAGGTTCTATTTGTTTTATCCTTTTTGTCCTTTTTGTTTCTAAATTCCATCTTGGCCTATAAATTCTTAAAAACCAATATATTTCGTACCATATCTTTTTAAATTTCCACGGAATTTTCCTGGTGGCAGGAAGACCACCAGGGTAGAATTGCTTCAAGGTTTTTTCGTTGAGTTCTGTTTTCCCATGCCAACAACCAAAATTAAATAAGTGCTTTGCCTAGTGAGTGATAATTCTTTACAGTTTTCTTTTAATTAGCTTTAGGTCCGTGTGGACACATTTTTAATTTTAATATAGTTTTTAAGTCTGCCTGTGTCAGACAGGAGTACTAACTCATAAGACATCCGTCGTTAAGCCAAACCGGACCTGCCTCGCCCAGCCCTGCAATCACCACGGCACTGAGCGCCGTGGTTGTCTGGCTGGCTTCGGGACAGGTTCCGACGAGGCACATATGTATATAGAACCTTTAATAAATTGTTATTGCTTGCTTGCTTGAGGATTTCCATGCCGAAATTCGCAGTTCAAATCTTGAACATATAGATTTTTTTTTTAATTTATAAAATGATACAAAAAATTTATTTTTATCACAATTGCAAAGCTCGTTCAAAAAGCTACAATTTAAGATAAAAGAAATTCTTAGTATTTATGAAGCTTCAAAAATTTTTCAAGAATCTCGTTTTTTAGGAAAAATAAATATTTTTATTTTTAATTTTTCATAACAGATTGCACATACAAGATCTATTATTTCACCAAGTTTCATTAAACAGATTTATTACTTTTTTTAGTAATTTCAGTTAATGTAAGATTGGAAATTTTCGTGGTTTTTATTTTTCTGCAAAAAAATATAATGGCGGATAGGATTTGGCTTCATGTAGTTTTTACTTCCACATCCAGTGGAAGTATAAGTAGTATGTAACGACAAAAATTTTTTTAAAAATTTGTATTGTTCAAATAGGCTTAGAATGCCATGAAACGTCGAGATTTTAAGTTTGAGCGAATAAAAAATTTTCTGTCTGTCGGTCTGTAACTTTTTTTGTGCGCACGTTTACTCTGGAACCGTTTAAGATATTGACTTGAAATTTGGTACACATATGTACTTTAATGAGATCTGGAACTAGATTATATTTTCATCTTGTTCCGTCAAAGGGTTGGGGGGTGAATTGGGGTAGATTTGGGGTAAATAGCTAAATCAAGCAGGTAAGAGTCCAGAAAATTGGTATTTAGTATATACAAGAGAAGCTACCCAGGTAGCAAGGGTACGTTATAATGACGTCAAAATCTGGTGATTCTGGTCAAAAAGACGTCAGGGCACTAAATATCGACGACATAATGACGTCTCATATATGACATTAAAATGACGTGCTACGTATCACGTCATATTGTCGTCTTTTTTCGGTGTTAAATTTATTTATATTTTATCGGATTACAAACTTCAAAACTCGCTGATGGCATTTTGTTATCGTGAGCAGAGTGTAAAGTTTAAAAAAAAAATAATCGTGTCGTGAGGGATAAGTATTGGCGTTTTTATTCGAGGATAATGTTTTTTAACAATATCCAAAATAATTTATATTCGGAAAAGTTTGCAAAGATTCGGCAGTTTATTTGTGAAGATATCGAGTTCTTTTAATAATAAAATTAGATTAAAATGCATTAAAAAGCAAAATCTAGCCGTTACGTGTTCCACTATAAAGGCTTTAAGCAAGTATTCAAACAGAGGTTAGTGGTCGAGAGAGGGTTAAGCGTCGTGTTTCAAGTCAAGAGGTGCGGGGTCCCCTGCTCATTCCGTCTTTTTTTTTTTTTTTTGTTAAAATAATTGCGAAAAAAATTTTAGTTGTTTTTTTTTAAGGTAATCGCTTATAAAACCGATGTACGAATATACTTCTTTTCAATTTTAGGTCTGTTTTAAACCATTAAATATTCTATTTATGTTGTAGATGATATTATACGTTCCACTATAAAGGCTTTAAGCAAGTATTCAAACTGAAGTTAGTGGTCGAGAGGGTTAAGCGTCGTCTTTCAAGTCACGAGGTCCGGGGTTCAACCCCTGCTCATTCCGTCTTTTTTTTTTTGTTAAAATAATTGTGAAAATTGTTTTTTTAAAGGTAATTGCTTATAAAACCGATGTACGAATATACTTCTTTTCAATTTTAGGTCTGTTTTAGACCATTAAATATTCTATTTATGTTGTAGATGATATTATACCTTTACCGTTTTTTCTCCAACACTATTCCCAGGTTTGTATAAGTACTTCAACTTAAAACTTAAATTCTTAAAGTAAACATTTTTTTTAACGAACCGCCACTGAATTAATGTAATAATTACGTTGTTCAACAAGTACTCGTACTTCTCAGGTGACACTGGTGACAGTTTAATTAAATAAAATAAGTTCTTCTTAATAATTACCTATAAATAAATAAAAATACTAGTAACTCGAAAAATTCAGAATTGGGAACACGTAAAAAAATAGAAAAAAAAAGAGAACCTGAAGATTTTCATATATTTTAAATAAGGCTAGAAATTCAATTTCACATAATAAAGACTTCATACACATCACCATAAATACTGCTTTTAGCATCCGAAATAACGGTCACTAAGATAGCACAGTTGGTAGAAGAGTCAGTATAGTAGGAGAGCTGGCAAACATTATGGTGAACGATAAGATTCAAAATTTTCATTGATGCCAGTCCATTCTTTGGTCTTTGGGTATGTCAAAACCGATCGTCTGCCGTTTCAAAGTGGCAGCATTAACTTGGGGGGGGGGGGGTGTATTCAAAAAGGGGTGATTTTAGGTTTTAGTGAATCACATTGTTCAAGAAAAATTTTTGCAGGGGTGACTAATATAGTTAGTCTAGACGGCATTTCTACCCAGGCAGACGATTTTTCTGGTAGCATTATCATAGCCGACGCAACTCAAAATGGCAAAAAATTACATTTCTGTGAACTATTTTGTTCAAAAATAATTTTCGCGTCCTTCGATTTGTCTACTTATGGTTTAATAAATAACGAATCGGCAGACGACAAAATCGGTAGCATCGCCCTAGCAGACGCTGTCAAAGTGACAGATCCGGTTTTGATGAACGACATTTATCAAGAAAAATTGTGTAAGGAATGATAAATACAACTCAAGATTATATTCTCGCCCAGGCCGTCATTTTTTTTCGTAGCTATGTGTATGGCAGACACCTGTCAAAGTGGCAAAAATCACGTTTCGGTGAACTATAGTGGTCAAAAATAATTTTTGCGTCCTTCGATTCGTCTATCTATGGTACAATAAATAACGAATCGGCAGACGAAAAATCGGTAGTATTTTCCTAGTAGACGCTGTCAAAGTGAAAAATTTTAATTTTTTTTTCTATATAAATAGGTTTAGAATGGTGCGACGAAATTTTAAGTTTGAATAACAAAAATCTGCCTGTAGGTCGGTTATCTATTATAAAGTCATACAAGTTGTCCGCCAGAATTTTGATACTTCAAACTATCAGGATGGAAATATATTTAATATCCCGAAGGGTCCATCGATTTTGGGAAACTTTAAAGATGTATTCCCCTCGGATCCCATAATTAGTTCCTATGGTACAGGAGCAAAAGCATATTCCATGCAATCTGTAGGTAGCGAGTTAAAAAAAGACCACCTTTTTGTTACTTTTTAAATAATATTTATTTGTTTATTGCGATATTACCATATTGTGATACTACCGTGTAGGTATATAGGCATTTTTCTATATCAGAGTTTATGTTTTTTGTTAAGTAAGGATGTTGATTTTTTTTTAAATGAATATTTAAGTTATAAGTTGCTTGTGATATCGTATTTAATCTTCCTTTTGGTAATATAAGGTACTGTTATCAATAAGTCGTTTGTATGTTCCTTACGGTATAGCCATATATGATAGATTGATATTCTTATGGCTATACATATTATTTGTTACTTTTAGATTATTATGTTCTGAAAATAATGTATTCTAGGCTTTTTGTTATGTTATTTTCTATTTGTATAGAAGTAATAAATCTGTTGTTTAAAGTCTAAGTATTTTTGTTTTATTCGCACAGGAAATATAACGAACGAACTGTCACCGATTTTTTGTATGCAGAGAAATTCTTTGTTTGAAAACTGCTGTCTAAGGAATCACTATTTCCACATACCATCAAAGAGGGTAATTTGATGATAGGACGAAAGTAACGGGGTGGCCGTGGCGGTGGTCGATGGCAAAATGTTTTGATAGTTTTGCTTCTCGTACACACACTTGATCACAATTTTATTTCTTTAGCCCATTTAATATGGGGTGGGGGTAGCGGCAGTGGCTGATGTCAAAAAAAAATTTGAGATCTTTGGTTCATTTAAATAATAGGGTGGGGATGGCTGATACTAACAAATTTTTAAGACTTGGTTTCTCGTACATACATTAAATCCCAATTTGATTAATTCTTACTTGTTTGCTTTCCCTATTTAACCTTATTTGCCCCCAACCCCTCGACAATATAATCTAGTTCTAGCTCTCGTTACAGTACATAGATACACCATAAATCAATATCTTAAACAGTTCCAGAATAATTGTGCGCACAAAAAAGATTACAGACAGACCTACAGACAGATTTTTGTTGTTCAAACTTAAAATTTCGTCGCAATATTCTAAACTTATTTATATAAGAAAAAAAAAAATTAAAATTTTTCACTTTGACAGCGTCTGCTAGGAAAATGCTGCCGATTTTTTCCTCTGCTGATTCGTTATTTATTGTACCATAGATAGACGAATCGAAAGACGCAAAAATTATTTTTGATCACTACACAGTTCACCGAAACGTGATTTTTGCTACTTTGACAGGTGTCTGCCATACACATAGCTACGAAAAAAATCGTCTGCCCGGACGAGAATGTAATCTTGACTTGTTGTATTTATCATTCCTTACATAATTTTGTTTGATAAATGTCGTTCATTAAAACCGGATCTGTCACTTTGACAGCGTCTGCTAGGGCGATGCTACCGATTTTTTCGTCTGCCAATTCGTTATTTATTAAACCATAAGTAGACAAATATAAGGACGCGAAAATTATTTTAGAACAATATAGTTCACCGAAATGTGATTTTTTGTCATTTTGAGTTGCGTCTGCTATGATAATGCTACCAGAAAAATCGTCTGCCTGGATAGAAATGCCGTCTAGACTAACTATATTAGTCACAGCTGCAAAAATTTTTCTTGAACAATATGGTTCACTAAAACCTAAAATCACCTCTTTTTGAATACACCCCCCCCCCCAAGTTAATGCTGCCACTTTGAAACGGCAGACGATCGGTTTTGACATACCCAAAGATCAAAGAATGGACTACTATCAGTGAAAATTTTGAATCTTATCGTTCACCATAATGTTTGCCAGCTCTCCTACTAGTACTGTAATACGGACAACGGGAGACATGTAGGTTTGAACCCTACGGACCGCGATTGGTAAAGGTAAGTAAAAATGAATTTAATAACTTAATAAACATTATAATTTGCAGGCAACCCTTGTGAGAAAAAGTTGGAGTGATGGTAAACAATATTAGATATGTTAATATGTAAATAAAATTACGGATGGCTAACAAACAAATTCATTAGGACAAAACTTATTTATGCATTAATTATTTTATTTTTATCAAGTAGATTACTAATTAGTATGTAGTTTTATATGTTCCTATTACTAAAAACCTGTGGGGGGATTACCAAATATAACCTGAAAAAGACGTCATTCGTCTGAGACATTAGGAAGTCATTTTCACGATTCATTTGCGTCATCTAACTCGTCATTTCTCGTCACTCCTGACCATTTTTTCACGTCATTTTCACGTGCCTTTGCTACCTGGGAAGGTCTCAAAAAAATTTTTGGCATTAACCACCCCCACCTCGTTATTAAAGGGGATGAAAAAAATTTGTGATTTAGTGTGTGTACAAGAACCAGAAACCTCAAAATATTTTTTTGCTTCATCCACCCCCACTACACTACCTTATCACCATCCCCACCCCACTACCGATGTGGGGTATCGTTTTATAGGTTTTTAGGGTAGAGGATTTCAAATTATATATTATTAAAGTTCCATAAGCAATTATTTCCACAAAATTTTTTCGTTGTGAGTGAGTTGAATCGAAAATCTGGATGTGGAAGTAGTGATTCCTTGGGCAGCGGTTTATTCATAAATTACTTACAAACATTTTGATTCTTTGTTTGGCCTGATCCGATGAAGAGAACTCGACATATTAAAGAAAATCGAAACAAAAACACGTTTCTCAAAATTACAACTTAATTTACAAAAGACGCTCCTCTCCCAGATTGGACAATACTGTAACAACCTGGTAACATTGCATTTCCAGAAAAAATCCCCCCTCGCCCTCCAAACAATCGTTGAAATCGTATTTTTAATGCTTAGTCTTATTGGACTACATTATGGTTTTTTTAATACACCCTGGCACTTTTATGTTCAAATTATTCCAAATTTTTATAGAGATTATCACGCGACATCAAACATTTTTAGTTTTACTTCCACATCCACATAGTGATCTGAAAAAAAAAATAAAATTTTTGTTCAAATATGCTTAGAATGCCATGAAATGTCGGAATTTTACATCTATGTATCATAACGAGATCTGGAACTAGATTATATTTTGGTCTTATTCCGTTAAAGGTTGGGGGGTAAATAGGTAAAGCAGGCAAAAGTAAGAGTCCACAAAATTGGGATTTAGTGCATGGACGAGAAGCCAAGGTCTCAATATTTTTTTGGCATCAGCCTCATTACCACCCAATTATTAAAGGAGTTAAAAAAATGATATTGTGATTTAGGGTCTGTATAAGAACCAAATATCTCAATATCTTTTTTGCATCATTCATCCCCTTTAATAAGGAGATGGGGGACTTGTATGGGAATTCTGGATGTGGAAGTAGTGATTCCTTAGACTGCAAGCAGTTTTTTGTATCTATTATATTTTCTGAATTATGCAATTGTTATTTTATGATTTTTTAAATTGTATATATTGTATTTAAGCAGTAAGCAGTTACAGAATAAAAGCGCAAACTTTCACTTTTTTAATTTTCATATTTAAGCAAAAACAAAAACAAAACAGAAGGTTTAATTCAAGTCCATTCATTATATTTGAATTCCTACGTGAACCTCATTTTTGACCGTATACAGACCAGACTAATGGCATATATTTGTTTACTGTTACTAGGCATTAAAAGGGATTAGATTGATGGAGAAAATAAGACGGAATTTTCGGTATACACATATCACGGAAACATCTAGTTATATTCTAAATAGTAAATCACTGCAAGGTCATGACCGCTTTAATTCTGCAAATGGTAAACATATTATGTCAATAGCACTATTATTTGAGGCTTTATCTCTTTGCAGTTGAAGCGCGTGGTGGGGCTGCATCTTTGTTTCTATTGGTCTTGGCCATTTGTATTTCTCTTTCGGTTATTGTTTGCCCGTTTGCCTATGCAATTTCTTACTACTCCAGATATCTCAGGATATTTCAGTATTAAATTGGTTGCAGTACTATTTGCTTTGTAAAATATGGCTCCAAAATTATATATGACTCAAGGTAGCCCTCCGGTAAGAGCAGTTATGCTGACGGCAAAGTATATAAATGTACAATTAGATATGGTGGAAGTGAAACTTTTGGAAATGGAACATCTAAAGCCGGAATTTTTAAAGGTAAATATTGTTTATTTTGTAATATATACATTGAAAATTATAGAGTAGAATAAATTTTGTTAACCATAAATCTTGTTGCATGAACAATATTGGTTTTGTCACAAGGAGTGTTTAAAATAAAAATGAATATAAAAGTGTATAAAACAAAACAAGGTTGTACAAAAATATGTAAAACAAAAATATAAATAGTATGATGTATATAAATATATACATACACATGATAAGTAAATTTGCAACAATCTGAATGAAACCATATATTTTTCTTTACCGTGAAGAACTGGTCATGTGGTAGAAGCATTGCTCGGACAAAAATATTCTCTATAGTTTATTTCTAAATAATTTGAAAGAATTTACTGATTTCATTCGCAAATAAGGATGTTTATTATATGTATAAAACTACCAGCGTAATATGGAGATTTGTTATACTGACTAACATTAAAACTTTTATTATGTATTTCTTGCCACATCTGGTGGGTAATTATGAATTTTATTATTGCTATATTAATTTATGCAAATTATTGTATATAAAACAAAACATTTTACATATATAAATGCATATTAGGCGTCATTATTCTTCTTGTTTTAAACGTATTTCTACATGATTCGCGCTGTACTTCAAGTTAAACAATATGAGAATAATTCTTTTTTGCTTTATAAACACTATGTGTCTCAACCGATTGTCAGCATATGCTCATATGAGAATAATTCTTCTTTGCTTTATAAACACTATTTGTCTCAACCGAGAAACACAAAAACTGTTAAATTTTTTTAAAAACACCTTTATAGTTTAAAACGCTTTTTTTCAAAGCAAATGTAAAAATTTGAGCATCCTCTCAATGCAATAATCAACGAAAAACAGTATTTGTTTTGTTTTTATTACTGCACTGGCTAATTACAGTAACAAAATGGCGAAGACGATTTTACTAAAAAAATATGAAGACGCTCATTGTTTCGGTCATAACTTCTTTGTTGTTTATGCTACTGAAACAAAAAAAGCTCAATTAATAATCTTTTATTTTGGTCGTCAGTATTGTTTAATGTAAGTACCTAAGTTCTGAAATATTTGATACTTCAATCGAAATACTTTGTTTTACAAATGTTCGGACTCGTTTTAATATTACTTCACTCTCATTATCGCTTACCTTATATAGTCTGGCAACCACGGAGAAAACCCAACAATTTCGTATTAAGTTTTTTTAAAAACGGATTTGGGGTCTAAGGGTCTCCTAGTTTTGATATCCAAGTAATGACAAAGCGCCATCCTTGAGCAACTCTAGATACGGGGTGTCCGATAAGTAAGTAGGTGAAATATCACTCTTTTTAAATTATTTGTAAATTTTACGTAAATAAACGAGTTTTTACAAATGGTTTGCTTCTCATAATAAGGTTTTTATAAAATTAAAACAAAAAATTTTAAATACAGAGTGTTCCAAAAGTATATTATATTTATATACAGTGTGTCCCAGGATAGATGTAACAAGAGGTGTAATGGACCAAAAATTTTGGAATTTTGGAATTTTGGAATGGTATTTGGGAATTGAGTCCTGCTTGTTGTAAAACTAAAGTAAATGACTAAATGACTAAAAATGACTTGATTTGGTGTTCTACAGGGTGTTTTATAAGCAAAGTTGTAAAAATCACCACTAATAAAGTACCTTTATTTTTCAAAATATGAAAAAATTCCACTAAGAAAAGTTATTTAGAATGCAATTTTATACATCAAATTTCAGGAATATAAAATTATTTAAAGTTGTGTAGGAGCAAATGTTAATCATTTCAAAAAGTAGAAGATTGGTAAATAAAAAATTGAATATACGAAATGTAAGAAGGTATAATGTTAATGCTAAATATTCTATGCAGTTTTAATTGAATGGTTCAAAATAAAATACTAATTTATTGAAAAAATGGGAAGTTTAAAAAAAATTTTTATATTCCTGAACTTTGGTATAGTGGTATAAAATTGCATTCTAAATAACTTTTCTTAGTGGAATTTTTTCATATTTTGAAAAATAAAGGTACTTTATTAGTGGTGACTTTTTACAACTTTGCTTATAAAATACCCTGTAGAACACCAAATCAAATCATTTTTGGTATACTTTAGTTTTACAACAAGCAGGACTCAATCCCCAAATACCATTCCAAAATTTTTGGTCCATTACACCTCTTGTTACATCTATCCTGGGACACACTGTATATTAGACTTCATCATTTTCTGAATCGATTTCATCATTGGAAAGTGAACATTCGTCTTCTTCGTCTTCATTGTCGTTCACAGTGGCAGTAGGGGTTAGTTCATTGCAGCAGTGTTCATGTGCCCTGCAAACGCAGAACATTGTATAAGGTAACCTAGAGCTTTTACAGCTACATCTGTTTGTACTGCATGGTTTATTATATTTACGTTAATTTTAAAATATCAGGTGCCACTTCTACTTTCTCTGGTAAAGTGATCGGAAACAAACACTTGGCATTCACATCTTTATAAAAACCGTAATTGGAAGGTCTGATTGCAACGCATTTTTCCAAATGCAGGTCTGTAAGTGGGCACGTTTGACGTTTTCAATAAATGCTGCATTTGTTGGTGGAAGAGATCGTAGAAGAGGTAATTGTGACCTTCCGCACGCTGTTCTCTCAGCCCACAGACGTACACAAGCCTCAGATGTTGATTCGCAATTAAGTTTTACATAGCATGCAGATACAAATTTGGCAGCCTGATTTGTAATGTCACTAATATCTTGATTTCCTTCGCCCATGTATGACAAACAGTATCCTTTTTTAAAACTTTATAAACTTTGTTCTTACCAATTCCAAAATACATTGCAGTGGTGTCACAACCATTAAGGGCATGTGCTGCTAAAACATCCGGTACTATGTCCTGATGCTTTAACACCGACGCTTTTATATCAACTATCGCACGGCCAGCTACAACTGACTCCATAAAAACGTGATTGATAATTTCAACCAAATTACAAAAAATACAAAATTAACAAAAACACATCAGTATCATCTGACATAACTATTATTTCGGCTTGTGGATTGGTCTTCAATTATAGCTTGTTGTACAGTCACAGTATCAGCTTCTTCGTGCGTTGCTCTTAAGTCTGTTCTGCGAGATACCATACCATTATGAATTTCATGGGGTTCAGGTTCTTCACCAGTTATAACTAATTTATGCTTAAAGGTATGCTTTACGTTGCACAAGGTTTCATCAAAATCAATTCATTAGTACTCAAATTGGTCCAGTTGACTGGACTATAGTAGTAACGTTCATTTCAGAAACGGCACATGTCAGGAATTTTCTAATTAATGTATTTCCTTCAATTAAAATATTTATTCAAAATTTATAGATTTAAGATGATCCAGTAGCACCCAATTTTGTACGTTTAAAATTTCAATTTTCGGTGATATACCAAATTATAACATTTTTTCTATTTCCTGTAAAACTTTGTAAAATCAATTCAAGTTAACGCATAATTAATCATACAATAATGAGAAAAAATTAAGAACTAAGTAGTATTCAAGTTTAAAGCCAAAAACATATACAATCATCTTATTGTTTGGAACATTCTGTATATCTCAAGTTGCTCAAAGATGCCAGCTTGTCATCGGTCGGATATGGTAAATAGACATATAAATCTACGAGAACCTGTTAAAAAAAAAACTTAATATGAAAATTTTCACTTCAGGGCAACAACACGATTCCGCTGCCGGACTATATACTAGCGTTCCCATAAATGCTAGCATGAAAAATGTAAACAATCAATATGTTTTTTACCATATTTTATGTATCTATCTATTTTAAATATTTCATTTTACTAAGACATGAGGAAACCACATAAAAAAATAAAAACAAAAAAAATTAATCTGCAATCAAAACCATATATACCATTTTTTTATAATATATTTATATGTACTTTTTCCTTTTCTGTAGTAAGAAAAAATTATGTAATATTAATATAATATATTTATTTTAGACAATTATTTACATAGATTATTTTTTTAAACGTAATTTTTCTTAATAAGTAGATATTACTTCATCTCTTATAATTATTGGAGATATTAAACACGCAATTGTTATAAACATTATTCGGATGTATTGTCGATTCTTGTCGTTGTTCAACTTCTGTGAAGTTATTTTGCCAATGGCTTTGACCGAGGCTTCGACTGTTTCTCAAAATTCACCTCAGGGCGTGAATTATATTTCGGTGGTGATCCATATCCATCTGAAGGTATGGCTTTATGGACTGGAAATCGCTGTGACCGGTAATCTTAATGATTTATTGTTCCTGAACACCATTTTTTGCCAAGTTTGACACTCCTGTGACTCGCAGAATAATTTGTTGCTTTGATTTTCTTATCATAAATTCCTATTTTGGATGCAGATTCTTTTAACCAAAAAGCAATCATATTTTTACCAACAGGACTATTCTTATACCATCCTTTCGAAAAATTTTCATTCCAGTTTGGATTGGGGGTCACAAACAATCTATACACTGTTAGATCTCCACATTTTTCCATACATTTTTCAAGTGGTACAGGGCATTCATCAAGATTTTTTTATTTCTTACCAACCACTTACTATCGGCTAGTTTTCTTGATCCGTCTTGAGTTGTTTTAGTAAACACGGGGTTATATTAAATTCTCCCCTATGGTCTATTTCTTTACCAAAATGTTCCACTTTAGCCATTGTCCCTTCACCACCTCTCCACGCGAGTTCGTGTGATATTACGCTGCAACTAGGGTTGCCAGGCGTCTGGCTTTAGCCGGACATGTTTGGCTTTTTACGATTTCGTCCGGCTAAAATTAACATATCCGGCCTGTCCGGCTTTTGTTTGGCTTTTTGCCTAAGGCTTTAAAACGTGAGTTTTTCGTTTCTTTTTCGTTTTTTTTTCATTTTTTAGTCGCTTTTCTTTCTATATATGGATTTTATTGTTTTGCAACTTTTTCTGTTCCTATGTAAAAATTTTTTATTTTTATATTGGTCAAGTTTAATAATAATATTAAGAGGCTGATTTTGTATTTTGGTTATTTTTTTATGGCAAACGAATGCTGTTCGGCTTTTGGTACCAAATATCCGGCCAAATTTATAAGTAAAGTCCGGCTTTTCGAATTTTAGGCCTGGCCTAAAACACACTGTGTTTTGTATTAAGTAAAGATTTCACAAATACTGTCATTAAAAATGACATTTTTAATTCATTGATAGGTGAACTAAAAATCGACTTTTATAATGTTACGTGTTAAAAATACTTTTAACACTAGTGTCGAAAACACTTTTAACACTAGTGTTAAAAATAAAATGCTATCTATATACCATATAGTAATATGCATTCTCCTCACGATAATAGAAAGCTGTATTGATAAAATTAGAAGAAATATATTACTTAGAAACAATACACATTTATTCAAATAGTTATAAATTATTTATTTAGATATTTGATGTCTGGAGCTTCATTCAAAAATGTTTTAATTTGTTCGCTAGTAAATATTTTCGATTTTTCTGGCCGATATCCTACACTTTTTCGTTTTAAAAACGCTATTAGCTTCTAATACTTGCTTACATCCACGTTGTTCTTGATTTGCAAATTAGCTTTTATCATAGAGAAATTAGACCACACTGTTGACGCCTTTCATAACGTAGATTTTTCTTCGAAGTAAGCCAAAAGTATATTTTCAGTGAACTTGTCTACTACTTTCTTCATTTCACATCATTCAATAAGTCTTTTATATGCTATACCATATTGTTGCCGCGATTTCTGGGGCAACAGATCTAAAGTTGCCCCATTTGCGGCTTCTTTAACATCTGGTGGAATAATGAAATTACTTTTATTTCCCGTATTTTCTTCAAAATCCATTTTTTAGCCACAAAATTTACGATATTTAAAGACAGCTTCAATTGTAGTTACTAATAAACACTAATCAACTTACAATTGTTTTACTTAATTACCCTTTATCCAGTACCTGACTTGACATTTACACTTTATTGTCATATATAATTGAAACGAACGGGTGGCTCAATGCCAACGAGTGCGACACGTAAGCGATAGATCGGGAGTTCAACCCCAGACGGCATTTTTTTTAAAGCAGTTTTACAAAAAATATTGTATGATACATTTGTTAAAAGTGATTTTATTTTGTTCGTGGGGTTGCTCTACTCGCTACGCTCGTTCCGCAATATTCCCCACTCACAAAATAACACTTTTAACACTTGTATCATAAATAACTATTTTTGTAATATTTCGGCGGATGTTTATTTCTCAATTGAATAAAATTAATTTGTTGTTTCTGATTAGGTAAGAGCATGCATTCCTGGTAAAAAAAATGACTGCTTTGTTTCTGGCTTCTTTTTAATTTTTTTTATTTAATGCATTTCAAGTTTTAAAAAATATATTATACGGGGTGAGGCAATAGTGTGTCGGACTTCGATATCTCGAGTTCTACGATAGCTAGAAATTAAAAAAAAATACAAGTAAACTAGATAAAAAAGTTTATAACCGGAAATTATTTTCGAATATACAGGGCGAGCCAAGACGAAATTACAGAATCAAGTGCTTTTTTTTTAAATGGAATGCTATGCATATTAGTAAATTTTTTGAAACCCCTTTCTAGACTCTATTCATTCCTATATTATTATTGACTGTGTCCCAACCACTTGGATGTGATGAATTTTGTTGTTGAAATAATGCCATCCGCAGATGCGTATTAAACAAATCATCAAAGTCACAATTGTCTTTTAAGAAAAACTTATATGAATACTAGTTACAAGACATCCAATTAATGTTCTTGCATCATTTTTACTTCCTAAAAATGTACAGGGTAGCAAAAGATTATTTTTAAATTAAAATTTTTTTAAATTGAATTATCTCATTTTTTTCAAATGGAACAAACACCCTGTATATTTTTCGACGATATGATGTAAAAATGAAAAACGAACATTTTTTGTAAGTACTTCGCTATGGCTAATTGCAACCATTTTCGCTTTATTGAGCAATAAGTACAAAATTCAGTAATAAACTTTAATAATATATATTATGTTATATAAACTTTAATAATATAATAATAATATATTCTTCAAATCATTCATTAGAAAAAATTATAATAAGTACTCCACATGTTGCCCATTTTGATTGGGAGACGTCTTTATGGAATTTTGAAATGAGGCCATTTAGTGGGACCATTTCTTCCTATCCATTGAAGTGGGTAAATGGTATTTCACCGGTCCCTTACTGTAATAGTTTTTTTGTAAATTCTTTTGCTGCTTTCCTTATTCGACAAGCAATGAAACCTCAGTTTGGTATACATTGTCTTGTACAAATTAACATTTATCGCACTTATTGGTTGTTAGTTAACATTTGTGTTAAAAAAATATTTTTTTTATATCTATTTATTTAACGTCGGCCTATTTCCGCTACCAGGGCCTATCACCGACGCACAGTGGCGAGAAATGTCAGTGTTCCACCCAAATTACTCTAGAGGTCGCAAATTTTAAGTTATTGAGACATTCTTTTTTTCAAATGTTCCTCTAGCCGGATTTTGAAATTTCATTTTTCATTTTTTTAAATTTTTAATAGAAAATCATATTTTTACAGAAAAATACTGTTTTTCTATTAAATTTATTCTATCGGGCCGTAAATGTGAGTTTCGTAACAAATTTTTTTTTCAAATCTTCGTCTTTTAATCAGCTATTGATCTGTCTACATGAATTTTTGATTTAGTTGTTGACAACTGTCAAAATGACTGTCAAATATAAAAAAATACGATTTTTAGATAAATAATTCATACAATAACAGGTTGGTGTTCAGAAAAATATATATAGTGTTTTCAGTATATCTGGTTCCAAAATATGTATTTCTAAATTTGGCAGCTACCATAATTGTTGTCAAATTTCTAAAGATAGATGGAAGAGCTTATTAATTTTAAAAATACCCTGTAAATGTATAGAAAAATAGATATATATTGTTTTTGATCCGTTTGATATAGTAATTGACAGGAAAATATGAGTTTTAAATTTGGCAGCTGTCATAATTGCTGTCAATTTTCAAAATATGGAGGTAACACCTTATTAATTTTAAAAATGCACTACAAATGTATAGAAACATAGATATATATTGTTTTTAAACTGCCAGATTTAGTAGTTGACAGGGAAATATGGTTTTTAAATTTGGCAGCTACCATAATTTCTGTCAAATTTCAAAAAATAGAAGTTAGAGCTTATTAACTTTAAAAATACCCTGTGAATATATAGCAAAACGGATACAAATTGTTTCTAATGTACCTGGTTCCGAAGTTGACAGGAAAATAGGATTTCTAAATTTGGCAGCTGTCATAATTGCTGTCTCATATCAAAATATAGTTAGAGCTTATAAATTTTAAATGTGTAGAAAAATAGATATATATTATTTTTGATCTGTCTGATTTCGTAACTGATGGAAAATATCATTTTTAAATTTGGCAGCTGACATAATTGCTGTCAAATTTCAAAACATGGAGGTAAGAGCTTATTAACTTTAAAAATACCTTATAAATGTATAGAAAAATTGATGTATATTATTTTTGATCTATCTGGTTTCGTAAGTAAAACGAAGATATAATTTTTAAATTTGGCAGCTGCCATAATTGCTGTCAAGTTTTAAGGTGTGCAGATTAGAAGTTATTAATTTCAAAAATACCCTTTGAATGTATAGACAAATAGATACAAAGTACATATTATTTTTTATCTTCCTGATTTATGAACGGACAGGAAAATATTATTTTTAAATTTGGCAGCTGCCAAATTTATATATCACATTTTCCTGTCAACTTCGGAACCAGGTACATTAAAAACAATTTGTATCCGTCTTGCTATATATTCACAGGGTATTTTTAAAGTTAGTAAGCTCTAACTTCTATTTTTTGAAATTTGACAGCAATTATGGTAGGTGCCAAATTTAAAAACCATATTTCCCTGTCAACTACTAAATCTGGCAGTTTAAAAACAATATATATCTATTTTTCTATACATTTATAGTGCATTTTTCAAATTAATAAGTACTGTATTTTGAAATGACATTTGACATTTGACAGCAATTATGACAGCCGCCAAATTTAAAACTCATATTTTCCTGTCAATTACTAAATCAAACAGATCAAAAACAATATATATCTATTTTTCTATACATTTACAGGGTATTTTTAAAATTAATAAGCTCTTCCATCTATCTTTGGAAATTTGACAACAATTATGGCAGCTGCCAAATTTAGAAATACATATTTTCCTGTCAACTTCGGAACCAGGTAAATTGAAAACACTATATATATTTTTCTGAACACCAACCTGTTACTGTATGAATTACTTATCTAAAAATCGTATTTTTTATATTTGACAGTAATTTTGACAGTTGTCAACAACTAAATCAAAAATTCATCTAAACAGTTCAATAGCTGATTAAAGGAAGAAGATTTGAAAAAAAAAATTGTTACGAAAACTCAAGTTTACGGCCCGTTAGAATAAATTTAATAGAAAAAACAGTATTTTTCTGTAAAAATATGATTTTCTATTAAAAATTTAAAAAAATGAAATATGAAATTTCAAAATCCGGCTAGAGGAATCGATATGTGATTTCAAGACGAACATTTAAAAAAAAAGAATGTCTCAATAACTTAAAATTTACGACCTCTAGAGTAATTTGGGTGGAACACTGGCATTTCTCGCCACTGTGCGACGCCAGGAGACGAGCTACCTCCAACCTGGAAATTTTGCCGAACCTCTTCTCGTAAGCAGTGTAGAGATCTTTTACTTACCTAACATTTAATAGACAAGGGGCCACTTGCTTTACGTCCCCTCCGAAGGGTGGTATATCCACTACGTAATCCTCGTCTGAAATTACGTAACTTCCGAGTATACACTGATATACAAGCCGCTAGAAGGTGGGACGAGATCGCTGTGTTTCCCAAGTGCTAACCGCGCTGCACGTTGCTTCACTAGAGTATCGAGGATACATACACAGTGAAGACGCATCTACGCTCGCCCCTTTTGAAATAGTTCAAGTTTTAGAAAATTAATTTTAATAAAGCGGAACTTGTAGACATGACTTTTGTTTTGGGCGAGTCGGACAGAAATTGTTTGCTTGCCACTAGAATTTATAAGCAAAGGTATCCTGAAAGAAGGATTCCTGATGTTAGCAGCTTCCAAAACCTTCTCAATAGATTTATGGAAACTGGAAATGTCGAATATAAAAAAAGTGAAAGAATAAAACGTGTTGTGAATGAAGAAAATGAGTTTTCTGTGGTGCTGGCAACAGTTGAAAAATAAGTAGACGAATCTTAAAAACAAATAAGTTTTATGCATATCATATTAAAATGCGCTAAGAATTATCTGATGACGATTTCCAAAGGCGTCTATAGTTTTGTAATTAGGCCAGAGATAAAATGCAAGATGTCACCCTCTTTCATAATGTTTCATTCACTGATGTGGCAACTTTTCATAAAAATGGATTTGTTAAAAGACACAATTTCCAATATTATGCTTCGGAAAATCCTCACTCTTTTAGGCAAGTTGATAACCAGCGCAGATGGTCTATTAACGTTTAGGGAGGAATTATTGGAGAACGTGTAACAGTGCCACATTTTTTTGACGGTACATTGACTGGAGCTATTTTCTAGAAAACTATCTGCCACAATTATTGGTGAATCATCCTGAAAGGATTCGAAATAGGATGTGGTTTCAGCAAGATGGTGCTCCACTACATTATTTAAATGTAGTTAGAGACCACTTAAATAATACCTACTACCCTCTTCAATGGATTGGAAGAAATGGACCCACTAAATGGCCTGCTAAATCCCCAGATCTTACAAAAATAGATTTATTTTTATGGAGATACGTGAAGAAAATGTTTATAAATACACACCAACAACAGTACAAAATATGAAGGAAAGGATAATAACTGCTTTTAGATGTATCACACCGGTAATTTTAGGAACAGTAGAAACCTCATTTTAAGAGCGCATAGAGATGTGTGTCGATCAAAATGGGCAACATGTGGAGCACTTATTATATTTTCTAATGAATTATTTGAAGAAACATCTATTTTTTAAGTTTATTCTCGACTTTAGTACTTATTGCTTAATACTACCCAACCTAAGTGTCCGTGCACCCCCCCCCCCCCCCTCCGATCCTTGGGGACAATGTTTTTCATAATGATTAAAGCCTAAGCAACAATTTTGGACATGTCCCCAAAAAAAATTGGCTGCACTACTAAACACACAACTAAAAAAGATGGAGAACTTTCTGCGCAAAAAACAAAGTGCATACAATTTTCTACAATTTTGTTCCTATACAATATTTGGATAGGAGTTACCATTTTCCAGATAAATGATTCATCTCTTAAAATAAAATATAAAATTCAATACAAAACGTAATACTACGGGAGCCCACACTAACTGTCCGTGCACCCCCCCGATCCTTGGGGAAAATGTTTTTCGAGGCTCCTGTGTCAATTAGAAATTTAGCATTATTAAATTCTGGTATTATTTATTTGAATTTTGGTTATTTAAGTTTATTGTTTCGAGGTTTCCGAGTCAGGTTTCTGAAAATTTTCCTGTCCGTCGCTCTGTTCGTTGGCGTAATATTCTTCTTGGTACATTTGGTTTTGATAATCAAAGTATTCTTCGTACGAAACGGTGTCTTCGTCATAAGAGGCTTCTTCAGGAATTTGATCTTCTGATAAAACTTCGCGTGCATTTAATTGTTGATAAATTAACTCCTATATAAAAAAGTCTATTTGACAGTCACATTTTGTCACTTTGACAGCGATAAAAAAAGGTGCATCGTTTTTTATCACGATAAAAATGCCTGTTCCTCAAAAGCAGAGTATATCTAGTAGTCGCACGTCATTTTAAAATCTCTACTGTCGGCTATAATTTTTAAGTCTTGTGGAAACTATACTGTACGATATGAGTCGTTTTGAGAAAATTATAATTATTTTTAATTGTTATTCGATCACATATTCTGTCGTTAATTTATCTTGCCAAAAATCACTCGAGCTTTTCTTTTATGGATAAATTTCTTTTTAACTCAATATTTTGCCAATCAGTAATTTTGCTCGAAAAACTGACATTTGACAAAATCGCTCGACCTCCGGTCTCGCGATTTTTTCATGTCAGTTTTTCTCATAAAATCACTGATTGGCAAAATTATTTCGTTACAAAGAGAAATTTATCCGATAAAAAAAAAAGCTCTTGTGATTTTACTGTTGAGAAAAATATTTTCTTTGTTGTGGTGCTTGTCTATGTTGTGCTGATTGTAATTGCGTTAAACGTGATGACGTATCCATCGGTTCATAATTTCTTGTTGGTGGTTTATGTGTAGGTTTAAATACATTTTGTGGACAACCGAAAGTTTGTCAGTTTGTCGGAAAGTTATATTTTATAAGTGTTGGTTGCACATTAATAGGTTGTGATGGAAAACTCGGTTGAGTGTAAAATTGTCGTTGCACTGGAATTTGTTTTGCTGTGTGGGAAATTGAAATTGTTTTTGTACAGGATGTAACATTCTTGAGTGTACTTGAGGTGTTTGATTAAATTGGGAATTTGGTCTAATAGGTGTGTTGGCAATTTTTATTTGTCCGTTATTATTTCGCGGAGGATTAAAGTTATTTGATCCGCTTATTTGTTGTCTATGATAACTAATATTTTCTTCTTCAGTTATCATCCGTATGGCCTTTTCTAATGTGTCCGGTGATTTACAACGTAACAAATGACTCATGTTGCCATTAAGTCCGGTTGAAAATGCACGTAATGTTATAGTTTCATACATGTCTGTTTTTGTTTTCTTTATATCCGCTGCTAAATCTGAACACGCGATTTTATCTAAAAGCAAACTTCTTAAATTTATACATCTGTCTGAAAATTGCAAGCACGATTCATTTGATTTTTGCTAACTAAAGTTAAATCTGATAATAGAGATTCTTCGTTTCTTTGATCTCCAAAAATATCTAATAAGATTTTCTTTAATTTTGGAAAAGTTGTATAAGTTCGTGAAGCTATTAATATTGCAGCTTTGCCTGTTATTTTTGTTCTTATATGAAATAAGGTAAATGATATTCTAGCAATTTCATTATTAGGTGCCATGAGTATTAGGACATTTTGGCAAGCGTTTAAAAAGTTTGATAATTGAGCTGTATCCCCGTCGAAACGTGGTATCAATTCTAAATAATCTTTAACGCAAATTTGTGGTACGGCCATGTTATTTAAATTTTCGTTAGTAGGTACTGGGTCAATTTCAGGAATTTGGTTAGGTTCAGGAATTGGGTTATCAGAAAGCGAAAGTGAATTACTAAACAAATATTTTACTTACATAAAATAAATGAATAATTTTGCTATCTCACGATTATTGTGAATTTATGGAATAAGTAATGCTGTCTCAATAGTCTGAAATTAAAATTAGTAAATCACTAAGTTGGAAAATTTTAAATTGAAAATTTGTGTCAGTACGTCTGTGAGTTTGTCGTTACGTTTTAAATATTTACAATACTATAATGATTAAATGTATATATGGTTATGTTTTAAATATTTACAATAAAATGATGATTAAATATATATGGTTATAAGATATATAAGGTAAAATATATTTTTATAGAAGCTTCTGAAAATTTTAAGGTTCTCGATGTTTTCTTTTAAAGATGTTTTCTTGCTTGAGTCAACACTCTCTATGAGCGACTTACGGTTGCACTCAGTCTCTGAAAGTGGAGTATCTTATCTTGTTTTCTTCAACGGCTTCTAACTAATGAGTCTTTTCGACTACTCAAAAGTTAGGTGCAAAGCCTCACAGTGCTTCCGATGATAGGTTACTGAGAGTCTGGTGGTCTTGCTCACACGCACTGAGTTGGGATGACTCAGATCGAGATGTACCAGATTTTATATCTCAGAGGGATGTTTTTAGGAATGGTAAAATTTTTTAAGGAAAGGTATGCAGAAAAAAAATTTTGTTTCTTGAGTTTCTTAGTCTACGTGGTAGATATGCCAGTGGTTCTTCTACCCTAAAAATTAATCGTTGGCGAAGTCTCGGTGACTCCGACCTGATGTCAGCGCGATGTTGCCTTCTTAGCCTAGGTGGTAGATATGCCAGCGGTTCTTCTACCCTAAAAATTAATCGTTGACGGCACTAAGTCTCGATGACCCCAACCTGATGTCAGCGCAATGCTGCCTTCTATACTAAACGTTGCAGAACGGTTTTCCAACCGGCAGACCTCGATGGACTGTGCGTTGTAGGCGCGATGCCCCCGTGGAATTCTTTCAACCAAAACGAAAAATCAGCTAACCTTGTTTTGAAACGATGTCTTCTCAATTACCCTACTTCGTTCAGGCAGTTTGGAAGTTGTGATTCCTCTTCTCGTTTCCCTACTCAATTCAGGCAATCTGGGGCTGGTGGTCCTTCTTCTGAAGCGTTGAAACACACGTTACTGCTGGTTTTCAACTATAACTGAAGAAATCCGATCCGAACTGTGCCAGTCAAGAATCGTATTTTTTTGAATGTATTTTTTTTAACTCCAAAAAGAAAAATTACACTTTTCACAAGATGTTAATTGATCAACGTTTAGGATGAAAAAACTGAGCTCTTACTCTCGTCGCTTGTATTTATAGACAATAAGAGATAAGAAATAGTGCTGATGTATGTAATAGTGTAAGGATTTATGCTATCATAACTAGCACACTTTAATTTCAACCCAGTTATTAAATCCACCTACGGCGGATAGGAGCTCTGGTTAATAAACCATTATCGCCAAGCCAAATCGGACCCACCCCGCCCAATCACACGCCTACCACGACGCTACACGTCGTGGCTGTCTGATTGGCTCCGGGACGGGCTCCGACTAGGCACATCATTTGTACCATAAATATTGAATAAAGTCTTTTTGGATTTGGATTTGGATTTTTGCTGAGAGTGCAGTGCTGATATTGCGGGTTCAAATCTTACTGCCTGCAATTTATTTTTTTTTGTATCAGAGTTATTTTTTCCTTGCCCTAAATTATTTTTATATCTGAAAATGTGCAAATTAGGTTAGGTTAGGTTAAGGTTGTGTTATGTTCCTTTTTTTTATTATTGAAAAGCAACATATTAGGTTAAGGTTGTATCGCCGGAGTACAACTACGATTGGCGCGTGCGGCGTACGTTGATAACGTTCCTGCATTTAGACGCTCGTCCATGGACGAGCAATTTTTGACAATTGACATCGATTATCTGCATAACCATAGTTCATAACACCCATATTCAAAGAAACGTAGAGCTGCAAGAACCTGAAAATGAAGCAGTGTTTTGAAAGATTCGGTGTAATAAAAAATAAGCGGCAATATAATTATTATATTTTGAAAGGGGATGAGAATGTTGTCATATGTACCGGGGTATTCCAATATGTATTCTTAAAAACAGAGTTGAGCCCAAAGTAGGTATTATTGTGCCTACTTCAATATAGTAATCATCTCTATTAAATCCTGGCAAATGGGTTTCATAATTTTTTCATTTGATAATAAAAACTGATCTCTGTGAGGAAGAATCTCTCTCTCAACCTCTAGTTCTTGAGAATCGTTCACGTTGCGAATTATTTCGTCCCTTCAGGCAGATTCATCTTTATATATTAAGTCCAAGTCACAAAAATATTAATGAAAAGCGAAATAACAAAACATTCAGTTTTTGACAACCTTCACTTTTCTAGGTTAGAAAAACAGAAAATGGCGGCATTCCCCGACTGTTCCTTTGAAAATAACCAAGAGAAACATCAGGGAGTAATGTTCACCAGTTTTTGATATAAGCAACGATAGAAATTAGTTCAAGAATAATGTTTTGTGAATTTCAGTAGAGACACGCTCACTTTATCTCGATTGTTGTATTCTACTGCCATCAAGAATAGAGGCCCTGGAAATTTTGCCTGACCTCTTCTCCATTGAAGAGTAGGGTTCTTTTGCTTGCCTAAGATTTAATAAACAAAGGATCGACTGCTTTACATCCCCTCCGAAGGATAGTATATCCACTACTAGTCAGGGAAGTAGCGTGCAAATTCAACGACGAATGGTTATCGTTTGCCAGTCGGTAATCGAAGGGACCATATAAGTACCAAAGTTTTCTCTCTCTGGAGATTTTTGGTATGGTGGTCGGATAGGGAGCGGTAACATTTTTTTAAATCGAATGGTTACCGATATCTGTCCGCACAGGCAGTTAGTATACAGAATCGAAAAATCCTGCGCTTGGCATTGCGCTATTAACCGACCGCCCACAATAAAGTCGTCTACCAGTACTCAAGCAGAGGCAAAAAGTGACACGCCCCTTTAAGATAATTTTATACATCATTGCTTGCTTCGCTCTCGCTTGCTCTTATTGCCGTACCAAAACAAACACTTTCCGATATTGTATGTACTTTATATACCCCAATCACGCTGGCAGACGAAACTTCCTTTCGGCGCGCGATAACCGAAAATTGAAAAAAAAAATTGTTTAGTTACCGGACCAAATTCGGAGCAAAACGTTTGATTTTGCGTGTACAGTACTGTACTATAATGGTAGACATTTCTATTGGTCGGTTTTTGAGCAATTTGTCATCAAAGTGGCAAAAATGAACCAAAACTTCAAATTTTGACAAAAAATCGTTAAAATTCAAAAATCGTCTGCCCAGCCAGTTTATGATTCACAAGGCACTAAAACCCCCAACCTTGGCTGGCAGATATTTTTGCCACATTTAACCCACCGAAACCACTTGAAGAAATAAAAGATTGTTTTCAGTCTTTGGTGTCTCTATTTTGTGTTTTACAAATATTAAGAAACTTCCTTTGGATATGTTATTACAGTAGAAAGTACGAAGAATTTGAGCTATTTAACCCTTTTGTGGGTGGTTTGGGGGGGTCAAATTTGGCAAAAATGGCTGCCAGCCAAGGTTAGAGCTTTTTAGTGCCTTGTGAACTGCTTACTGGACAGACGTTTTTTCAGTTTTAAATATTTTTTTGTCAAAATTTGACGTTTTGGTCCATTTTTCGCCACTTTGATGGCAAATTGCTCAAAAATCGATCGATATAAATGTCCACTATAGTATAGTACTGTACACGACAAAACAAATAGTTTGCGCCAAATTTGGTCCGGTAACTAAAATTTTTTTCATTGTTCGGTACCGCACGCCGACGGGAAGTTTCGTCTGCCGGCCGTAATTGGGATATGTGAAGTACATATACTAACTATCTATGCGGAAGGTAACCATTCAATTAGAAAAGAAAACGTTCCTCCCCTCCTTATCCGAACACTATACCAATAATTTCCAGAGAGAAAAATGTTGGTACTTGCATGGTCTCTTCGATTACCGACTGGTCGACGGCAAACTTTCATCGTCGAATTTGCACGCTATTTCCTAAAATATACGTAATCCTCATCTTGATTACATAGCTTCTGCGTATACGCTGATATACCCACCGCTAGAAGATTTTCACCCATCTAAGTACTAACCGCGCTGAGCGTTGCTCTACTGTAAGTATCGAAATACGTGTACAGTCAAGACGCCTCAACGCTCGCCCCTTAAATATTCTATATATAGTGAAAATGTTTATTAGGTTTTCTGTTATTTTTTAAATAATATTAAGTTCAGTATTTACTAAAAACCACAAAACTGATTGAAAATACTACACAACATAATTTCTTTATAAAATTTGTATGTGTTCTATTGTTATTGCCATTGCTATTATTTAAAAATAAATAAGCAGTATCGTAAGCTTCATTTTGATACCAAATAAGTGCGTACAATTATATTATTTACATGACTTTTACAGACTTTTATCAAATATGAAAAGTTTCCTTGACCCATCTCTGGAAATGACTCTGAAAATTAACCTGGGCCTAGGGGCAATTTATATCTAAAACTGTCACTGTTCAAGCCAATTCCTTTCGAACAACGTTTCAAAAATTTTTTATATGTAATGGCTCTGTTTCAACATTTTAACAGATGAAATTATTTTACATTTACATGCTTTATGTTATTTATTTATTTGTTTTTAATCTTGTTCGTTGACAATTGTAGTGTTTTTTTAATTCTTTGTTACTACTGTTGTATTTATATTTATAGAAACACACATTAGTTTTTATGCAATTATACCTGGACGTTTTGGTAGCAAAAGTGTAAAAATTTGTTAGTATTTTGACAAAATAATTATTGTGCATCGGGTGCACTGTGAACAGATTAGTTACTCTTTGGGCTATAACTTTTTTCAGAACCACCTAAAAATGTCGCAACTTTCTATCGAATGTGTAATATGACCTCTGCAATTTCTAGGGGATTCAGTTACCTTGGAAACCGGAATAATTAACTACCTGAAATAAGCGCATTACGTCCCATCTCCTATTCGTTAAAACAATGATGACTCTCAGTGATAGCAATATTCACCAATATTCTTGCACATACTTCTAATGTTGCGTATTATTTTAAAGTTCCTACCATTACTAATATTTCCTTTAATTTTTTAGTTATTTATATCATGTAATAAGACTCATAAAAGTCCTCACTAACCTAGAATTTAATTGTTACGTGTTTACACCTTTTTGTAAATACTCTGTACAGTGCATTCCGAAATTATTACAGCAGGGTAACACTAAACACTCATTTATTAACCTATGTACTAATTACAATAAATAAATACTTCACTAATATAACAGTACTATAGTACTGAGTACTATAATTCAATAATTTAGTCACTTCATCACTTTGCTTACTTCATTTATCTTTCTGAGCGGCGACTCGCTCTCTATTTATATTTCTGGGTAATTGGTTCTGGAAATATCTACCACATTCTACAATGTTTCAGATAGATGTCAGTAGCTTCTAGACGTTTCTAGATGCCGCGCCATCTCTCGGACTATTGGCGAACTAACCAACTAACTTAATTTTCTATTACTTATACATGGAACTTAAAGGGAATTCTTATAGATGGGGTACACAGCTATAACAATATTCTTATGAAACAACCCCAACGTGTACTTTCAATTTACCATTTTCTTCCTTATGACTTATTCCCAATTCTGATTTCACTTTTATTTTTCTATCAAGTGTCCATACATCTTGATGTCCATATTTATCAATAGTACTTAGAGGTCCAAAATATTTAAAAGTTCGGAATAATTTCATCTGTAATGACAATAATTTTCTCTTTCTTTTTATGGGTTATTATTTTAGTAAAAAGTATCGTCTTCAGTTTCTATATGGTGCTGGCACTTGCTACTGCCCTCAAAAAGTGAAAACCACCCCAAAATTTAGAGCACGCTCCCACGAAATGGCCAGAGCATACAAAACAAGCGGAGGTTAAGCTAAAAGATATCAACAAATCTGTGTGTTTAAACATTCATCAATTGAATAGGAACAGTATTTGAAAATGTGTTTTTTAATTAAGTTCTTGAAACTATTAAAGTTAAGAGATTTTACGTCAATAGGAATGTGATTGTATAATTGAAGGTTTAGAGAATTTTTCTGTGATTTTGTTAATCTAAGACGAGGCTGCCTAAATTGATTGGCAGACCTAGTGCCATACGAATGAAAATCTGAGTTAGTACAAAAAGAATTTACGTTCTTGTGAATTTCAAGTAAAGTAACATAAATATGAAGAGAAGGAACTGGCATTATACCAAGACTTTTAAATATTGGTAAACAGTGGTCTCTCCAACCTGCATTAACAATTAACCTGACTGCTTTCTTCTGTAGACGAAAGATTACAGCTGCCCGAGATGAACCACCCCATAGGAGTATAGCATAATTAATATGAGCAAGAAATAATGAAAAATAGCATGTTCTTAAGGTTTTAGAACAGAGTTGATTTTTCAGCCTACGTAGCATGAATATTGAACTTGATAATTTGTGTGATAGTTGCTCCACATAATTGGACCAGCTAAGAGTGTCATCTAAAACAACGCCAAGAATTTTAACACTGTTACCCTTGATTAGTGAATTATTTGTTGAGAAAACGATTTGTTGGGTTTTTTCTCCGTTTAATTTAAGATTATTCGAGGAGAACCATGCACCAGCTTATTTGATAGAACTAAAGCTATCCTCACTTAGGTCAGGAATATTCAAATTAAAATCAAAAATGGATGTATCGTCAGCATAAGCGATACATTTTTTGGTGACATAAAATGAAAAAATCATTGACGTATAGTTTCTGATCTTAAACATTTAAGGTAATTACCTCGTCTTACAAATATTCAAACGCCATTTTTAAACTGTTATATCTCCGAAACTATAAACTCTACAGAAATTACAAAAAAAAAACAAAATTCATCCTCAGTTTATTCATATGAAAAATTGCTTGGATTTTTCAAAATTTGATTCTTTCAGTTTCAGTGGCTATTTTTTTTTTGGATATCACCCCCTGAAAAAAGTTTGGCACCCATCCCCTATCCTATATTCTATAAATTAGCAAGCCCCGCATAATATAGAAACGTTTCTTCAATGCGTTTATGATTAAATTATATATAAAAAATGAAATTTAATTCATATAACAATATTTCTAAATTAAAATCTCTAGTTAATGTACTAAAAGGACATTTTTTTTAAGTGCGTATGAATGTTAAAATAATTTTGATTCTTTATTTACATTATATAAAATATATAATATAAAGTTTACTTTTAGGTAAATCCTCTGCATACAGTTCCTACAATGGATGACAATGGTTTTATACTGTATGATAGTCACGCCATAATGATATATCTTGTAGAAAAATACTGCAAAGAAAAATCTGTATATCCAGAAGATGTGGAGAGACGTGCTATCATTAATCAAAGACTTTTCTTTGATTCAGGTGTTCTGTTTGCCCGATTCTTTAGCATAGCGGTAATTTAATAATTTTAAGAAACTATTGAATGCATTTAATGATATGTTTTTCTTCAGTACCCTATTGTATTTCATGGAGTAAAGAAAATCACAGAGAAACAGATACAAGACATGAACGAAGCCTATGGATATGTTGAAACCTTTCTTCAAGACAGCGCATATGTCGCTGGAAACGATTTATCAATTGCTGATTTTAGTATACTTACCACGATTACAAATTCAAATGTGGTAGTACCTTTAGAAGAAAGCATATATCCTAAAATTAGTGCTTGGAGAAAACAAATGCTAAATTTGCCTTTCTGTGACATAGAGCAAGTTGGAGCTGATCTATATAGGACTCTTATTGAATCTAAATTAAAGGAATAATAAGGCAGCATTATATTATTGCGTCATAATTTGTGTTTTATTAAAATAAAATATTAGGTATTGCTTGGAATATTTATTTCAATGATGTTGTGTGTGGTTTTCAACCTATAGTACAGTAAAATTAATATTTAACCTAAAACAAATTTGGAACAAGCTGATTTTAGCAGGTGAAATCCTAAAATGCTACTTTTTAGTTGGCTAAAAGTCCAAAATAATCCTAATGGCCTAAATACCTCAAAATTTCATAAGATACAATTTTATGGTTTTTTTATGTTTTCTCAAAAACCTTGAATTTCTCGGTAAATGTACCATTTCTATAAAGCATAAAATTTTCAGTCGATTAATATTCATACAAGTTTGTATTCAAATTGTTAGATCAAATATAGGCCTCAAAAAATATGACATTTTAGAGTAATTGTAAAATCAGATATAAATCTTACACTCCGTCATATACAATACTACAGTAATATCTATATATTATTTGTATCTAATTGCTTTTCTTGTGATCTTTATGTTAGTCACAAAATTCATAATTTATAGAGTAAACCAACTTACCAGAACACCCGTATTATTATAATTATGTTGTAGCTTTAGAATATTTCGCCGGAAGAAATTTACAGAAATAATAAATTGAATGGCTTTAAAAAATAAATAAATATTATTAAATTGCAATAACTAAAACGATGATAAGACATTTTAGTGAAAATGGTGACATATTACATGGATCTAAGCGTAAATATCATATAACAAAAAAATTAAAAAAGGACACATCTTATAATATTTTCCTACACAATTATTACTACAACTTCCAGAAAATTTTAAATTAAATGAGAACAAAATGGGAATTACAGAATAAAATTTGGTGCAATTTTAGACAAATAGCCCAGTCAATGAACGTTCAATAAGGGGGTCTACAGGGAAATGCCGAGATCACAATTTTTGACTATTTAGGAGGTAAACATACCAAAAGTCCCCGAATGTAGGAAGTGGGGGGATGCGGGGGGGAGGAGCTATACACGCATACATAGATATATACGCACACACAATTACAGACACAAAGACATTTTTTATTCGATATTTCAGTTCAGACTGCTGTGAAACGGATATCTGTACAAGAAATTTTTTTCTACGATGATTATTAAAATTTATTTTCAATTTATAATAAAGTTAGAATACAGTCAAAAGATATACAATTCATTACTGAACCATAGTAGGTACGAAAAAAAAATAATAGAAACATTATTGTAATAATAATTTTGCATATAGCCACTTTTTGATTAGGGCTAACCGTTTTCGAGATACGAGAGAAAAACTAAAAACCAGGATCTTCATCGTGCCCCCCTGCATCCTCCCCACCTCCTACGTTCGGGGACTTTTGGTATGTTTACCTCCTAAATAGTCCAAACACAGCTCTCTAGTCAAAAATTGTGATCTCAGCATTTCCTTCTAGAAACCATTCATTGACTGGACTAAAAGTTGCTAGTTCAAAATTGTGAAATACATTTTGACGTGCAATTAGTTGATTATCCTTAAAATACCGAAATATATTTAAATTTCAGCTTCTGCGAATACCATACCTTTTTAGCATAAAATTTTCTCCCTCCTCTGCTGGAATAGGTAGGTTTGGGGAATAGCTTTTAGATATTAGAAGTTCTTTGGAAAGAGGTCTATTATTCTGCAAAAGTGTTAAGTTGCCTCTTTAAAAAATGCTGACGTTATCATCTATTGTAAACCGTGATTCATATATGTTTGTTAATTTATCTGATTTTTCAGAGGTACCTACCAGGATACTAGCAATCTTAGCATACACGTTTTATAACACTACCAAATGTGTATCTTGTCCCACAACAATAACGGAGTTATTTGTTGCACATTTCGCGGCTGTTGTAGCAATCAGATAGTCCGCTTCAGAATTTGCACAAGATTATTCCTACATATTGCTAAAAAATTACTTTGACTTATAATTGCAGCAGTTTCAAGAATGAAGTTAACTTCCTGTCCACTTGCGTTTTTGGCTTTTCGCTCATGTTTTGTAAATTTGGTACTTAAGTTGTCATTAGAATATCCATCAAAAACTATTATACACTTATTTCCGTCGTGATAAACGTAATTTACGTTTTGCATGAAAATTGCATTATAAGTACAGAGCAGGGCAGAGCAGGGCAGATTGCCATACCACCACCTTTTTGTCAAATAATCCACCACCTTTGTCAAATAGTCCACCACCTTTGTCAAATAGTCTAGATTCTGGAGATGTTTATCTTTCAGTCCTAAGTGCCTGTCGGACATACAGCTGAAAGGTGTCGAATTCGATGCAAAATTGTCTGCTCAATCCGAATCCGGAGGGCGCATAAAAATCGGGGATTGTCTTCAACCTTTAATCCGCGAATTTACCTTTATTTAGGAAATTGTGAAAAATTGGATTTTTAAAATATAACTTGTTTTCTCCCACAAAACATGACCTAAAAATCTATTATTCTTTTACAAATTGTAGCTTACAATGTACTTAATGTAACAGTCCAGTCAAAACACATCTAATATTTATAATAATTTTAGAAAAACATATCACGTGAATATCAACGCAATCGGCGCATTGAAAAATGTAACATCCGAGATTTCTTTTTTATTTTGAGAAATTGACAAAAACTACGTACGAAACGTACAAAAAAGGACCAAAATTATTTTTAGTAATAATTGATTCATACTAATCTCTTGAGTGAAACGGAAGATTTTTTTTAAATTTCGCCGGCCTGTGATCGAGCGAGCTACAAATCGAAACCGATGGATGCGGGCACTCATTTGCATTATATTTAGTTATTTGGTACTGTATTAGTAGGTACAATATTCGTGTGTTAGGTTTTACCGGATTTATTTTGTTTAAAATGTGTAAGTAGTTATTAATATAGTTATTTAAAATGCCTTAGGTTTGGTTTTCATCGTAACTTTAGAAACACTTAAATTATTATGTATGCAGTATAATTGAAATTCTTTCTAAATATCATAGATATGAATGTGTTTATATCAGATTAGCAAAATACATTACAATTAATAATTAGAAATTACTATAATTAGAATGTGCTTATAAAAAATGCGAAGATTCATAACCGTGAGGAAGCCAATATAGTTATATTCTCCATACTAGAATTTGGCTAATAGACCTTGTTTCTAAGGCCAACAAATCTACTTTAAAAAAAAGGTAGTAACCATACTAGAATTTTGTGTTTTGGAAGAGCAGCAATAGTGGCAAGTGACAGATCTTTTTTGTTGTCATTGTTTTTGTGCATCAAAATGAAAGTAAAATTGTC
This sequence comes from Rutpela maculata, assembly GCA_936432065.2. Lineage (NCBI taxonomy): Eukaryota > Metazoa > Arthropoda > Insecta > Coleoptera > Cerambycidae > Rutpela > Rutpela maculata. The sequence continues at coordinate 100,991,613 of OW386286.2, read as the reverse complement.
TCTTCAAAAGTTCGATTCGTATTTGTTCTGCAATAAAATAATTGAAGACGCAGCAACAGGCACTATACCTATCCTCATTACAGCGGCCCTTTTTCTGCCTACCTATGTACTTAGTGGGTGGGATAACACAAGCTACACATTTAGGAAGGGAAAAAAGGCACCATTTAAGACTTCAACTGAAAATTGGGAAACACTCAATCGTCTGGCACAATTTATAAATGACGTGGACGATTGCAAAGTCGTGGAATTTATAAACACTGCCTCCATATTCTTTAAATGTCTGTATGATCACTCACATTTCCATGTAAGCCTTAACAAACTAAGGGCACTTTTATTTTTAAACTGCAGGAGCGATATTAGAGTTTTACTACCTACTGAAGACGCATTTTATGAACATGCCAAGATATGTGCCTATGCACTTCTTATTTGGAAGAAAACAGGAAACATGTCTCCAAAACTGCCAGATGTTCTTCAGTATGATTAGACATTGACAGAAGGTGTACTGATACCCACCATGTCTAAGAAACAATCGAATCCAGTCACTTGTAAGTAAGTAGTGCGTTATTGATTGTAAGTAGTTAGGTAAATGTACTGAGGAAAACTTTGTTATAATAATTTCTAATTATTAATTGTAATGTATTTCACTTAGCTGATATAATTACAAATCACTCCCTAAGGAATCACTACTTCCACATCCAAGACTCTTCCAAGTCCCCCACTACCAGCCTCACCCCATTATTAAGGGAGGTGGGAGTGGGGTTGGCTAAAGTTAAAATAAAAATTGAGTCTTTTGTTGTACACAAACTAAATCACATTTTTTTATCCCATTTAATAATGGTGTGGCGATGATAATGAGGGTGGTAGTAGGTGGCTGACGTCAAAAAAATTTTGAGATCTTGGCTTCTTGTATAAATATTAAATCCCAATTTTATGAACTCTTGTTTGCATTACTTCTACTCCCATTTACTCACATTTTATCCCCCAACCCTTCAACGGAATAAGATCAATATATAATAATCTAGTTATATAACATATAGAGGTACTGTAGATGTACCAAATTTCAAGTCAATATCATAAACTGTTCCAGAATAAACTGTTCCAGAATAATCGTTGCTACTTTATTTCCAGGATGTAGAAGTAATTATACCCAAGTAATGTTAAACAACTATATTAATATATTCGGATCAATGAATCCTTGAACTAACGTTATCATTCTCTTTTGCCTGAACTAATTATTCATTGAATGACAATGACTTCGCACCATAAGGCATAGCAAATTTGTAATAAGATGTGTATTGGAAAATAATAAATAATAATATAAATAATGATAAATTGCTCTAGACTAAACCTCAAAATACAGTATTAGCATTGTCAGTAGGTAAGTTATAAAAACTTTACATTTTTATTATCTTTTCATAACATTTCAATTTTAATTATACTTTCATTTATACTTGAGATAACCATGAAATAAAATATCAATTTTTGAAAATGTTCATTCATTCATATACAGTGTGTCTCATTTTGCTTGGAACCACCCCCATAAAATGTTTATTTTAGGGCCGATTTAGATCGGGTTTTTATAAAACGTAAACCTCTTAAAAGTGCATTCTTGTGGTATATTGCATTTTATAAAACATAAAAGCTAGCCCTACTGCGGTCTCTTTTCGGGGCGGAAAAATAAAGAAATCCTATTAGCGATTTTTTTTATTTTAAATTTGATAACGCCACTGGATTCGGTAACCTCTCAAATGGGTTTAAAAGTTTATTTTAAGTCCGATTTAGATCGTTTTTTTTAAATGTAGACCTCTGAAAAGTGGATTCTAGTGGTACATTATATTTTATAAAACATAAAATCTCGGCATACTGCGGTCTTTTTTCGGGGCGGAAAATGAAGAAATCTTATTAGCAATTTTTTTGTTTGAAATTTGAGGACGCCACTGGATTTGTCAACCTCTGAAATGGGTTTGTACCAAATTTCGTGAAAAAATACCTATTTTTGAAATTTTTCCGTAAGAAATAATAGAAATTGCCAATGAAAATTGCACGGATTATGCACTTAAAAGAATGCCTTGACTGAAACTGGCAAAGAAATTCTTCTGTTGAATAATTCGTTTATTACAGATACGTTTTTGAAGTAATGGGACTCATTACTCACGGCTGTGGGTAATAATTCATTACTCAATGGGCGAGAACCAATCACAAGAGTTCATTTTCATTATTCAACAGTTGTGTAGCAATCGCAAAAGATGATTTAAAGGTCAAAAATACCACGTATGCTATGACTTAATTCAATCTGTCAAGCAAATGTCAATATCTCATGGACATCTAGATTTCTTTAAATTTTAAAATTATTGTCAGGTTTTTATTGTTAAAAAATGATTTCAAGCGATGTGAGTAGTTTTAAAAAAAGTATAGTATTCTACTAGCGTGTAATAGCTATTACACTCTCCTTGAACAATATACTATTATTTACAAGCAATAAGAAACATGAAATTTAAATCATTACCTGTCCTACAGCATTAACAGAAATCAGTCGATTTCTGTTTCTGATATAAAATATAGTATTAAATTAGCTACCAGTCTAGCTTGCGTATTCAAACGTTTTCCAGGCATAATGAGTATAGTGGAGCCATATAGTGGATTGGTGAGTCGGACGAAAACCCAACTATTGTCTGATGCAATCAGATTAGTTCTCCCCCCATTTTAGAGGAGGCTGAATACCGTGTTGGTGGCAGAATTTCTCCACAAACGGCCAAAAACCACTCTCAAACAGGGTCAAATGCGTATTATATTGTTTGAATGACTCTCACTTGGTGATCCCCGTATTCGAGGATGCTCAACACCGTGGTGGTGGCAAAATTTCTCGTTGGGGTGACCCACTCCCACAAACGGCCAAAAACCACCCCCAAACGGGATCAAACGCGTATTATAATTGTTAGAGGTAGTTGAACACCGTGGTGAGGGTGGAATTCCTACCCGGGGTGACCTACCGTGGTTATTGGCCGTTGAAGGTGGGCGGGTGTCAGGCATGCGTCCCAGGGTTCTACCCATAATTGGCATGCTCGAGAACGTAGGATCAATAAGTTAGATTCCGTGAAATATTATCAATACGCGTTTGACCCCATTTGTAGGTGATTTTTTGGCCGTTTGCGGGAGAAATTCTGCCACCACACGGTGTTCAGCGTCCTCGAAAACGGGGGTAAGAACTACTTTAGTTGCATCAGGCAATAGTCGGGTTTTTCGGGTATTTTTCCGATTCACACAATCCACTATTACCATTACTCTCAAATTTAACACGCGGGATGACGGCCAAACTTTAAAAAAATCCTATCTTCCGTTTTACTCAAGATGTCAGTATGAATAAATCGCTAAAAATAATTTTGGTCTTTTCTTATAATTTTGTATGATCCAGTTTTTGTTAATTTTCCAAAATAAAAAAACCTCGCAGGCTACATTTTCAATGCGCCGACTGCGTAGAGGTTCACGCTGTGTATTTTTCTAAAATTTCTATAAATATTAGATGTGTTTTGACTACACTGTCGCATTAAATGCACTGTGGGTTATAACTTAGAAAATAATAGATTTTTAGCTTATGTTTTGTGGGAGAAATCGCAAGTTTATATTTTAAAAATTAAATTTTTCGCAATTTTCGCAATGGGGGCAAATTCGCGGATTAATAATTGAAGGAAATCCCCGATTTTTATGCGCACTCCGGATTTGAATTGAGCAGACAATTTTACATCGAGTACGACACTTTCCAGCCGTATGTTTGACAGGTACTTACTTCAAAAACTAAGCCTTAAATTGGAGTTCAGATTCCCGACTGAAGGGAAAATCTCCATCGATAATGAAGACGTGTTCACCCTCTGGTAATATATTGGTTGGAATTACTTTACTATTAAAATGACCATTTTTTCTAAAAGATATTTCATCAAAAATACTGACGGGATACTGTGAAAGTTCATATTTAAAACATTATTTACAATCATCAGGAGTTTTCTCTATGCAGATAATGCGATTAAGTTGGGTTGACCCTGGACAATGCCTTTTCCGCTTTAACAGTTATAATTCATACGCGCAATTCATTCCCTTTTAATTTAAATTAGCAGATGTTTTTCCAAAATTTTTATCCATTATTGTACATCTTGTTGCATAAGCTGTTTTTTTTTTATTAAAGACATTCTTTAAAGAAAATTGATATACCTCTGATTTTACGTTAAACTATTATATTTCCTATTTTTCGAGGTTTATATTATAACGACACTTTGTTGGTTATAGCACTTCCCCAAACAAGAGGTGCGTTAACTTAGCTCCTGCTAGCTCAGTGCAGGTCGGTGAATTTTTTTTGTGAAGTTAAATTTTTTAAGTTGTATTATGCCTTAAGGACGCCAGCGTATTTTCAAATGAATACTTGTTACACAAAACCAAAAAAAAATGAGAGAATATATTCTTGAATATTGTGGTGAGTAAGAATAATTACACACTATAAAATTAGAACAATATATTAAAACAAATATTTGAGAAAAAGTTTACAATATTTGTACAAAGATATATAATCACATAATGACTAGAAAATGTACAAAAAATTGACAATTTAAGTTAGGAATGAAATGATAAAAATTTACAAGTTAAAGAGAAAAGTTTGACTGGTTTTTTGCAGAAGTTTCCTGACCAAAACTTATGCGATAGCAGTACAAATTCTTACTTATTTGAGTAGTACAGTAGTAGTACAGTAAAATTGAAAGTTGACCCGGAACAAATTTCTAAGAAGCTGATTTCTTCAGGATTGTATTCTACCCATATAGCATTCGACATGATATGTATATACCGTTTAGGTCCATAATATGAAAAATATATACCGTATTAGAATGGTATATCTATAAAATATACGTGGAGGGTATATTCTGTTCTGTATGTACTTATAATATACACATATGTATTTTATTTTGTTGCATATATACCTACAATATACTAGTATATGCATATCTTTTTATGTATATACAGACGACCTGCCATTATGTATATGTTTTATATACATACACATACCCAGTACATACCAAGAAGTATATATTTTGTATATGCCTAAAACATATATGCCTAAGACATACTTGCGTGTATATATTTACATACAAACATGCATATATTCCCCATATGCCTACCATCTAGATAGGTAGGACATACTTGTAGGTATATATTTTGTATGTATATAATGGCTGTTAGTTTGAACTATTGGAAGTTACACCTATAATCCCCTAGATGCCACCATCGATTTAATTTGCAAGCTGCAGCTTTACATCGAACTAACTTTATCGAATAGACAACATTGGCAAATAGAAAGCATACTTACCTGGCGTGATCAACAAGGTGGTTCCTCTAGGGTCAGGCCCCTCCATTGCACTACGGTTGGGCTGAGTCCTGCGATTATTCCTAATGCGAATAACTCCCCGCGAGTTATTCGCATTAGGACACTGTCCCGGTGTTTATTTTATACAATCAAAATATGATATTTCTAGTGTGTGCGACAGTGCGACAGAGCGACATTTCTCAGAGCTGCCTAATGGCGACTGATTACTCGTAATGTACCTTATATGTACTTGTCAAGTATGTCCCTATGCTCTATACACCTCCAAATGTAAATCCGGGATACATTTGTATCTGGATGTTTTATGTATGTACATGCGCTTATATACATATAATAGTTTAAAAATGTGCGTATATATTTTGGACATACATAATATATACGTAAAGTACCCAAATATAACATAATTAATTCATCTGGTAAGTACGTATATATGATCAGCAGAGGTGAGACAAATTGCATCTACTTTGCAGACAATTTGAACCTCATTTGCATATACTAAGTACATCCCATATGCTTAGAGGAATGTGATATGTACTTATTAAGAATCTCCTTTTACTGTGTGGGTATGGCTATCCAGAAGTCTCTGACTGAAAATCCCAAAAAATCCGCCATGTAGAAATGAAGAAAAAAATGCGCCGCCAAGTTGAAATTAGCACTTTTTTCCTTTAATCGGTAATAGTCCGCACGGATGACACTTTAGGAAAAGAGTAAAGAGGCAAAATTTTGAGAGAAAGTGTTAAGTTTAAATGTAATCAATCGGTTAAATATTAGCAAAGTTACGGTTGTCAAAATGACAGATTTGTATAAAAAAAGAATACTTCTTATATTTTAATACCATAAAATGCAACAAAAAGCAACAACAATTATTACTGGTAATAGTAGTATTCGCAATATTGGCTTTGATTTATTAATCAATCATTAGCTCAGCGCCATGTGGAAGTTGATGTGTTGGACAGTACTAATTAATTAATACATTCGTAAAATAAAATCCATTCTAAAAACAAAAGAACGTAACAACAAACACAATAACAGGACTCATAAACAGTGAAAAAATAAACTATAAACTCTTTAAAAAGCACGAATAAATTAAATAAGCATACAAACCTCTCAAATACGAGCTTTAACTAAAAACTAGCCTCATTCTCAGAAAGTAACACCTCTGACGCATTGTCACAGCCCTGTCCAATGCAATTTACACAGCTGGTACTGCACTTAAGGTTATATTTTTTACATTTTCAAGACTGTTTGCAATTTTTCTTGCAACCACAGAATAAAATATTTAAAATAAAATCAGGGGCACACTTTTGTACTGTTTTTATTGGTTCTTAACCCACAGAAATTAGTCAAAAAAACGAGGAAACCTAGACAGAATTAGTAAAAATCTGAATTTTTGCACAGACGTTCTTTGAGGTGTTCCAAACTCAAATCCACAAAAATCACAACATGGCTACCCAAGATATTGCATGTCAAAGTCTTTTGCAAATATCTCGCGTTCTATGCATCGGATGCCCATGAGGTCAATGTGAAAGTTGTAGAGAATTAAATTATCTACAAGTTGTGTTTTTTTATTTTTTCTCAACTCCTCCTCTCTTTTGTCTCTCAAATTTTTATTAATTTTGTCTAGGTGAAATGCTAATTTCTGTATCTTTTTTGTTAATTATTTAAACTAGTGGCCATAAGTCGTAGCCTACGTAAATGATTTTATCAGGCCACCGCATTGCACTCGAGTCCGCGTGTGACGTCACGAAAGGAGTCCTACGACTTTACAAAGTTACTGCGGCTACTGGTGGATTTAGCGCTCTTTTGCAAGATTATTATTTTATTTCTTCGTATAATTTGTTTAGTATTAAGTTGAGTATGGATTAGTGCCAACTAATTGGATTTCAATTTGTACTGGAGTCGAATGAAAAGGGAATTACTTAAATATTTAATGTGCCTAACACAGTAATAATTCACAAAATAGATCGTGAGAAATACTACAAATACATGATTCAGCCTCCTAATACTGAAATTAGATATTGATTTATTACTGTATCTTTATACTGTGAACATTATGAAAACGTCCTTAATTAATGAATGTCAATTAAAAGAATGCCCCGTCGATGGCGTCGATGTTGTGTGCCAGTGCAAATCAAATTACAATAAACAACGATATACTACTGTTTCGTTTTCCGTCGGACAAGAACCTGGCAAAAAATGGTCTCACAGCATTCACCGAAAACATTTTATCTCGAATAAAAATTCAGTAATCTGCGTTAATCACTTTAGTAAGCAATTACTTCTACATCCAGTGGAAGTCTCGTAACGACAAAAAAATTAAAAAAAAAATTTATTGTTCATTTTTAGATTTAGAATGTCATGAAACGTCGAGATTTTAAGTTTGAGCAAAAAAATTCTCTGTCTGTCACTTTCTTTGTGCGTACAATTACTCTGCAACCGTTTAAGATATTGACTGAAAATTTGGTACACGTATGTATTTTAACGAGATCTGGAACTAGACTATATTTTCATCTTATTCCGTTGAAGGGTAAATTTGAGTAAATGGGGGTAAAGAGGTAAATCAAGCAGGTAAGAGTCCAAAAAAATTGATATTTAGTATATATAAGAGAAGCTAATTTGCCATTAGCCACACCCCCTCCTTACTACCCCCACCCCATTATAAAAGGAGGTGAAAAGAAATTGTTATTTAATGTGTGTACAAGAACCAAAGACCTCAAAATATTTTTTTACTTCATCCATCCCCAATACCACCCCCCTTCACTACCCCCACCCCACTACCGATGTGGGATATCGTTTTATGGGTTTTTGGAGTTAGATGATTTCAAATATTGATTAAAGTTCCATAAACAATTATTTCCACATACAAAATTTTTTCGTTGTGAGAGACTTGATATACTTTTCTAATATATTGTTGAACAATTATTCTAAAGTGAAAAATAATCGTATCGGTGAGGAAAAAAATGAGGTGTAATAAGAAAAAAAATGACTAGCAATTAAGAGATTAAAATAAAGTCTGATAAAGAAACCGCTGCCCAAGGAATCATTACTTCCACATTTAAATTTTTTGTCCAAGTCACTCACAACGAAAAAACATTGTATGTGGAAATAATTGTTTATGGAACTTTAATAATATAATATTTGAAATCCTCTACCCCAAAAACCCATAAAACGATAACCCACATCGGTAGAGGGGGTGGGGATGGTGATAGGGGGTGGTAGTGGGGGTGGATGAAGTAAAGAAATATTTTGAGGTTTCTGGTCCTTGTACACACACTAAATCACATTTTTTTTTCATCCCCTTTAATAATGGGGTGAGGGTGGTAATGGGGGTGGCTATTACCAAAATTTTTTTTGAAACCTTAGCTTCTCTTGTATATCCTAAATACCAATTTTATGGACTCTTACCTGCTTGATTTACCTATTTATCCCAAATTTACCCCAATTTACCCCTTAACCCTTCGACGGAATAAGATGAAAATATAATCTAGTACCAGATTTCGTTAAAGTACATATTATGTGTACCAAATTTCAAGTCAATATCTTAAATGGTTCCAGAGTAAATTTGCGCAGAAGAAAAGTTAGACAGACCGACAGACAGAAATTTTTTTTCGCTCAAACTTAGAATCTCGACGTTTCATGATATTCTAAGCCTATTTGAACAATAAAAATTTTTTAAATTTTTTTTATCGTTACTATACTTCCACTGGTTGTGGAAGTAAAAGAAAAGTTGAAAAGTTGCAATCTCTGTGATAGGAATTAAATTTAAAATAAATATGTTGTACATACTCGTGTATGTACCGATCTTTTAATATTTATTACAATAACTGTTGTACCTTATTATTAGAGAGGCATTTTAAATTTTTGTTATCCACAATTTATTGCTGTTAGAGATTAAAGAAATAATTATTTTTTGTTTTGTTTTTAACTATTATTAGAAGTGTATATTTTATTCTGAATCAATAAGCTATCAAGTGTGTATTTTAGTTTTATAGATATATTTTATTTAATAGTACAATAATACTGATTCTTAATCATTTACATATTATTTATTTATTTTTAGAAAACTATTTGTGTTTTTATAATATATTTTATTATTAATTATATAAAGTAAATCATTTTTAAGCATACATTTACATTCTTTGTTGTATTAGTTCATATAATTTTATTAGAAATATTCAAGAAAGCGTTAAGGGTTTCAGTATGCACCGGAATGCTAGGACTCCGACGGCCGCCATTGAAATCCAATGCGTAGGCCTGATAAAATCATTTACGTAGGCCACGCATAAGTCTAATTTAATAATGTAAAATCAAGTAGGATGTGTAGTAATTTATTTAATTTAGTTTATTTAGTGTTTCGGTAAGTATTTTAATTAAATTTGGTTTAAGGTGGTGTTAAAAAATTTCTAATACGACATCATGGTAAATCAACCTATTTTTATCCCTATATATTTTATGGTACCATTGTAGTCGCCTTAAGAGCATTTATTACCGGTCTAAATTTGAAATTGATCCCTCAATTATTAACGAAGATATTATCACATTGAAATGAGACACACTGTATATAGTAACAAATAACAATGGCGTGCCTTCCTCTTCCGGGAAAGGATATCGACTATATAATTGTACATGTCTTTTCACAATTGATTATTTTTTATTTATTTGCTTTTATCATGATTAGAGAATATTATTTAGGTATTATGCAAATCACAACTTACACACTATTTTATTTCATATTATCTGTACATGTCTATTAATTATTATAACCCAATACTTTACATCTACCCACTTTAGGGGGTCTACCCATTTTAGTGGGTCAGAAATTTATTTTAGTAATTAATAATAGTATATTATTCAGCGAGCGTATAATGATGGCTACCATCCGAACATCTAATAGCCATTATACTCGAGCAGAATGTTATACTTTATCCACGACTGCTTTAACTGTTTTAATCGTTTAAAAGTGAAAGAATAAAGTTAGTTCACAATAAAACTTTGTTTGACGTTTCAAACGTCAAACGAAAACATGGAATCTCTCTTGGAAGGAATGGACTCGCCAGCTGATTATGAAAATTGCTAGTTCCTGATCGGTCAAAGGTGTGTTATAGACTACAAGCCCATGCTAAATTTTTAGGGTATCTAATGACCATTAAGGGTCGTGTAAATCGCATGAATAAAGTAATCTAGTGTCTAAAATCCCAACAATGAAAATGTACGGCATGGACACATTTGTATTCTTTTATAGTTAAGGAAAGGAAAAACGATGTAAAGTTGAAAATCTATCCATTGTATTAAAAAATAGAGAATTTTTTAATTTGCAAAAATTTCACTTGTTTTGCAGTTCTCTAATTTTCTTATTGTCCATTATTTTTTGTACGGCTACTAAATAAAATAAAAATTCTAACCTATATTAATCGAAAAAATAAATAGCCGTACAGTATCAAATAAACTTACCCTAGAAAACGTGAGTTTTCCCTTTCTCGGGGGTGCTTTTTTATTTACATTGATAATACTTATTCTTTTTAGACGGGTCATTTCTTTTTAAAGATTTTAAACGTCGTATATTTTGGAATTGTTGCCGTACAGGATCAAATCACCACCCATAATAGAAATCTAGGAAGGGGGTTGATCTCGCGTTTGCCACTCCATGGTCCAACTGATTTGTACGGCCTAGCAAAAAAGTTCATCCCTGTTAATATAAAAATCGAATTTCATAAAAGCCGTACGGTATCGTATCACCTTAGTGCATAGAGGTCACTTTTCGGAAAACGAAAATTATTCCTGTACTTCTGTCCCATTATTTTTGTGCGGCATTCTCTTTTTAAGACTCACAGATATAAATACAGTCCAAATAAATGAAAGCCGTACAGGATCGTTTGAAAAAATGCAACTCCAGTGGGTTGCGATTTTCACTTTTCCGCGGCTTTCCCATGTCCCACCTAAAATGTACGGCATATGGCTCAAAGTGATTTATTTCTGTAGGACTACAAAAATTATACCTTTTCAAGCGGTGTCATATGACTCCCTAAAAATTTAGCATGGGCTTGTGGTCTATTATAATGAGATTATGTTCCTAATAGGTTAGGTTGGAATAATGGCGTCATTATTTATCAATTTTTACATATATTTTGCAAAGATTATACTATAGCCGTTGATAATAGTATATTATTCAGCGAGTAAGTTATTAGAAGTTGAATACTATACTTTATCTACGATTATAACAATAAATATTAAATTGCAAATATACAGAAACAACACTTTATTTACAAATTTCAAAACTTATAACAATGATATAGACAATTTTGTTTAAATTACTCAGTTTGTTTATTAATAAAATTAATTTTAAAATTTGAACACTCAGCAAATTGAACATAATTTATTGCTCATTTCAGTAAAATATGCCAACTGTACATTTTCTGTAAATGATTTGACGTTCTTGCCGCTACACCAATCCATAAAATTTTTGTACACACTTTTATATTTGTTCTACGATTTTTCGGGTAATAAATTATGTATTGTATAATTAGCTACTTGCCTTAATTCTGGCGGTGTACATAATAGTTCATCTTCACTAACCGAATTCATCATTTTTGGCACAATTATTATTTAACTTGATTTGAAAACGTGGAAACTATTCAAACATGTTAAGAGGAGACTGAGGAGACAACGCCAATCACAAAGCTGAAGTGAGGTGAAGGTAGGTAGTGTGTCTATTATAGGGCATCTGCACGTGACGTCACAGCTAACCTCAAAAATATGTGTTTCTTAAGATTTAAGAGTATTACGCAGCTGTTATTAAAATTTCTGCCTGTTTCCCGTATTTTCAACTAAAATCTAGTTCAGTGTAATGTTTATGAAGTTTGTACGATCTCCCAATGATGCTCGGGCTGAGCGGGTCACTGGCGAAATCGCGTTGAGGGTTGTAAATAGGGTAGTTGGGGTGGTAAAAACCAATCCTGGAGGCAGCCTCACCTCCTAATTGTGGCTTGGAAGGATTGGTTAAATGAGTACAACAAGTAATTAGTTGAAACTGATTTATTTAAGAAAATAAAATTCTATTTATACTAAATGGCAATAATAAACCTAATAACAAATCGTAAAAACAATTAATTATACGTTACACATGAAATATTAAACTTGTCCTAGAAAATTATGTCAACTATAGAAATGCAGTGTTTGCACTTGATTACATACTTTGCTGACATTGTTTATAGGTAATGTTTATGTAGATTGCAATACGAAATAACTAATATATGTCGAAAGTAGGATACAATAACAATAAGAAATTAAATTATTTGAAATGATAAAAAATGCATGTTTAATAGATTAAACAAAGTTCTAAATACTTTGTCCTAATAAAACAGGACTCTTTTTGTAGTTTGGAAATCTAACCTGTAATTAGCAGTCTATTTTTATTAATCAACAATATTGAAAAATTATTTACGTGAATTTTTAAATATTTGCTTGGAGCCAGTACGGCTTCAAGCTAAAAATACATATACAAAGATTAAAAATGAGAATAAACTTGAAAAACTTAAAATTTAAGGTTATGTTGGTTACATTAAAAAGCACTGTACTAAAAATCTTGATTGGGAAAAAGCAGTTTTTAGCCAAACGGCTGGCGTTATTAAACTGAAAAAAATATATTCTTGTGAGTAAATGAATACTACTATTGAAGAACATTTTTAGCTAAAATCTTCTTCAATAGAACTGTAGTATTCATTTACTTACAAGAATATTTTTTGATCAGTTTAATAACATGAGCCAGTTCGCTAAAAAATGCTTTTTGCTGTAAATTTTTCTTTAATACAATGCTGTTTTAGTAGATATAATTAATAATGATTGCAAAAATAATTACATTTATAACCGATGCGCACTCATTTCGTGTATTTGAAGCTTCGTCTCGATATGTTGACCTTTCAGGCGTAATTGTAAGTAGGTAGAGCAATAAGCAAGAAAGTACGAACGCCAAAACTAGACAACCAACACAACAGCTCTCTGTACTTGATTGGTTCATTTCCGCCCACTCCTCTCTGATTTGATCGCATTGCTCCCTATTAATTCACCTTCCTCTCCTCAATAATACTAGACCGTTCTATTTCGCCTTATCGGAAAAGAATTTTTCTCTGACAGAGCTACCTTCGCGTCGCGCGTTACATCGATTGGACAGGCTAAGCATGAAGGTAAAGGAGATTGGCACTGTACCTAAGGATTTATAATAACTCACGCTATTTGTTTATGGATACTAGTAATTGTTCAAAAGCAGTTCATTAATAAGTGTAGATAAAATTATATAACTTGTAATAACGAGAGTTCTAATATTTCTAAAGGTTGGTTTAATAGTATAAAGTAATAAAGTAATATAGAAAACAAGGTACAGACCCAAACGTAAATGAAAATATTACTTAATTCTATTAGTTGACACTTAAACCTGTACATAAAGTAATATAGAAAACAAGGTACCTACAGACCCAAACGTAAATGAAAATATTACTTAATTCTATTAGTCGACACTTAAACCTGTTGTACAACCTAGGATAATAATATATAATGAAACTAACAGAATAAATACAAAACTACAATGACTACTCAAATTGGCCACCATTCTATTGATTACAGTTTCTTGCTTTAGTAACAACATTTCTAATATATAATTAGAAATGGTTGAAAACTGCATTTGCAAATCATGATCTCTTTGTAAGAATTTATAGGCAGCTTTTTTACCTTTTCTATAAAAGCAGATATAGGCGTCTAAAAATAAGGAGTACGCCACCTGGTGGTCTATAGTCAAACTAATTATAGGCCTTTCTGTCATTGTCTCTTTAGTGTACGATGATATCAGCAATAAGTAAATAATGATAAACTGAGATGCTAAGTTATTAAAAATATGATAACGTTTAAAGGGGCTACACAAGATACAATTTGCTGGAGCCAACCTAGTCGGTATCCTTTGTAGATTGCAGGGACAATTCGTGAAAGTTGAGTTGGCACGACAATGTTCAAAGCATACCCTCTTTAATGTAGACACCTTTAACCAGGCCTTGAGGGGGGAAAAAGCTGGTGCAAATAACCGTGGCCCGAGTAGCTATAACAATGGCCTGAACAATCACACATTGTAAGTGAAATTTTTGAAATAAATAAATATATGCAATTTCAGTATATTTATAAAAGTAATATATACTATTGCACCATGCACTATCATGTTTTACCCCTGAATATTTCTATCTCATATTTTACAAAATACTGTTTCATTTATTTTACTTAAAGAATTAATAAATATCTTTTCAGTTACCTATATTCAAAGTACCACTAATTTCATGGGTATTTGATCTGACACTTGTTTGTGAACATAGAGCATACACATTTATTAAGTTTTGTGTTGAATATGGGTTGTACACCACAAAATAATATGTCCTGCATTTAAAACATATTCCCCTTTATACACACACTTAGAATTTTTACATTTTTAGTGCTTCTCAAATGTTGCATACATTGCAAATTGCTATATGCTTAACCTAAATGTCACTCATGTTTCCCGAAAAAAAAAAGTGATTTAAACTACAACTGTACATAAATTTAAAGAAATATTTAAGTCTATTAATATTTAACTAGCCGTCTGGCCGTTTATGTCGAAGAAACTACTTTTCAAGGGAAAAACTAGATAACCTAAAAAAATATGAATTTTGCTGAATAATGCCATTAACATCTTGCAAATCACTTACAACAAAATCTTGCAAACCTTTAGGTCATATATTATTAATATTATTATTTTTAACGCCAAAAATAACAATAAACAGAAAAAATCGATATAAGTATGCACCAAATAAATAAACAACGGCCTATAATTAGTTCACGAGTTCTCCACTTTGACGCTGGCATCTTAAATTCAGACGCCTATAGTACCGTAACCTGTGCCAAATCTTGAATAAATGTAATATTTCCGTCCTAGTTTACTTACATTTGACTGATCTTAAAAAGTAAATAGAGCTGATAGTATTCTTTGAAAGGTTATGGATTACGTATTGTTTTTTATCTTTACTCAAATTGTGACAAACAACAGAAGCTGTATTAGTGAAAATTCAGACTTGTAGAAAGGCCGTACCTACTCGTAAAAGTACAAATCTATCATAAACTTTATCCGAAAACCTACATACCTGCAAAAGCAGTACTCGAAATACTATAGACATATAAATAGCAGTACCAATAAAAGTAAAGATTTCTATACAGAAACTACATCAATAAATATACAGACTAGTGGATTGTGTGAGTCGAAAAAATACCCTAAAACCCCGACTATTTTCTGATGCAACCAAAGTAGTTCTCCTCCCCGTTTTCGAGGATACTGAAACAATTTGGTGGCAGAATTTCTCGTTGGGGTGACCCATCCCCGCAAACGGCCACCATCCCTCCAAATGGGGTCAAACGCGTATTGATAATGTTTCACGGTTTCGAGCATGCCAATTATGGGGAGGACACTGGAACACGTGCCAGACACCCGCCCATCCCCTCAACGGCCAATAGCATCCTCAAAAGGGGTCATCATACCATTGGACAAAAAGGTTTCCCCCATTTTCGAGCATGTCGAACACGGAGAGGACCACGAATCGAGTGCTTGACACCCGTTCACCTCCTCAATGACAAAAAATACCCCTTCAATAAAAATATTTTATATAATATATAATAAATAAACCAGATGTTTCAATTATTGTATAAACCTATCTTTCCCAAAAAATATGTACCAAAAATATACATGCATCTTTTTTCAACTCCACAGTAAACGAAAATGACTACTTTGTTGACGAGATCGATGTGACATCTTAATATTTTTTCCTGTGTAGCATCCTCAAAAACGGGTGGGAGAACTTTGCCCGGGGGGTATGCTGAGAACGCACTTTCACCCCTTTGGAGGGTTATTTTTGATCATTTACGGGGATGTGTCACCTCGGAGAGGAATTCCACCATCGCCACAGTGTTCAGCATCGTGACGTGCTCTGAGGCTAGCAATATTGATTGGTTGTGGATTTATATTAGTTTGGGTTAATATTCTGATTAATATACAGGTTATATTGCATGCGTGGTTATTTGTGGTGATGCTTAATTGTTGGCTCTTCTGTGATTTTCATTATGTATGGCTCGTCTGGGGTCTTGATTATGCATGGCTCTTTCATTTCAATAACAAAAGATTTGTTTTTAACTATAGACCCTTTTCCCAATGCAGATGTGTAGAGATTTTGAATTTTTCAACAGAGGAGAGGGATGGAATGGTAGGGATAGTCCGAAGTGTCTCCATATAGGCGAGCGGTGCACCCCTAAAAAGATGAATAGAAAAGTGACATAACCTCCCGAACAAAGTTGCCAGATTGAAACCAATTGAATCGATTAGTTACGTTTTAGGGAACAAAAAACCTAAATTACATTTTTTTGTCCGAGTGGCAGGTAATTTGTTACTACCAATGAAATTGCAGAATAAAAAAAATGTAAAAAATCCATTTGAAAACACATGTTTCTGAACAAAAAATGTTTTAATAAAATGTATCGCTAAAGCCACGATTTTCCCGGAAAAAAAAGTGCAAAGGATGGATGGAAAAATATACTTATATAAATTATCATCAGTGGCGGCTGGTGAAATTTCAATATTTTTCTCGTCTATGGCACATGGGACCCATACGAAATTTGGGAAATAACATCTAGAGAAGCACTTCTCTAATGACCTAAAAAATTTTGAAAAAACAGTTTGCGAAAAAATTTTTGAAAGTTCGTTAGTCTCCCCTGGGTCTAGGAGCTCCTGTTTATTTTTATTTTTTTTGTCATATGCATTTGACTTTTCATAAAAATACAACAGATTTTGGAGTTTATGCAAATATTTTCATTACTAACTGAGATACAACGAATTGAAATATTGTAATTTGTTAAATTGTAAATTACAAAATTTCAGTTCATTGTATTTCAGTTAGTAATGAAAATATTTTCATAAACTCCAAAATCTGTTGTTTTATTTTTATGAAAAGTCAAATGCATATGACAAAAAAAAATAAAAATAAACAGGAGCTCCTAGACCCAGGGGAGGCTAACGAATTTTCAAAAATTTTTTTGCAAACTGCTTTTTCAAAATTTTTTAGGGGTCATTAGAGAAGTGCTTCTTTAGATGTTATTTTCCAAATTTCGTATGGGTCCCATGCGCCATAGACGAGAAAAAAAATATTGAAATTTCACCAGCCGCCGCTGATTATCATGCCCGAACTCAATCGTCACAATAAACAATATAGAAAAAAATAAAAATCCCTTCAAAAAAATTCTTTCTTCATTGAAAACTGTTAAAAAGAATATACACTTTATGATTATTATGGTTTATTAAGTTGTAGTAACGTGTATTCAAAAAAAGTACATCTCAAATCATTTTAATTTAATTGCTTGATGATTTTCTTGATAAATATATTGGAGGCTGTAACCGTAGCCTACGTAAATGATTTTATCAGGCCACCGCATTGCACTCGAGTCCGCGTGTGACGTCACGAAAGGAGTCCTACGACTTTACAAAGTTACTGCGGCTACTGGTGGATTTAGCGCTCTTTTGCAAGATTATTATTTTATTTCTTCGTATAATTTGTTTAGTATTAAGTTGAGTATGGATTAGTGCCAACTAATTGGATTTCAATTTGTACTGGAGTCGAATGAAAAGGGAATTACTTAAATATTTAATGTGCCTAACACAGTAATAATTCACAAAATAGATCGTGAGAAATACTACAAATAAATGATTCAGCCTCCTAATACTGAAATTAGATATTGATTTATTACTGTATCTTTATACTGTGAACATTATGAAAACGTCCTTAATTAATGAATGTCAATTAAAAGAATGCCCCGTCGATGGCGTCGATGTTGTGTGCCAGTGCAAATCAAATTACAATAAACAACGATATACTACTGTTTCGTTTTCCGTCGGACAAGAACCTGGCAAAAAATGGTCTCACAGCATTCACCGAAAACATTTTATCTCGAATAAAAATTCAGTAATCTGCGTTAATCACTTTAGTAAGCAATTACTTCTACATCCAGTGGAAGTCTCGTAACGACAAAACAATTAAAAAAAAAATTTATTGTTCATTTTTAGATTTAGAATGTCATGAAACGTCGAGAGTTTAAGTTTGAGCAAAAAAATTCTCTGTCTGTCACTTTCTTTGTGCGTACAATTACTCTGCAACCGTTTAAGATATTGACTGAAAATTTGGTACACGTATGTATTTTAACGAGATCTGGAACTAGACTATATTTTCATCTTATTCCGTTGAAGGGTAAATTTGAGTAAATGGGGGTAAAGAGGTAAATCAAGCAGGTAAGAGTCCAAAAAAATTGATATTTAGTATATATAAGAGAAGCTAATTTGCCATTAGCCACACCCCCTCCTTACTACCCCCACCCCATTATAAAAGGAGGTGAAAAGAAATTGTTATTTAATGTGTGTACAAGAACCAAAGACCTCAAAATATTTTTTTACTTCATCCATCCCCAATACCACCCCCCTTCACTACCCCCACCCCACTACCGATGTGGGATATCGTTTTATGGGTTTTTGGAGTTAGATGATTTCAAATATTGATTAAAGTTCCATAAACAATTATTTCCACATACAAAATTTTTTCGTTGTGAGAGACTTGATATACTTTTCTAATATATTGTTGAACAATTATTCTAAAGTGAAAAATAATCGTATCGGTGAGGAAAAAAATGAGGTGTAATAAGAAAAAAAATGACTAGCAATTAAGAGATTAAAATAAAGTCTGATAAAGAAACCGCTGCCCAAGGAATCATTACTTCCACATTTAAATTTTTTGTCCAAGTCACTCACAACGAAAAAACATTGTATGTGGAAATAATTGTTTATGGAACTTTAATAATATAATATTTGAAATCCTCTACCCCAAAAACCCATAAAACGATAACCCACATCGGTAGAGGGGGTGGGGATGGTGATAGGGGGTGGTAGTGGGGGTGGATGAAGTAAAGAAATATTTTGAGGTTTCTGGTCCTTGTACACACACTAAATCACATTTTTTTTTCATCCCCTTTAATAATGGGGTGAGGGTGGTAATGGGGGTGGCTATTACCAAAATTTTTTTTGAAACCTTAGCTTCTCTTGTATATCCTAAATACCAATTTTATGGACTCTTACCTGCTTGATTTACCTATTTATCCCAAATTTACCCCAATTTACCCCTTAACCCTTCGACGGAATAAGATGAAAATATAATCTAGTACCAGATTTCGTTAAAGTACATATTATGTGTACCAAATTTCAAGTCAATATCTTAAATGGTTCCAGAGTAAATTTACGCAGAAGAAAAGTTAGACAGACCGACAGACAGAAATTTTTTTTCGCTCAAACTTAGAATCTCGACGTTTCATGATATTCTAAGCCTATTTGAACAATAAAAATTTTTTAAATTTTTTTTATCGTTACTATACTTCCACTGGTTGTGGAAGTAAAAGAAAAGTTGAAAAGTTGCAATCTCTGTGATAGGAATTAAATTTAAAATAAATATGTTGTACATACTCGTGTATGTACCGATCTTTTAATATTTATTACAATAACTGTTGTACCTTATTATTAGAGAGGCATTTTAAATTTTTGTTATCCACAATTTATTGCTGTTAGAGATTAAAGAAATAATTATTTTTTGTTTTGTTTTTAACTATTATTAGAAGTGTATATTTTATTCTGAATCAATAAGCTATCAAGTGTGTATTTTAGTTTTATAGATATATTTTATTTAATAGTACAATAATACTGATTCTTAATCATTTACATATTATTTATTTATTTTTAGAAAACTATTTGTGTTTTTATAATATATTTTATTATTAATTATATAAAGTAAATCATTTTTAAGCATACATTTACATTCTTTGTTGTATTAGTTCATATAATTTTATTAGAAATATTCAAGAAAGCGTTAAGGGTTTCAGTATGCACCGGAATGCTAGGACTCCGACGGCCGCCATTGAAATTCAATGCGTAGGCCTGATCAAATCATTTACGTAGGCCACGCTGTAACCATGATAAGAAATTGCGATTGTCAAGATCTTATCCGTATAACTATGAAAATATCTTTAATTGTTTTGAATATAAATTCTGGAACTTTTCCAATACATTACATTTACATTTCCAATATTTTCCCTCCAGACTCACTATTTATATCCTCTTAGTCACTAAGAAAAAATTTAAAAATGTGTAATCAGAAAGAGAAAATAGCTTTATTTTACTTGTTAGAACTGCTAAGAATTTTTAGAGGTTCCGTAGTATGCATTTAACCGCGCCCTTGTCCGAGCAGAGTGACAACGTTTCACTTTTTTTATGGTCTGCATCCGAGTGGAATGAAAATGAAAAGTTGCTTTATTACAAAAAATAGTATGTTCAAGTATAAGTATTAACGATCATTTTACGACCCAAAACATTAAAAAAAGTCCAGTAGAAGCCGAGATAAGAATTTTTGAAGTTGTCGACTTTTGGCCATTTTCGGACCTTAAATCGCCTATAACTCAAAAACAGTGCATTTTTCGAAAACATTACAAGAGACAAAAAGTGTTTATTTTTGCCCAATTAACTTATAAAATGTGTTTTGAAATGGATTTTTTACATTTTTTTTACTCTGCAATTTCATTGGTAGTAACAAATTACCTGCCACTCGGACAAAAAAATGTAATTTAGGTTTTTTGTTCCCTAAAACGTAACTAATCGATTCCAATTGGTTTCAATCTGGCAACTTTGTTCGGGAGGTTATGTCACTTTTTTATTCATCTTTTTAGAGGTGCACCGCTCGCCTAATACGTTCCTAAAAAATAACCTCCTTTGTTTCCTGAACATGTCGTAAAAAGTTCTACCTTGAATCAGCCAAATGTTAGACACATTTATAAGAACGCACCTATATTAATTTGACAGCCATCTTTTCAAATTGATGAAGATCACATAGTACAGTAGAGAATTTTTGGTATGTTGTTCGAGGACACTTAAATGAAAATTTTATACCAATCATTATTAGCTAGCCCTTCGGACACGTTTATTTTGTCATTGTTGCTATGACAACCATCAAATTTTTTGGAAATCTTACTTACCCATGAGCACCTACCTGTGTGATTAATAAGTGGAAATTTCCCTATTTTGACAGCAATGATTTGACAATGGCGTTTATATTATGAAAAATATTTTTATATTTATTTTAAATTAAATTAGTACAATTGGGTTGTTGACGAATTTTCAAAAATGGTGAAATATGGTAGTGGAGGACTTAATTTAGTTATATATTTAATTTGGAAGAAAAATTCCTAGCGCAACATATTTTAAAAAATTGTTAAACTTCGACTATTTGAATGTGCCGCGAAAACGGTAGTGACATCATAACGGCAGTTAGATGTGAACTTATAAGCAGAACAGATGAAGACGAATAAGTTGACATTGCTGACAAGAAAGAAAATTACTTCATATGTCAAAAGTAAATTTGACGTTTAGCTAGCAGTGATTGATGTTTGCAGTTATTGTTAATATTTTTTTACAAAACGACTAAGGCAGTATATCTGTAAAAGCTAATTCTGACATTCTACTTGCGGTAGATATATTTATGGTACCTAAGCGAATTTTTAAAAAGAGACGATCGTTTTGACATTGCAATGGTTGGAAGTGCAAGAGCTGCAAGGTACTTACGTTACAGCTGATATAGACAGTACAAACTATTGTAATTTCTGCAAGAACTTCCTTATATGTCTAATAGGTATTTTATTATTTAATTTAGATGAATTTGTTAACTATACTTTGTATTTTATTAAATATTTCCTTTTCATTGTTTTATTTCCTATTAACTATATACATGCGTATCTAACTGAAAACAACAAAATAAGTTTATCTACTAAAGAAATTAGTTATTATTCATTGATACTCACTGCTAAGAAGAGTCAGAATGAGACTTACGAAGATATCAAGAAAGGTCTGTATTATAACAAAAAATAATAAATAGGTAAGTACTTTATGCTAGTATCTATCTAAGCAATAAACAATGATATGTATTTATAACACACATAATTCAAAGGGCATTTATAACTACAATCCAACGCATTCGTAGCCATTTCCGACTGATTGTGTTCACCGACTTTAGACGAGTTTCACAGTTTGTTTCATATAGTTTTTCAGCGGCGAGTTTTTAAATTTCCTTTCTTAATTTATATTGACCATCCTAGTATTATGGGGCGTCTAGGGAGCTTCACAAATAATCAATAGCTAACAAAAACAACTGCACTTTATTCCAACATAAACTAGATAAAATACATAAAAACAGATTAAAGACATTTCCCTCCTTTTAGGAAGTCAAAGCATGAATAACATTCTAATCTAGAGCCGTTAAGAATACACCCTGTTTTATCCACCAGTTTGGCGGGTAATTTAAATTTGTAACAGCTAGAACAAGTCTTGTAATGCGGCCGTTTTTTCTACAACATAAACCCATATTAAAAATCAAATTCCTACATTAAGATACAACTTACCACAAATAAAACGCTTAGAATACATTGTAATTTGTTACTTTACTTGATATTGAAATGGTCTCCACAATAAGAAGACTTGGTCCTTCTCTGGTGGCTTTGAATCATTCATTATTACGTTCAGCGTTTATTATTGGAACACAACAGTTTTTCTGGTGAATTGGTGGTATTATTTACACAGTACGGCAGAAAACACTATCTGTACTTATATTTATCCATAACTAGATGCTGTTAAACTATACCGAATTGTAACCTATGAACGTCGGTTGAATTTGACGTTAAATATAATGTCAGATTAAACTGTCGTGATTGTCTTTTTTCTCCGTCGCTATCAGTGAGTTTCTAAATTAGTACACGTTTCTCGTCGTTTTATAACTAACTTCTCTACAGACTGCCGTTATTATGTCATCTCCGTTTTAAATGCGTGTATTTTTGTAATTAATATTATAATATTATAAGACTTTCTTTTCAACTTCTACATGTTTCTAATGATTTTTTATGAATAATTGTTACTATTTAACATAGATTCTCCTCAAATTTTAACTTAGTGCAACAACCCAATTCTGGCTTACTATCTTTCTTTACAACATCATTAACTAATTCCAAATGCTTTAAAAATTCCACTTGTACATCTTCTTTCCTCAGTGGTGAATAAGGCACATAGCCGTTGGTTTTTTTGTGTTTAATAAAATACAATTAATTTGCGACACCAATTTATTCTATTGGACGCTAAATTTGTGATCCAAACAAGGTACAACTTCACGAAGAATGCTAGTAATCCCTTGAAATAGATTTTCTTGCTCAGGATTTAATTTAGATTCTCCCACTAGACATGTCAAATACTTTACATTTTTATGATAGGCTTTAATGTGCTCTGATTCTTTGCAAAAAGAACAGAGTCTGTATGATTTGCTGTTCATTTTATTTTAGCTGTCATGTTGCTTGCTTGCTGACGTTACAAACTATAACACATCTCTCATATGGGTCGCGTGCGCCGACGTCACAGATTTTGAGACCTTAGGAAAAACAAACAGCTGTCATTGAGAAATCCGCCGATTAAACGTGTTGTTGAATTATTTAACATCTACAACTATTCTTGATACTGTTATATAAACAATTTTGTTCGTCAGGATGACGGTTAGTTCGTATTTTGCAGAATTGTCTCCTGATGTAGAGGTTAGGCATACGGCTGCCATCGAATTAAATCCTTATATTTTGAGAAAAAGAATACTTTAGTACAAATATTGATGTATTTCCAAATGTTACACATAGGGATGTTGCAAATTACTTGATTTTTGAAAGAATTACGTAGACAGAAGGACAAATTCAAGGCATTGAGAAGTCTTGAAGCTGTTTGTGGTTAGGTAAAAGAAGTACTCTGCAAGAAATTTGCAGGATAAAAGCTTGTTACAACGGTAAGAATTAGTTATCAACCATTTTCTTCATATGTGTTTGCCTAATTAAATGTTTTATAAATAATTACTAATGCAGAAATTAATTTTTCAGGATATGAACTCTTAGGCATCATGCATAAAATCCATTGATTCCTTGGACTATTGCAGATTCAGATGGTTCCTTAATGCTCACTGGGATTGTGTTGCCAGTCTAGACAAAACATGTTCACCACTTAACAGGAAATATATCCTTTTAGTTTCTTAGCAATGAACATGGCTATGGCTGTAAATTTTGTGAAAAAGACACTTTATAAAATAAACAATGAAAGACTGACGTACCTACTGTAAACTGTTTGAAGTATGTAATAAGATGTACACAATTTCTTCCAGCGGTTAACCCCTCGTCTATACCTTATCACCTAAGTATGTAAGAATGTCTTCGATGTTCAGGATTGATAGGTAGACTTTTTTGTAACGTTATTTAGTTTTCTATAATCTACGCAGAACCTTGTAGAACCATCTTTCTTTTTAACAAGCACTACACTTGAAATTTGGTACACATATGTACTTTAACGAGATCTAGAACTGGATTATATTTTCATATCGTTCCATCGAATGGTTGGGGGGTAAATTTGGGGTAAATCGGTAAATCAAGCAGGTAAGAGTTCATAAAATTGATATTTAGTATAGACAAGAGAAGCTAAAGTCTCAAAAAAAATTTTGGCATTAGCCACCCCCATTACCACCCCCACCCCATTATTAAAGGGGAGGTGAAAGAAAATCGTGATTTAGTGTGTGTACAAGAACCAGAAACCTCAAAATATTTTTTTTACTTTATCCACCCCCAGTCCCACCCCCTATCACCACCCCACTACCGATTTGGGGTATCGTTTTATGGGTTTTTGGGGTAGAGGATTTCAAATATTATATTATTAAAGTTCCATAAACAATTATTTCCACATACAAAATTTTTTCTTTGCGTGACTTGGATAGAAAATCCGGATGTGGAAGTAGTGATTCCTTGGGCTGGGGTTTTTAAATATCACTTGAAACAGAATTTATTACTGACGTAATGAGTCTGTGTGTGGGGAGCACTTATGCTGGGGTCCGCTTCTTTTGAAGGTGCTGTCTAGGCTGACTTTTTAGACTTGAAATGTTTTTTTGAGTTCATGTTCGATATGAGCAGCGTTTTTTTTCGAGGAAGCGGACCTCTGCCTAGCTGCTTCTCACATGCAGAGTTATAGTGTAACATTTATATTTATGTTTAAGATAATATATATTATATAGTTCGCTGTAAGGTACCTTTACATCTTTAATTGTATGTACCTATTTAAAAAAAGTAATAATGTACTGCTATCATACTACCTGCAGCATCCCACACAGCACAGAATATTTTCAGAATATTCTCATTAAGGGACAATATTCTGTAAACAGAATGAATGAATCTGAAATATTCCTAGAACCTCCATAAATATTTTTATCTAGTTTTTAAAAGAACGTAATATTTTAAAAGAACGTTCATGGTACGTTCCACAAAAAAATATTGTACTGCAAAATTTTGATGCGATACCTATATAACTAACAGTGGTTATTATTTTTAACTATTATTATAATTATTTTGGTATACTAAATACAAATATTTATTTAAGTACCTATTTGTTTCTCAGAAATAATGATTAATTTATATGTCTTTTTTTGTGATAAAAAACTTCTGCGACTAAGAGGATCATGAACAACTACGAAAAGAATAATGACTAATACACTACTAATTTATATTCGAAAGAGTTTGCAAAGATTCCACAGTTTATTTGTGCAGGTATAATAAAATTAGATTAAAATGTATTAAAAAGCAAAATCTAGCCGTTGCGTGTTCCAACTATAAAGTCTTTAAATAAATACTCTCAGAGAGGTTAGTGGTCGAGTGAGTTAAGGCAGGCACATAGTTGTACTAAACTTAAGAATAAAATCTGTTTTTTTTTGTTGTTTGTTTGTTGTCCTGCAAGTCACGAGGTCGGCGGTTCGACCCCTGCTCAGCCCGTTTTTTTTTTGTTAAAATAATTGCGAAAAAAATTTTGTTTTTTTGAGGGTAATAATTGCTTATAAAACCGATATACGAATATATTTTTTCCAATTTAAGGTCTGTTTAGGCCATTAAATATTGTAGATGACGATATTATATCTTTACCGTTTTTTCTCCAACACGTTTCCTAGGTTTGTATCAACTATAAAATCTTAAAATCGTTGACTCCTGACTTCCCCTCCACGGCATCAAATTTGAGATGAGAAAAAATTTTGTTTCGGATTTCAACTATAATTATAGTCTTTAAGTAGGTAGTAGCATGCCTAACTTCAGTGGCCGAGTGAGTTAAACCGTTGACTTACAAAACAGAAGGTTGGACGTGCGGCGGTTCGATCCTTACTGATGGCAATTGGTAAAGGTAAGTAAAATAAAATGGATTTAATAATTTAATAAACAAAATATAATTTGCAGGCAACCCTTGTGAGAAAAAAGTTGGAGTGTTGGTAAACAATATTAGATAATTAGATATGTTAATGTAAATAAAATATACGGATGGCTAACAAACAAATTCATAGGACCATACTTATTTATGCATTAATTACTTCATTTTTATCAAGTAGACTACTAACTAGTCACGTCATTGTCACGTGCCTTTGCTACCTGGGAAAACATACCTGAGATGTTCTAGGAACATTTAAAAGACTCCACTTTGTAATGTGCATGGCACATTCTATGGTAATGATTTTCATATTGTGAGAACATTCTCAGAATATTGAAACGTTCCGAGCAAACATTCTGTGCACATTCTTAGAATATTTCTGTGCTGTGTGGGATGTTAAGTGTAAGAATAGACGTAAGCTAAATTTCGCATGTAGCAGGTAGTCATACCCTGATAAATTATATTATATAGTAAGGGCATATGTTTGTTTTTTTTTAATTTATTTGTTTATTTACTTCTATCTTTTGCCTTAGAATATTATTTGTCAATGTTATTTATTGGGGAAACAATAAAGACGATTTATTATTATTATTATTTCCTCCAGATTTGGTCCAAATTTCCTCAGACTTCCTTGAATTTCCTCGAACTTCCCTCTGAATGTACACCAGATTTCTTTTGCGGTTTGCCACTCGGTGAAAAATCTTATAGTTCTACAGCTAGCGACAGTTTCGGTTGACTCATTTCATTAACTTTGTAAAGCTGTTTTTCGCAGTATATATGACCTTTAATTGGCGAATGATGCGTCTACCCTGCGAGTAGCGGTATAATGTTCGAAAGGAGCGGCTCAATTATGTAAAAAAAATAAAGTCGCTGGAAGACTAGCAGGTTACGTTTTTTATATATTGTACTATCAATTATTTATACAAGAATATTCAATGTTCATGATTTAACGTAAACTATTTCGTTTCTTTGACATACTTGTTCAAGTGGCAGACGCATTTTGTCCCGCAAGTACGGTGGCACAGAGGCTTTTTTCGAGCATTCATGATGTGTCCATAATTGATAAAAAAAATTGTGATTAATGATTTCAGTTAACAAATGAAATTAGTTTTTTTTTACAAGGTTGAGACACTCTTGTCGTACCTTGTCCTGCACGTGCCCTGGCAGACGACCATTTTTACTATTTATGGTACCTACATAAAGAGTAGAATAATGTTTAAAAGAATGCGGTCTAAAACTTCTGTCGCTGTATCACGGGTTATTAATTTAACATCCAGATATAAATAAATTTTTTTCGTTTCATCAACAGAGGTCAAAGCAAGGTTTAAGCATATTTAAATAAAAAAAATTATATCCTTTTCGTTCCTAGTAGGTGTCAGGTCACCTAAATTGTTTCGTTTTGCTACGTTCCGCTACTGTCTAGATCTATGTAACTAAATTCACCCTGATTAATAAGTGATTTGATTCTTGATAACTAAGCAAATAAAACACCTATCAGCGTGCTTCACAGAGTATATTAAGGAAATATCTAGTTAACTTCTAAATAAATATTTCAAGGTTATGGTGGGCCTTTCCAATTTCGCATTTAGTAATCATATGACGATTATTTCAATTATACTTGCGCAGCTGACACTGACGCACATGGTGGGGCTACATACAATTAATTCCACATGGCGTGATCATTCCTATGTCTGATTCGGATATTGCATGTCTATCTAATCGAAAATCTTCACTTTTTGTAGGCATTTCAGGACATTTAAGTACCTATTGTAACAGGTTACAGTAATTAGCTTATGATTATTGTTTTGTAAAACATGGCTCCAAAATTATATATATCTATGATTAGTAATCCAGTAAGAGCAGTGTTGTTAACCGCAAAGGCTATAAATATAGAATTAGACTTGGTGGAAGTGAAACTTTATGAGAAGGAACAACTAAACAAAGAATTTCTAAAGGTAAATAATCTTTATTTTGTAATATGCATTATACACATTTTTTGTATTGTTATGTTAACTCACAATAACTTGTATTTAAAAACAACTATATCATGAACTCTTTCAGTGGAAAGGAAATGATAAAAAGTACCTCTAGAGAGGCAGAAAAATTTTATTTGAAATTTATTTTAAAAAAATTATCAGTACTTCTACTATTTAAACATAATTTTTGCTAGTAATTTTTATTTTAAATGTTGAATTACATAATTATAACTAATTAAAATGTGGTTCATAATCTGGACCACCGTACAAATGAGGTAGTGTATAATATAACGTTTATTATTAATCTCGTTATTAATTAAAGGTTCATCTTCTTGTGAAAGTCTTCGAAGCAATTCTTTTTTTTTCAAAACACAATGGCACTCTGCAATATGAACCAGGCCTGTAGCTAGAAAGTGCTTTCAGGGCGGGTAAACAATTTTTCAGGGGAGGCCCGGAAAAAAAACTTTTTTTAATCCGAACAATTTTTTGATGAGCGCGGGAGAGAAATCCAAAAAAAATATTTTTTGTCCGAAAAATTTTTTGATGAGCGGGGAGGGGGAATCCAAAAAAGATTTTTTTTATGAGCAGGGGGGAATCCAAAAAATTTTTTTTTAAATTCTTTTTGTCCGAGAAATTTTTTGATAAGCGGGGGGGAAAAATCCAAAAAAATTTTCTCTTTCAAAATATTGAAAAGACAGTTGAAATTGCCCCCATTACGATCACAGTAGGTCGGGCGGAACTCCCCTAGATACAGGCCTGATATGAACACATCCAGTTTGTCCGAAGATATCCTTTTTTTGGCATTGCAAAGTCCACATCTTCGTCTCATAGTATGTGGCTGAAGACAGAAACGGAATCAGAAATGAGAAATGAATATTTCCAGTGGACCAATAGATTAATGTACATGAAATAAAAATTTTAGTAATTACGGAATTGGAAACGAAAAATGTATGTTAAACAGGGTTAAGCATCGAAAATTATCTAAAGCAAAACACGGATTTTAAGAGAGTGAAACACCCAAAGATAATGAATGCAACTATTGTAAAACGTTTTTAACACTTTCATATTTTAGGGGGTGATAGAAAAGAGTATTTCCAATATTGCATATTTTTGATTTAATGAATACTGTTGTGAAAATTATCTAAAGCAAAACACTGATTTTAAGAGGGTGAAACACCCCAAAAACTATCTATAAATAATATAACTATTGTAAAAAAGTTTTTAAAACTTTCATATTTTAGGGGGTGATAAAAAAGAGTAATTGCAATATTGCATAATTTTGATTTAATAGAAAACGGGGTTTAAAATCTATCTAAAAATAATATACTGTAAAAAAGTTTTAAACACTTTTTAGGAGATGATAGAAAAGAGTATCTGCAATATTTCATAATTTTGATTTAATGAAAAACGGGGTTTAAGAAGGTGGAACACCCCAAAAACTATCTAAAAATAATATAACTGTTGTGAAAAAGTTTTTTATGGGGTGATAGAAAAGAGTATTGCAAGATAGCGGAGATTTAATAAAAAAGCGAGTTTAAGAGAGTGAAACACCCCAAAAACAATCTAAAAATAATATAACTATGGTAAAAAGGTTTTTAACACTTTCATTTTTAGGAGGTGATAGAAAAGAGTATTACCAATATTGCATAATTTTGATTTTATGGAAAACAGGGTTTAAGAGGGTGGAACACCCCAAGAATTATCTAAAAATAATATAACTATAATCCAGGCATTTTAGTTGTAAAATTGACCTCTGTGCTAAATTTGTGCCCTACGAATTTTTTTTCTTTATTATGTTTATTTGGACGTCTTGAATAACACTTGGTAGTTATGTCACGAAACACCTGGAGGATTTCGTGATAACCGCGTCGGAAAGTCGCGAAAATCGCGAATTCGCGATTAACTCAGTTTTTATGGCCCAAACGGGAACAACATCTATTATAGAAGTTTTACATCTGTAAATTCTCTACCCTAAAGGTCCTATACATTTTTTTCGTACGCCCAACCGTTTTGGAGATACGACGCGGGCTAAGTGAAAAATGCAATTAGTTCCACCAAACCTCTTTCGCACCACATATTTTTTCTATGTCTCAGAATGAAAATTGTGAGTATCGAAGGTAAATCCCTACTGAGTTCCTTTGTTTTGTTTTCGCGAATAGTTGTATTATTTATAAACAGTTTTTGGGGTGTTTCACCCTCTTAAAATCCGTGTTTCGCTGCTCAACCTCAACATTTTTCGTTTTATAGGAACATACTTTCCAATTCCGTAATTACTAAAATTTTCATTTCATGTACATTAATCTATTGGTCCACTGTAACGAGCCAGTCTGACAATTCTGACTTCGGATTCGGTTTCAGAGGGTCCAAATAAATAAGAATACACTGGTCTGGCTCGTAGGCCAGACCACTTTTTTTTGTATGGCTGTGCAGTTATTCGACTTAAGGAAGATCAAATACTAAATGAGGAAGAGAAAGAAAAGTTATTTTTTAAATAAATAGTGTTTCTGTAGTATCTGATGTTGATGTTACTAAATGCGGAAGAAAAAAGAAAAGCTATTCCGTCCAATCCATTTATTGGGCGGAATAGCTTTTCTTTCTTCTTCCTCATTTGGTATCTGATGTTAATGTTACTAAAAGAGGAAGGAAAAAGAAGAGCTATTCTGTCCAATCCATTTGCTTGAACAATTTTCGTACAGCAACCGAATAATGTACAGGAGAAACACCATTTATTTAAAGAATAACTTTTCTTTTTTTCTCTTCCTCATTTAGTATCTGATGTTCCTTAAGTCGAATGACTAGACTAGTTCGGTTCTGGGGGCATATTTCATATGCTTTTCACGCTAGACACTATGATCCCGCTGGGATGTAAAAAATATAAAAAAAGACAATTAAATGAAGATGGCATTGCTACCCTTGTAGTTTTAGGTCGTTAATGAAAAGATCGGTAATTAAGGTATTAGCAAATTTCATATTGAGGATTTTGGTCAGCAACAACTTTTATACAAATTTTAGCAGATAGATCATTTCATCGAAAAAATTTATTCACGGGGCTTAGAAAAATCCAAATTACCACAAATAGTCAAAAGTTTAAAAAAAGTAAATGTTTGAATGAATTAAATTTAAATTAAAAATACTTATTTAGACATTTTTAATAATTTTGTTTTTGGCAAACTGGAATAGTTTTCATGAATAAAATGTTATTTAAAAAAAAATGTTATTTCCTTATTTTGCAACTATAACTTCGTATTTAAGCTTTTCTTCATAATTGAAAAAACTTTGTTAAATAAAATTTTCAATAAAAATATAAAAAGTCGATTTCATGTTTTCTGAATTTTAGAATACCCTGTATAATTTATTCTAAGTTTGATAACTGTTTATGACATCCTAGAATAAGCAAAACTGTTTATAAAGAATGCCTTTTTCTCCAAAAATCAAAAATAATAAAGTTTACAAGAGTGCGGTACTCCATAAATTTATTACTATCCTAATATTTTATAATTTGGCACCTTCATTCAAGATTTCTTCAACAGCAGCTAATATTAGTATTAGTCTTTCTCATATAAATAGTGTCTTGACGTTGAAAACGCCGCGCCGCTGTCAAGTTTGGTTTATACTGTGTGTGTAGTGGCGGGCTAGGCATAGGGAATAAGAATTACAACTTCGCGCGTTTGCCAGCTGACTGAAATGAAATTAGTGGGAGCTGGGATACTCCGCTGACGGACGAGTTTACTGCGCTGTGTTGTCATATTTCTCGCGCTACGTGAATGTACATGCCTAATGGGCAATTACACGCACCGTATCACAGCTTACCTTCTTCAGCTATTGCTTGGTTAAGATTTTTCAGAATTTTATTTTCCGTTTACGTTCCTGTCGAGAATTTTATCCGGAGACTATTTACATATAGCACGGGAGCCCGCGTAAGATTTTCTTAAAATTAATTTCTTATTTTTTGTGTTATATTTAGGCAGCGTTTCCACAAAATCGACTCCTGCAAGCACACCAGCGGGCCAACGCCTAGTTTTAATGCACGTTTGTAAGGCTTTAGATATATTATTGATAACGGATATCGGTCTGCATTTGCCAATTATAGGCATATCCCTTCTTTAGAGAGTCCGTCTTTTTAATTCAGAGGAAAAAATACCACTTCGTAAACATAAGCTGAATACATAATTTAATGGCTTAGATATATGTTTGTCGAGCTGTGTTAAGGTTTTCCAGGAATTATTATCAAAACAAGAAGCTGAAGTATTTTTAAATTGCCTATGTTTCATATATATTTCACGATCGGTTGTTGGTGTTAAAAATAAAACATTGTAATTTATTCTTTTCCGTTATTTTTGTGTTATTTCCAATGAATATCTAGGGAGGCGTCAACATTACTTTTGAGTTCTAATCGCAATATAAGGGTTATCTAAAAATAAGTTTTGTTTTTAGTTAAATCCACTGCACACAGTTCCAGTACTGGATGACAATGGTTTTGTACTATGTGATAGCCATGCCTTAATGATATATCTTGTAGAAAAGTATAGCAAAGACAAATCATTATATCCAGAAGATGTGGAGAAACGTGCTATTATTAATCAAAGACTCTTCTTTGAGTTAGGCGTTTTATTTGCACGACTTTTCAATGCAGCGGTAATGTAATTTCAAGGAATTGTTGCATCTATTTAATATGTATTTTTTTAGTATCCTATTTCATATTATGGAGTAAAGCAAATTACTGAGAAACAGATAATAGATCTGAACGAAGCCTATGGATTTGTTGAAACATTTCTTCAAAATGACAAATATATAGCAGGAGACAATTTATCAATTGCTGATTTTTGTATATCTACTACGATTACAAATTGTAACGTGATAGCACCATTGGATGAGGGAAAATATCCTAAAATTAGTGCTTGGAGGAAATTGTTGCAAACTTTGCCTTTCTCTGATATAGACAAAGTTGGAGGTGATATGTATAAATCTTTTATTGAATCTAAATTGAATGAATAATAAAATTATTGTTGTTGCCTGACAGTTGTTATTTCATTATGTAACGGTCAACTTAATATTCGTAAATTTCCATTAAAATCCGTTAAATTACATTATTTTATATCTTCATTACAAAAATTACCTAATTTGCTATTTCTATTCAAAAGATTTAATGCTGTCCCTGTCGGACCTATTGTTGTTTACAAGGCGACATTAGATTCTCGTGGTAAATAACGAGTTAGCCTTCCGAAAATAAAGCGCTAGGTGCGCGTATAAACCCGCAAAGGAGTGAGATACTTAGACAACTTCCCAGCAGCCTTCGGGCTGGCAAGGTCGTCAAAATTATGGCTGGAATTTGAGCCATTTAGGGCCAGTTGTACGAACTAAGTTGAGCCAAGTTCAGCTTGAACCAAGATCAAAAGCCAAGGTTACGATTGTTACAATAATCGTAACCATGGCTTTTGATCTTGGTTCAAGCTGAACTTGGCTCAACTTAGTTCGTACAACTGACCCTTAAGTGTTTGGTTAGTTTTGAGATATAACTTCTTCAGTGCATTGTAAAGAGTAAATGAGCAGTTAACATCAGTATAGATGACCTGAATTAAAGTAGCATTTAATAAGTCTAATGCTAGCTGCTTTTAAGTGAAGTAAAAAGAAAGTTAAGTTTAAAGTCAGTGTTTAATATACCTATGTGGGTATAGTTATGTAATTTCTTGATTCTACCGCTGGTACCGACCTATAATTTGAGCTTGTAACTCATAGCAGTGCTTTCGTCCATTTTGCTGAAGTTCTATAAGTACATTTATATTTTTGTCTTGTATTTATCGGGAACTGGTAACTTTCCTTTACATCGTGATCAAAGACGACAATTTGATGCGTTTTTCAGTGTTATGTACGGCATTTCTTTGTTTCCGCGAGTGCTAGTCTCATTTCTTAAAGACTATTAATACAATTTCTTAATAGTTGTAAATCATTATCTGTGTAGAGCGTTTTTGTATATATCTTGTAGCCTAAAATGCTACTATGTATTTCATTTCTTATGTCACTACTTTTATTTCCGTTTAACGATTTATTTATGATATAAAATATCAAAATTTGTTTATTTATAAAGTGTCCCTTAATCTATTCATTTAGCAATAACTATTAATAATTTAGTTATCTATCTTTTTGAAGTACTTACAGTAGTTTTTGTGCATTATGGCCTTCTGCCAATAATTTTGGATTTATCTTTTTGTGTTACCGAATCTATCTATTTTTTAGTATATTATAAATCTGTCTGTTTCTCTGTATACGTTTCATTCTGTTTGAATTGTACAAACGTAATTTAAGCATAGTTTTATTTGTCCACACCATGGCTTGTTCATTGCTCTACCATATCTTTTATCGTTAAAATAAATTTTGTTATTGTTAATTAGTTATTTTTTATTACAAAAGTCCCTTAGTTTATTTACGAATTTTATCTTATTATATCTCAGACTGAGATTTATTCTCTTTCTTTGAAGTTACAAGGTAGGTTTTTGATTTAAATTAACAGATCACTTTTGCTCATTTTTACCTTTAAAATATAGTTTTTTATAAAATAGCTGGGATATGCTATTTCTCTCTTTTTAAGGACTTTTATTAAGATTATTGTCTTTCAGAAAACATCCACGTTATAATTGGTGCGGTTCAACGTGCGGCAGGTCTAATTTTAATTAGAAAATAAAATTGTGCTTGTGATAATTTTTTTTTTTTTTTCAGTTTACCTTTTTGTATTTTTTGTATATCTATATACATTTTTTGATCTCTTTTTATGTAAATAGGTTGATATCAGAGTGTTTTGCTTAAAAATAAGTGAGTAAACATTTTTGTCGTGGAAAAATTCTATTTACAGGGGCGTATGTTACGTTTTTGTTAACAGTATTTCGGTGGTAATTAATTATTTGCCTCTAGTGCGGTTTATAGTATTTTGGTATACCAAGAATATTAAGTACAAAAATGGAGTCCCTTTAGTTTCTTTTTGTGTGGTCAGTATGTCTGTCGCTTTTGAGTATTTTTAATTTGGGACTATTTGTCATTGTTATTTGCTTTCTACTTTTCAGTTACTTTGTAATTTGACCTGATACCTTCTTTTTGTTTGTGAATTTAGTATCTTTTAGCATTTCTTCAGTACCTTTTATTTTTCAGATCATGTTTGTGTTTTGGCATTTTTTTAGTGCCTCCTGAATTTTTGGTATATCGTTTTTAAATATCTTTTTGGCATTTTATATGTTTTTGTTAAAGTATCTTCTTTCAATGTTTGAGTACAGTAGCTTACATCTCATATTAAAAATAATATTTTTCGTAATAAATTAAAAATGAAAATAGAACCGAAAATTTTTAAATTAATTTCGTGCTTTATATGCAGTTTAATGATTTAGTTTTTTTGTGCGTATGCATTCTAGTAATTTTGTTGAAGAATTAACTTTTTACAATTTAAATTTTGCTAGAAATTAAATTACATCTTCTGGCTATTTGAATAAAATTAGTAGTAGAGTTCTGGTTAGATTTAATTGTCTTTAGGGTTAGTCTCAGTTTATGGGAACCTTATGGAATTTGATAATTTTTATGTGGACAGAGGCGGCCTGGGGATTTTTTAATTTAATCATTATTATTTTTATATTTTTACCATTTGACTTTGTAGACTTTGTTTAATTTTTTTATTGTTTCATGTTACTGTACTGATTTTTGTTTCTTAACGATTCTAGTTTAAATTTGCATTTTGAATCTAATTACAGTTTTAGTAAGTAAAGGTTTAATACCTCCAATTTGTACGTTTTTTTATATTTTGTCGTGCCTTGGTATTTTACCAGTTTGTTGTGCTGTATATTGTATTTAGATTTTTACGGTTTTTTTTTTTTTTTTGGTTGTCCTATGTCATGGGGTTACGAATACTGCCATCATGGGATAAAGCCTGCGTGAGGTAAAAGCTTTCTAAATGGCCACTGTTTAGCTTTTCGTTGCTGCTTGCCCTATGGCATGGGGTCGTGAATACTGTCATCGTGGGATTCCGCCTGCGTGAGGTAAAAAGCCTTTAAATGGCCACGGTTTAGGTTGCCCCATGGCATGCGCAAAAAAAGTTACAGACAAACCTACCGACTGACAGAGAGAATTTTTTTGCTCAAATTGTTGTTTGTCGTGGAGTTCTTGGCATCCGCGGAGAACAACATTGTCTTGAAGGAGAAGTAAAAACGAACAAAATATCGAGATTTGCTCTTCGAACTCTGCAGACTCTATCCAGACCATACTGTTAAGATAGCGGTACTGATTATGGGAGCCCTCAGTGGAACGAGACACACACTAATTTCGGAACTTAAGATCATACCGGCATGCCGAAATTCGGCAGAGGTCTTAGCTGGCAGAATACAGAAGGCCGTCATCCTCGGTTCATTACGTCTGCTCAGAGCACACGATTCTCGGATCCAGTAGTCACTCACCCCAGGGCGTGGGGTGAGTGACACGTAAAAAAGAATTTTTACGTAAATTCTGGTAAAAAGCACACATAATAAATATAATATAATAAAAAACAGGTAACAGTTACTAATATAAAATAGACAAAATTGCAGCTTAATAATATATCACATTTCTATATTTGTAATTTCACATTCAATTTCTTCTAATGAGAAGAATGCATTTTTATACAGAAGTCTTTAATTGTAGATCTGAATTTTATTGGAAGCAAAATTTTCATACTACTGGGTAATATGTTACATATTTTAATACCGTAATATTTAACACCAGTTTGTCCCCAGGTAAGCCTTGTAAATTCAGGACCTATACTATCTCTGTGTCTGGTTTCGTACTGATGCAAGTCAGCATGAGTATTAAAATCATTCAAATGATTGTGTACGTATAAAATACATTCTAATGCATATGTGCAAGGCATGGTAAGTATGTTAAGAGATTTAAACAGATGTTTAGTATCATCACGGTAACCTACACCACCCACAATGCTGACAGCTCTCCTTTGAAGACCAAAAAATCGGTGCTTACCAGTAGAGTACCCCCATGCAAGGATGACATATGACAGTCGAGAATGACAAAGTGCAAAATAGGCTGTTTTTAGCACATTTAAAGACACCGAGTTAGACAATTGCCTTAGGCAATATATATTTTTTGTCAATTGTTCAGCAACATAATCAATATGAGGATCCCAACGAAGAAATTGGTCAATGAATACTCGTAGAAATTTACTGTTTATGGGGTTATTCGGTAAGTTGCTTAGGTCGCATATACTTGAGATCATTTTTATTGCTTTAGTTGCATTAAGTGTTAAAAAATTAGATGTAAACCAGTATTCAGCATCTGAAAGCGCATCTTCACACTTCGACATTAGGTTACCCAAGTTACAATCGGACATTAGGAGTGTTGAGTCATCAGCATAAAATATGCAAGTGACTTTCTCAAGTGCTTTTGGTAAGTCCTTGATATAAATTAGAAACAAAACAGGGCCTAGAATTGAGCCCTGTGGTACTCCAGATTTAATATATAACTCCTCTGACGTTATTTCATTTAGTCTGACTGTTTGCCTTCGATTTTCTAGGTAGATTTAATAAGTGAGATACTCGTCGTATTGAAATTATATTTGGACAATTTTTGAGCCAGTAGAGTATGTGATACGCAATCAAATGCTTTGCTGAGATCACAGAACAAAGAAGCAGAGTAGTGTCCCTTTTCGAAACATTCTAATGTGTGCTCTGTAAATGTTAAAATAGCGTCTGTTGTTTTCACGAAATTCTAAATTAGTGTTTAAATAGCATTTTATTTCTTTCTAAGTATTCCGTTATTTGATTTTTAATGACTTTTTCAAATATTTTTGAAATAATTGGAAGCAGGGAAATTGGTCTGTAGTTGCTTAATTCCTCTGTATCACCTTTTTTGAAAATTGGAACGACAGCCGCTATCTTAAGTGCATTTGGGAACACGTCAGTCCTGAAACTCATGTTTATTACCCGGCACGGTAGCTCAATCGGTTAAGGCGTATTGAGTGGCGAATACGCTGATCGACTCGCTACCGCGCTCTGGGTTCGACCCCCAGCCCCGGTATTGACAACACCGGTGGGTGTGGATGTATGTCTGCGTTTTTCCGAATGTGTAACCCCCTTCCGGACAGCCTTGGCTTTGGATTTGGGGATTGTCTACTATCTGTGGTGTGTTTATGTTATGTTTATGTTTATGTTTATTAGCTTAGTTAGGGGAATTATTATGTGATTCAGGCCATATATGTCTTTACTATTACTGTTTTTTAGGGAATTCAGTTAACTTCATTGTATGTAACCTCACGAAAGCTGAAGGATTTAGCGCTATTTGTTTGTTCGATATAGTGCAGAGGGTCAATATTTAATTTAGAAAGCCCATCGATAACATCTCCGGCAACATTAATAAAGAATTCGTTAAAAGCATTTGGTTCAATATGTGAATCTGGTCTAAAACTTTTTTTTTCTGGTTGAATTTATTATTTGCCACATAGTTTTATGTGGTTATCAGCACGCATGTTGTGTGTGTCTAATTTTTTTACATAAGGATTCTTTGTATCTGTACGTGTTTTTATGTAGTTTTCTATGTCTTCTACGGTCACACTGTCGGGTACTTAAAGAGTACTATAAAGAGCCATATTTTCTTGTCTTTATTTTCTCTTCCATAAAATTTGCTGTCTCCATTTCCACTTCCAATCTTGCAGCGTCCTCTACTCGGTGAGATTTTAAAACTATCACCAAATCTATCTTCCTTGCTGATTTTAGCCTCCTCAATTTGTATTTTTGGACCTTTACTTTTCTTTTTATATGTAACTTTTTGATAAGATTTTTCATCTTCCTGTGGAGTTTCATCAGGTGATTTATCAAGTTCGTCATTATTTAAGTTTATTATATGTTGCATATCTGCCTGTTTGTTCTGAAGTATTTCTAGGTTAGCTGATTTTTTGTTTTCATTGCTTTGTTGTTTAGTACATATTTTTTTCATTTTATCTGATTTCTTGTCGTCTGTGTTTTTTACTGGGACAGATACTGTTCTTTCCTTTAATTTGGGTTTTTTGCTCTGTTTGTGTTAATTTAAATTTCTCTTCTAAGTTTATTATTTTGTCCTGTAGTAATGAGATTACTGTTTCCTTGTCCAAAATAATAGTGTTTTTATCTTCAATAATTTGATTTATAGGCCAGTAGTGTAAAACCAAAAAATTAGACGAATCGGAAATAATTGCTACAAAAGGTTTTATTGTCTTAGTGGCTTCATTTATTGCCTCATATGACTATCCTAGATTTTCCCTCTCGGCGGAGTTGTGTTTAGGTGGTGGGGGGTAAAAATGTACCCCCAAAAGAGGTGTTTTTTCGGTTTTATGGTTATATCTCGTAAAGGACTGACAATATCGAAAACATAGTCCTATTAAAAGTTGTAGGACATTAAATTCTGCATTGAATGAGACCATACGCATATGGACCACCCGTTCCCATACTAGTGTTTATCAAATTTGGACAAATTTTACATATAAATTTTTGTTTTAACTTCTGCTTGAGAACTTACATACAAGTACAAATGTGGTTAGGACAACAAATGGATCCGCCCCTCTGGGGATGGCAAGCTTCAAAGTTTGGTCTTGACACCGTTGCTACCTCCAAGGAACCAGCTCCACAGTCTCTTCTCTCCACAATTTTCTGCAAATCCAACAAGGGGTGTGTAGGTGGTTGTGGGTGTCGGAAGGCTGAGATTAATTGCTCATTGATTTGTGCCAACTACAAGGGGAACTCCTGCACTAACTCCCTCTAACCAGATGGAATTGACGAACCAAATGTTGACGAAGACCTGGACTGCATATATGGGGCGACGAAAATTACAGACTTTCAGGAGCCGAGTGATGGGGCGACGGACTCCATATCGGAAATTACAGACTTTGAGGTGCCGAGTGGCCCAATGAGAATCAAACGTCGACGTCTGTGAAATTTGTGTACCTACCTATTTTCCCCTTTTCATCTTCATACCATTAACTACAATTTTTGTTATTATGAAATATAATCATCACTAATTGATTTCAAGAATTGTGTTTTTTATGCTGACTCCATAATACAGTAAAATTAATAGTTGACTCGGAACAAATTTGTAACAAGCTGATTTCTTTGGGATTGTATTCTATGGCTATTTAGAGCGGGAGCTAGGTGGCTTTTTCGGCACATCATCGTTTTATGAACTTTGAGATATTTGTATGGTTTAATGGATGATAACGATTCATAAAATCGACTTCAAGCGGGGCACCTCCTGTCAGGTACGTCACGAACACTATGTAAAAATCAGTGACATTATGTCATCGTTACAAGGCTCATTTTTTTTCGTGTGTTCACATTTTATGTTTAGAATGAATAAAATAAGATCGCCAGAAAGTGTGGGCCGTCAGGAGGCCCAGCCAGAAAAGAAATAATGATACAATACATCTGAGGTACGGTAGGAAGTCAAGTTAGCCGAAAGTGTTAAATTCCTGTATATTTAAGACCCTATGGTACTTTTGTTGACACTAAGAACTTTCTAGGGAGGCTATTCTATTGTTAAAGGATCTTATATTTACGTTTTAAAAAGGAGCCATATCTTGTAACAATAAGTTTAGAGTTCTGCGATGAAATATGCGGAAAGAAAAATCAATTTTCTTAAAAAAACCCTAAAAATTTTCTTTCTGGCTAGCCTTACTGACGGGAGTTTCTTTCTGGAAATTTTTTTCTGTGTTCAAAACATTTAAATAAACATGCTCAGCTAAAAAAACGCTTGTAACGATCATGTTATGTAACTCCGTTTTTTACATCTTTGACCTTTCTGGCTGCGCCCCTGATGGCCCACACTTTCTGGCGATCTTATTTCATTCATTCTAAACATAAAATGTGTACACACAAAAAAAATTAGCCTTGAAACGATGATATAATTTCACTGATCTTTATATCTTGAACTATGGCCAACTTGACGGGCTGACATATGCCAGAAGTCTATTTTGTCACTATTTAAGTTCGATAGAATTAATCAACGCATAGAAAATGCTTGTAACGATGAGTTTCCGGAAAAGTCACGTAGCTCCCGCACCAATTCAGGACTCTGACTGAAAATCCCAAAAAATCCGCCTTACAGAAATGAAGGAAAATGTGCCGCCATGTTAAAATTAGGCACTTTTTTCCTTTAATCGGTAATAGCCCATATACGGATGATATTTTAAGAAAAAAGTAAAGAGGCAAAATATTGAGAGAAAGAGCTAAGTTTTAATGTGGTATAAAGTTTTTTGCAATCGTTTAAATATTAGCAAAGTTATGGTTGTCAAAATGACAGATTTATTTAAAAAGAGATTACTTTTTGTATATTAATATCCTGTTCTCTGGATTAAGATTGTTGCCTAACTAGACTTGAATTTGCCAATACACTCTATAAATATGATATTTAGTGGCATCGGATGTTGGCGGAAGAACTGCTAGATCAAAGTGTTGAAAAATATTTTGCCTAGCAGAAATCTGATTATACCTAACGAACCTGTAATCATTTAAACTATTAGTTTTTTTACTGCCATACCATCTTAAAATAAATTCTTGCCCAGTTACCGCAAGCTGATTTGCTTCAGCAAATTTACCTTGGAAAATTAATAGGCTGTTACTTAGTTCAATATTATTTTCTAAAACTGAAAATACTGTTTTTTTGCCCTTTTTATAAAATGCAGAGGTGGTATTGCATCCGAAGATGGCATGTGTAAATAGAATATTTTTTACTACATTCTCACTTAGTTCTGAACGTAACTTACAGATATTCGTTATTTTATCAGATTTGCCTCCATCACCAGGTCTTATCATGTACACATTTTTTGTTTTGCAATGTTCAATGAGTAACGTTATTAAGTCTGTATCTTGACCCACAACTATAACAGAGTTACACATATCAGCTGAGCAATCAATAGCAATTTTTACAATTAGATAATCAGCATCTGAATCCGTACATTTCACTGTGATATTGTTTTGGGAAAAATTTGATGTTAGAAGTTTAATTAACTCATCTTTATTTGATGCTGATGCTAAAAATTCGTTTTGAGATATCTCTAACCATGTTTAATTAGTATTACCAACAAAAGCTTTTGTTGAATATTGTTACATTTTTATGGTGTTACAATACAAAAAAATACCCTTTTTTATAAAATCTGTCATTTTGACAACCTTTGTTAATATTTAACCGATTTATGCCATACTGAAGCTTAAACTCTCTCTCAAAATTTGGTCTCCTTACTTTTTTTCATAAAGTGTCATCCGTGTGAGCTATTACTGATTAAAGGAAAAAAGTGCATAATTTCAACATGGCGGCGCATTTGTTCTTCATTTCTGCACGGAGGATTTTTTGGGATTTTCATTCAGAGACTCCTGGACAGACATAGAATACAATCCCGAAGAAATTAGCTTGTTACAAATTTTTTCCGGGTTTGGTCCGAATTTAATTCTATTTTACTGAAGTACCATCTTTATATCAGTTGAATGGATCTCATAATATTCTATATGAAACCACTTTTTAATATTATCTTTCTATATATTCTACAATTTTAATATTTTATATATTTACCAAGTACAAGACTAGTACAATGGAGTGCTATAGTACTATGTTTAATATAGTGTAAATAACACATTCCTCATTAGTATGTAAAATTTATCCAACTTTGATGAGCACTAGTATGGGAGTATCACAATTAAAATTCAGTCGATTAGGTAAGGTATTGTTCCTGCAT
Organism: Rutpela maculata; assembly: GCA_936432065.2. Lineage (NCBI taxonomy): Eukaryota > Metazoa > Arthropoda > Insecta > Coleoptera > Cerambycidae > Rutpela > Rutpela maculata. The sequence goes on along the minus strand of OW386286.2, from coordinate 100,948,180 downwards.
TTACTATTCACATATTTCCAAAATGCTTTATATTGGACAGAGAATTGGATCGTGATGAATGCACTTTCATGTAGTCATTATTGATTTGAGCTTTAGTTAGTAATAGTTTATATTGAACAAGAAAATAATCTTTGTGTCTTTACATATTTATTATATATTCTTACTAGTTTTAGGTACGTTTCATAAGTTTTTTTGTAAGAAATGAATACCAACAAGAGTAATTACCATTGTTAATGGAATGTTTGGAAGTATACATGTCTATAGCTACATTTAAGACAAGATACAATTTTTCTGTGATAAAATTTAAATCTGGAGTATTTTGAAATATATCATCATTCTAGTTTAAAATCTAAAATAATAATTTAAGCTGCTGTAGTCACATTTTCTAAAATATTTCCATCTTTAATCGTCAATAGGTTCGGAAAGTAGATTATATTGATTGACTTTAATAGTTAACTGCAGATGATACAAATCTGGACCATATTCAATATTAACATGACAGTTGTTACATAAAACTAAATCCAAAATCCTTTTTTTACAATTTCTCTGAAATAAACAATTAAAATTAATAATATAAGAAAATGGTTTTTCATATATACTATGATTTCCAAAAGACACAAAATGATTATTTTCGTCGACAGTCCAATCGATTTCAGTTAAGTTGTGTTGGCTAGTTATACAGGTTGTTGCATTAGGAAAACGATCGTATATATATTCCATCGACCGACAGTGATCATCATACAGCTGATTTTCAGAACATGGCGATATGTAAACTATCCAAATTATAATTTGGGACGACCGGTATAATACAGAGACAACAAGTTCCTCAACATTGTTTTGGGGGATTTTTATAAGAGAACATGAAATATTCTTCCTTACTGCTAATAAGACTCCTCCGCCATGATTTCTATTATTGGTTAAAAATGAACGATCCATTCTATATATACTACGTAATCGTCAGAAACTATTTCACTATCTAATATGACATCCGAAAACAAGTCTCCGTTGAGGCTATTATCTCATAGTCAACAACTGAAGTTTCATGATCCAGCACAACACAAGGCTGTCCGAGGGACTTACTATGGCAAATCTCATTTAGTATTTGGGCTTGCCTATGGACATCCTAATATCCCAGTATGTATGCCTTTCGGCACTCTTTTGGTCATCCCAACGTCACAACTCGGTATCAGATAAAAGTAGTACCAGGGATATCCTGAAGGATATCTGGTTCTAGACCATTTCAAATTCAGGTTCAACAATGTTATACTTAATTTTTCTGTTTCTTGGTGGGATCCCCTGCCACATGTGTTTTCTTCTAGAACAATGTCAGTAAAATCAACAAAATAATACAATTATCCAGTATTTTACTGGATTTTTACGTCAAAGGAACGTAGAGGTTATTTTCGAGTAAAATACTGGATAATTGCATTATTTTGTAGATTTTACGGACATTGTTTTAGAAGAAAATATGTGGCAAAGGATTCCACCAAGAAACATAATAATAATATAATAATGTTATACTTAAGTTAAAAAGAAATGCATTGTAAACATTTTTAGAATTTTTGTCAAATATGCACATTTTTGAAATATTTGGACTTAATTTTTTGGGTTTATGGTCAGTTAAAAAATAAAATATTATTTTCTTATGATATGGTTTATTAACCATCGTCAAAGAAACCACAATTTTATGATAAAATAGAAGTATTTTATATGCATGGAATTAAGTGCTGCTTAAATCATAATAATATTTTAATAATGCTAAACACATTCAATATTTGAAAACATTTGTAATATTAAAAAGCAAACTTCTTAAAAAAATATAAAATAAATACCTATATTAAATTTAATAATAGCTGAACATAAATTTTTAGCATGTAGCGCTCCTCTATTTCTCTATTCTCTTCTTGCCTCGTTTCTCTCTTTTGCATTTCTCGGGTAATCTTTTAAGAGCTTCTCTGCTTCGTTTTCCATAATATACTCATTCATGGGTACAGCTAAAATAAACGTAGTTATTACTATTTGAACCACTCTTTCAAAAAATATATGAACAACTCAAGTAGCACACATTGCTTTTTAAGCATTATAAGAAATTTTTTAAGTATAGTTGTCGCTAATTTTGCTTTAAGAATTTTTTTACAGCTACTATAGGAGCAAAATAGGCACCGTGTGTTAGTTGAGAAGTGGGTAAGATAAAAATAACAGAAATGATTGAAGGATCTATAGCACTCAGTGAATAATAATAATTTAGTGAATTATAAATTAAAATCCATACAGTACACTCTGACAAATAGAATTGCAAGATAAGAGATTGTAATAGGTCTCTGTATTTTCATGCAATCTGTCCCTCTGTGTTCTATCTGATATCGTATCTTTCGTTTAAAAGTGTAATAAAAGTTTCAAATCATTATCTTAAAGCACAATATTTACTTACTTATTTTCATCCACAATTAGTTGCTAGAGAGAGTTTTAAAATTATTAACCAAGTATGTTATTTGTCGTCATTCTCAAATTGAATTTCATCGGGTTTATTATCAAATTTGACAATACTTTCAAATGATTCATTTTTTCTCTCCAAGCTGACTTCACTTCTTGAGCCAAATTAATTTTATTTCTTAGATTCCTTAGCGATTGTGTCACTTATAATACGGTAAAAATCCTCCTTTTTTAGCTTCCTTTGGCATTCTGAAAGTATAAAAAATCGTATTAAATTTTCGTGGTTTCAAATATGACATTAATAAATATTTAAATCATCAATCATAATCGGATAAGTTTCTCATAACAAAAAGTTTAATAGGTTGTGTTATATTTTTATACGTTTGTACTCACTTTTTGTAGTCTGGAATGAAGACACTCAAATAAAGCTGAACTAAATAGATAAAACACAAAGACACAAGTTTAAAATATTTCATACTACAGCCGCTAACAATAATTATTACTTAGATATTTGAGAAAGAAAAACTAATTTAGTGCTAGCTATCTACTTTGGCCAGTTTGGCTGACCAGAAATCAAAATGGCTCTTTATTTAAAAATATTAAAGGCAATATTAGGGTACATTTTCAGGAGATTTAGGGCTCTTTATAGGATATCCGTTAATGCCAAAATGGAACCTATTCAGAATAGCCCATTGACATCCATAAAAGAATATCCTGGGACGTAAAAGAATATCCTGGGACGTAAAAGAATATCCTGGGACGTAAAAGAATATCCTGGGACGTATTCAAATGGGCTGTCTTGAGGACATCCTAAAATAGGATATCCTAAAAGGTACATTCGTTTTTCTATTTATTTTACGTAAGTACATCAATTTGTCATCCCGTATCCCGATTGTGCTGTGTGGGGACAAAACTGTAACAATTTAGTTCACGATCCCCGAACATTTTGATAAAACACACATAGAGAACTTTTACTTGTATTTTGTGAAGGAAAATTATTGTCCTTAGTTGGTTCGGGAAGATCCATTACGAAAAAGAGGATCTTTTGTGAGTAATGATGGCAACGTCTAGGGGGCGTATACTCACAGATTGAAACACCACAGAGTCAAATCGAGGGATTTAATAGACTCTTGAATCTAGACTCACGTATCCCCAATTTAAATGAGCAAAAATCATTATTGGATGTTAATATTTCAGACTTATATAAATGTTTACTTAATTTTTTCAAGAAAAACAGGTGGATGCAATTTCTATTTGGAAATTAAAGATTTTTATCTTTCTGTTTATTGCGCATTGTCTAATTTCAGTTATGTCGAACACAGTTCGACTGAATTTTATACTGTAAATTGTAGATATATGGCTACATTTGAAAAAGAAATGCAATTTTTATCATATATTGAAGTTCAAATATCTCGAAAATATGTAATTTTTTGAAAATCGTTCGCATTGCATTGCAAAAGTTGCTTAGAATGTAATGATATCACATGAACCTTTTAAAGGTTTTGCATCACAACTCCATCTACACCTCATTTGTAAAATAACCATTTTTACTTAAAACTAAAGTCATTTATATATTCTATTGGATATCTTTTCAAATATATATTTTAGTTATACAGAAAATGGCCCCAGGGGTATTAAGTGGGACGCCCTGTATACTGGTGACATGGACTGCTGTTTTAGAAATAGTGACATATTATTACAATGGTGCTAGATTTCAGACTTGTTCTTAACTGCGCAGCATGTGCTATCTTTTGTTTACTCCTTGCTTTGATTATTTCTTCTCTTTCATTGCTTATCAGTGTAGTCGAAATTCCTTTTTGCTCATTCGAATTTAGATTTATTGCTGGTATTACCATATAAATTAGTGAGTGAGTTAAAACCAATTCGTAAAATATGGCTCCAAAATTATATATGACTCCATCTAGTCCTTCGGTAAGGGCAGTTTTAATGACAGCAAAGGCCATAAATATTGAATTAGATTTAGTGGAACTAGATTTCTTGAAACTTGAGCATCTAAATCCGGAGTATGTAAAGGTAAAAATATTGATTATTTTATATGGTATGTGTATGTAACGGAACTCATAAATACATTTTTAACAAAATTGTTAGTTTATATTTTTATTTTAAATATTTATATAACTATCTATAAATACTTATTTCTGCTGATGAGTGATGAGATGATGCTTATCAGCGTTTAATTGATTAGCTTTAATCACTAAGAGATAAATTTAATCATTTATCTATTGACGACTACAACTAATCAGCTGACTTAATTTGTTTAAAAAAGTTAAATAAGTACTATTAAGTGTTTTTTTGTGAGCTAATTATGTTTTATTGTTTGGTATTCACGATTATAAAAAATAATATTACTAATTTTATTCATTTTCCTTTTAATAAACAAAGATTCTTCTATAATATTTTTCTCTTATCTTGTTTTCTTATTCATAAGTATAAGCAACCTTTTTGTTTATCAAAAAACTATTACTAAATTATCATACCATTAGGGTCCATAAGTTTGATTTGTTCTTTTTTACAAGCATAGGTCCTGGAGGAATTTCTCTTCAGGAACAGATGGGGTAAAAAAAATTACGTATATCCAAGGTGTTGCATATCGTTATGTTCAAACTTTAGGAGCGTAAACTAGGTTAAATTCTAAGACAAGAAACAAAAGTGGTTGGTCCATCACTATTTGTTTGGAAGTTCAAGTACATGAAGAGTAAAAAGCAGAATTTAATTTATAAACTAAATAAAACTTGGCACAATCTACAAACGTTCAGTTAATTATTTCTTAGTTTGTTGGGTATTTTGCCACTGTAAAAATATTTAAAAATTTTGATGAAATAAACCTCTGCGCCAAAAGTATCAGACAGAGGTTGGTTTTTATACTTCTATTACAAAATGTCTCACACCTAAAAATATATAAACTGAAACAAAATTGTTAAATGATAAATTGAAAAATTAAAACGAAGGCAGTTGACGTTTCGGAAAATAGTTCTTTTTCCGTTATCAAAACTTTCACTTTTGAGAATGTCAATCCAGACAGTTTTGACATTCTCAAAAGTGAAAGTTTTGATAACGGAAAAAGAACTATTTTCCGAAACGTCAACTGCCTTCGTTTTAACTTTTCAATTTATCATTTAACAATTTTGTTTCAGTTTATATATTTTTAGGTGTGAGACATTTTGTAATAGAAGTATAAAAACCAACCTCTGTCTGATCCTTTTGGCGCAGAGGTTTATTTCATCAAAATTTTTAAATATTTTTACAGTGGCAAAATACCCAACAAACTAAGAAATCATGAATATGCCACAAATAATAAATTATAAACAATATCTGTTCAGTTAATTACATTTTCAAAATGCCCTCCCTTGTCTGTCTACAGGCTTGTGCTCCAATACCGGTAGTGGTATGATTTATTTTCTCGCTTATTTCGCTCTTGTTCTCTTAGGTAAATTGCTGAATGTGCTTCAATAACACAGGCCGATAAAAAAAGGGGATGTTCTTTTGATCAAAACCGTCCTATCCTGTTTTTTGACACACTGAAACCGATTCTGATATAAAAAAATATACCGCATCAGTTTTTGTCTACAAATCCTTTTATCTCCTAAAAAGGGCAAAAAAGGTCTTGTACTGAGGTTCTAATCTAACTTTTCTGAAGTATTCTGACGCGCTGAAGCCAAACTTAGACAAAAAGAAATTTCTATCATGTCAGTTTCCCTCTACAACTCCCTTTTATCTCCTAGGGGTGACAGAGGGAAACTAAATGATGGAAATTAATTAAAGTTCGGTGACATTTTATTTTTAGGACTGTTAACAAAACTGCAATCGTTTTTAAATTAGGACTGACATTTAAAAAATAGGAAATTGTTAATTAATCGCTCTGCACATGATAATTTGGATATAGACTACTAATAACATTTGTAATTTTCGTATGTTGAGTTGCATTTGAGTAAACCTTATAACTTCGACAGACAGCAGTGAACTTGAAGAAAATATATGTGAAGGCTGTGGCATGACATCTCAAATAATTGCTTGAAAGCCGGACAGGCAACTATCTACGCAAGCTGGAGCATTCTCAGTTGCATAGTAACTCAATCCCTTCAGAAGCTTTCAAACTCATCAAATTCCTTGTTTTTTTGTAGTATTTTTTTAGTACCTCTTTTTGTGGTACTAGGAGATAGCTTTTTACTGAAAGGTATGAATTTTATAAAATTTGGCACTCTGTTAAAGACATTCATGTTGCAATATTTGATTAATTAATGTGAACTCACTGCTTAGTGAATCCTTTGGGCCAGCAGTAAGAAAATTATTTTTAAGATTTTGGCTTATTGGTGCCTGGTCATTATTTTAGGTAAGTTTTAACCCTGTTTGTAAAAATGAAATACACTTGATTGATGATTGAGTGATTGATGTAATTAATTATTTGTGTCATTATTTTAGTGTGTTCCTTAATTAAATCGTCATCCAGATCCGTAGTTTTATTGATTAAGTCAGTTAACCCAGTCCCCAATAAGTTGCTACGAGACAAGGCTCTATTCTTCTAGAATCAAACTTAATTTATTATTAATCTTTGGGATTTGACACTTTTCATGTGACAAAATGATATAATGCTTGGTTTATACGTGCATGGATTTAGTGGCGCCAGTAGATGTTGGCACACCAGTAAAAAAATACTGCACGTATAAACAGTTAGTTGTCTAGAGACACTATCTTGGCTAGTTATTTGTATTAGTAGATGGTACAAGTAACTATACCAATATAAATTCGTGTATAGAACATAAAAATAAGTGATAAGAAGTCAACAACTAGCAAAAAACGTGGACTTCTGATGAAATTATAAAATTTCTTGAAGTATACGAAGAAGAGTCGTATTTGTGGGATGTGTATTCTAATTTGTATACAAACAGAGAATCTCGAGTAATTGCATATGAAAGGATAACAACAACAATGGCGATTTACGGCTTTGACAGTGCGAATGTTAAGGCTAAGATTCGTTCATTTAAGAATGCATGTACCTTAGAATTAACAAACTTCTAGTAGGAACTTATGCATTTTGGAATACGGTACAAGTACTGCAAAGATGCAAAAGAGTCTCTAGATACTAAATATCTCTAAGTTACATGTAATTTCAGTTTTGCATATAGAGCATTTCTCATTGAGGAGTTCTTTTTTTCAATGTATGGTGTTCAAGAAGAATGTTAAAATGTTCCTTTGACATCCGTAAATGGTTTCTGTAAAATTTTATTGCAATCCATTTTTTTATCCACATACGGACTTTTCGCTTATCTTTTAATCTCTTTTCCATATCGATTATCATCTGTTGAACAACCCTTCGTAGAACCATGTAGCACCCGATGAGACTGGATAGACTGAATGAGACTCTCTACATAGAATTTTAAAATTGTGCGTAAACTTTTACCGGCGCGCAAGGCGCAGGCATACAGTGGTGCTTTTATTGACAACAGGCGTCAACTAGCCAATTTTCTATAAAAATTTACGAAACTTGGTAGAGTTAAGTATTTGGATATGCTATATTCAGTTTTGATGCAGAAAATTTTTTTTTTCAATATGGCGGCTTCAAAATTTGGTTCAGAAGAAGCAAACAAAAAAGTCCTGATCCTGGAACTCGATCCCCGAGTAGTTCAATGTATTTCTCGACGCTGAATTCGAATCCGACCTCAGAAAAGCCCAAACACCCACAATATTTTGAGCTAGAGCGAAAAAACACCCTTAGAATGGGGTAAAATCGCCCCTCATATATGGTGGCTACATGCAAAATGTACTCCTAATGTACAATCATAGGGTTTTTGAGGTTACTGATTTCAACCACCTCAGAGTAGAAAATCCTTTGCAATATAAAATATATATTTAAATACAATGTTTTTGCACTTGTTAACTACTTTTTGCATGTATTTATTATTACTACAAGTCGGGGTTGTTTATTCGTTAAAGCTAAAGGCTGAAAATTTTGATGGCACATGGACTTTTCTGAAGTTGGATTCAAACTTGAACTCAACAAGTTTAAAACCCCTAAAAATTATGTATTTTTTCAACTTTTTATTTCTACACTCCCTTCAATCACTAATTTACTCTATTTTCACCTAAGAATAAATTTTAGGATTTTTGCATGCTGAATTTTGAAATCAGCAACCTCAAAAACCCGTAGAAATATACTTTTGGAATGAAAATTACGTATTTTGTGAAATTTTCATTTTTCACTCTTTTCAACCCCCGTTTTACTCGATTTTCACCCTAATAATATATTTTTAGCTTCTGGAATGTTGAAATTTGAAATCATCAACCTCAAAAACCCCTAGAAATATAAGTTTAGAATGAAAATTACGTATTTTGTCAAATTTTCATTTTTACGCCCTTTTAAACCCCTGTTTTATTCGATTTTCACCCTAAGAATCAATTTTTAGCATGTTGAAATTTAAAATCAGCAACCTCAAAAATTCCTAGAAATAAACTTTTAGAATGAAAATCAATCAAATTTTAATTTTTACATCCGTTTCAATTTCTATTTTACTCGATTTTCACCATAGTAATCAATTTTTGGCTTTTGGCATGTTGAAATTTGAAATCAGCAACCTCAAAAACCCTAGGATTGTACATTAGGAGTACTTTTTGCATGTACTTATTGTCACCATATATGAGGGGCGATTTTATCCTATTCTTCTTCTGTTCTTTCGCTCAAACTTTTGAGGATGTTTGGGCTTTTCTGAGGTCGGAGTCGAATTCAGCGTCGAAAAATACGTTGGACTATGCGGGTCAAGTTCCAGGATCAGGACTTTTTTTGTGGCTGGGTTATTTTATTGAATTGTTCATCTCTTTTGCTTCTTCTGATCCAAATTTTGAAGCCGCCATATTGAAAAAACAGTAAAACTAAATTTAGCATATCCAAATACTTAACTCTACCAAGTTTCGTAAATTTTTATCGAAAATTGGCTAGGTTACCGCCTGTTTTCAATAAAAGTACCACTGTGAGGCGTAGCAACTGGCGCCAGTAAATTCATGCAAGTATAAACCTGGCATAAATATATGAGAAATATATTGAACACACACTTTCTGGCCAGAGGTCCGTCAAGAAGTTTTAAATTCTCATACAGTGAGAGACCACGGTTAACATGGGTTAAAAAAACACATAAGATAAGGAACAAAGGACAAAAGGTTTAAATGTCCATAGGAATGGAAATAAAAATTCTCTGTTAAACTTTATCTGCTTGAATATTCTCACTCTCAACAGATAGGGACTGGTTTCTGTATATTTCACAATGAAAACGGAGATGATTCAAATCTGCTTTGTCATATCGACATTGGCATGAGGAATTATCACCAATACCAATTTTATGTAAGTGGTCAGGGAATCCACCGTGATTAAATCTCATTCTAATAATAGTTGTTAATGCTTCTTGACAGTGTTGGCGGCATTGGTTTTGTCTACTATTATACCCAATAACCTATTATCGTTTCCTAGGAAGTATTATAATATTGTTAACTACCTCATTTCCTTGTATGCCACAGTGACTTTTAACTCAAACAGGAGTAACTTTTATACTTTTGTTTCTGAATGCTTAATAATTTGTATAAAAAAAATTCTTCTGCTATCAAAGAATTCAAGACATCGATATAGCTGAGTGTAATAATTGTAACGTGATTTTTATTCCTTTTTCGGCTGATAAATACTATTTAATGTTTTTCTATAAATTTTAAGTTGTATGATGGAGGTAATAGTTAACTTCTAGTTAGAGATAAATGAATGAAAGACAAATATTTTTAAAGAAACGCCACAAAAATTTGGAAAACAAAGTGAACTGTAAAATATTGGTTGGTATACAAATCCAATCAAAACCCAGATTCTTCTACAATTCTACATCATTTGTGAAATCAATTAATTTGTTTCACGCTGAAAACAAAGAACCTACTTAGTCGTGTTGGTGCAATTTTTGCAACTGATACACAGGAGAGGTACACATTCTACTAGGGAGTGTCTACAGCTGCAATTTCAACTTGAAGAGCACGCTGCTTTACATCTGCACATTACAAGATCACGACAGCCCTGCCATATCGTGGGAAGAGATGTCCACTTCACTAGCCAGTTTAACTCAACTTTCGTCCATTTACAATTGTCTGGATTGGGAATGTCCGCATGCGGGTTCATGCACTGACCCAAATATGGCCGCCCTTATAAACAGCTCTCAAAGCATGCTGTCGGAGTGTTTTGATGTTAGAGAGAGTTGGTCAGACAGTTTCTTTTCAGAACTAGAAAGAATATGTCTCACCTTATCCAGAGTCATGCCCAAGTATTTTTTATGGTACATGCAAACTACAAATTGTTCTACCTCATGGAGCACATCCGTTTGCAGTTCTGGAAGTGGACTTGAAATTGCAATAAAAGCAGAAGTAACTTTATCGTGGCACTCCATGTGTACCAGGCACTGAGTTTACCATGGTATGCAAATGCTGAAACAGTGTCACATCCTGTGAATGCGTGGAAGCCCCTCAAAGCGACCGATTTTTCTAAACCAAGCGCCAGGGCAATGATGTGAGCAGGAATATATCTCTGTTTCTGTCCAATGTTCAATGAAATCCATAGTTCTTCAAAGCAGACTTGAGGGATAGGAACTGTTTTCATACTTGAAGAAACTTTGCATGTCAAGTTTTCTGTTCATACTAACAGTAAGACATCTCTGAAAGAGATGTACGTCAGTTCACAGAGTCTGAATAGTGCTTTTTCCAGTACAGTTAGTTTTCTTAGGCTTAAAAATTCTCAGTTTATGTGCCTTGTACAAGTATTTCGGAAACAAATGATTGGTACTGTTCAATACCATTTCGTTCAGAATCTCTCAGCATTTTTGCTGATTCCGCATCAGAAAGAGTGCGATTTTCCAGTGATATTAGGCCACCTGAGGTTTCCTCAAAAGGATTACTCTTGAAGCTTGTTTTCAACTTATCGATCTCATCCACGAACTTTTCTTGAAAAGAAGGGTACTGTTCATGATGCAATGGTTTGTGTCCAGACTGTGATTTCGTTTGACTTGTTAATTCATTAACTAATCTATGTATTTCGTGACCTGCCATGGCCCACCTCTGCAATGCAGCTGGATTCTCAAGAATGCCGACAGCACCATCGTCATTTTTTACATTCTTGTTGTGTTGCTTATGGGCCTGGTCTACTGCAATAGCAGAAAAGGGCTTGGGCGACTTCCGTATAACAAAATTTCCTGCCTGAAACTCGGCATGCACTACTGATGAACGTAATGGAGGCTCCTCCAAGTTCTTTACATGGACGGTCAGCCATCTTGCATAGTGAACATGGTCTAGTATAAAAAAACCACGGCAACATTGCCTTGATAAACGCCTTGAAAATATACAAAAAATATAAATAAATTTAAAAAAAAATTAATTGTTAATGAAATATAAAACTTAAATTTTGTGGCGGCCATTTTGGTCGCCATGTTGAATATTTCTTTCTATGAACTTCTGATAACATTTCTGAGCCATTTTTTAATTCAGCATCCCTAGAAATATATAACAAGACGCCTAAGTTTATTATATTAATAGTATATTATATTACTAGGAGTAGAACGCACTCTTTTTTTGTGTTGAGCCCAGGATTTGCGGATGAGGCGAAGCCGAAGCCGCAAACTGGGCGAAACACAAAAAAAAGGCGTTCTACTCCGTGTAATATATACTATTTTTTCTTCAAGCGTATTAAAATGCAAAAATTCATTTATTTATCATAAATGTACAAATATTCAAACTACAGTCTTACATGTTGACACAATATGACAAGTGGCTAGTGGATAGCGCGCACAAAGAAAGTCCCACTTTTGTTTTTTTCGCTCTAAAATGGTGCATCGTAGGGAAAAATGTTATACAAAATATAAGCTATATATTTTGTTATACAAAATGAAAGCTCATAAAATTCTCTACAACTTTCATTTTATATACTTTTCTCGAATTCGCAACCGTTTTCGAGCTACACGCTCCGGAAAATTGAAAATGTTCGAAAAACAGATTTTTTTAACTTCTTCAACTTTAAGAAAAAGCAAGGTGGGCTTCCCAAAATTGTACTTAAGTCAGAAATCATCAGGGAAGCGGCAGTGATCTTTTACCTCCTTCACTCAAGGCGAGGTTGAACAGGCTGGGAAGATTTTCTTCCTCAAATGGTATGTGGGGCACCAGCAAGACAGACCCTCAACCAGTACCGCTTCAAGTTGTTCATGAGGACAGTGGCAATATTAAGTCTGACATCAGCTCCCTCCCACCAACTGAAAGTGCAGCTAAACAGCATTCCCGGTGCACCTACTATCAAGTGCAGCAATGGCTCAGGAATGAGCTGCCCTCTCAAGAGTGGGGGTGGAAACATGTAGGAGATACCCTGGTGCCAATTACAAGCACCGGAGGTCCAAGTTTTTTAATCATCTTTAAAATACAATTTTCTATTTTTCTGTTTTTCGAAAATTTGCACATTCCCGGAGCGTGTAGCTCGAAAACGGTTGCGAATTGGATGCACCATTTCTGAGATATCAACGAAGAACCCAAAAGTGGAACTTTCTTTGTGCCCTCCACCCTCTGGCTCACCTCCTAGACGTCAGGACTTTCAGTATGTTTGCTCCCTAAGCACCCTGAACAACCTTCTAAAGGAATCGCTTAGGTCCTTGCTCATGCACTCTACACCTCCTTATTGATTGAACTATTTATGTATGTTTCTACATACGTAAATATATCACTATTTTATTTTCTACAATTGTGTTGGTACCACGATCGAGATTAGCTGTCCCAACTTTATCAAACAAACAACAAATAACTCATACCCCTTCTGTTGTGACTACAACATTGCTATATGTTCATAAAATTTTCGTTTCGCAGATGAATCCTCTACACACGATTCCAACACTGGATGATAATGGATTTATATTATGTGATAGTCACGTTATAATGGGATATCTTGTAGGAAAATATAGTAAAGATAAATCCCTATATCCAGAAGATGTGGAGAGACGTGCCCTTATTAATCAGAGACTTTTTTTTGATTCAGGTGTTCTATTTGCACAGCATTTGAGAATAGCGGTAATCTAATATTTTATTAGAAAATTATTGGATTTATTCATTATATATTATACATTTTTCAGCTCTCTATAGTATTACATGGAGTAAAAGAAGTCACAGAGAAACAAATACAAGATATGAATGAAGTCTATGGATTTATTGAAAGCTTTCTTCGGGATAACACTTATATGGCAGGAAATAATTTAACAATTGCTGATTTTAGTATTTTTACCTCAATTACAAATACCAATGTCTTGGTGCCATTAGACGACGAAAAATATCCTAAAATTAGCGCTTGGAGAAGAACTATGCAAGCTCTGCCTTTTTCTGATATAAATCGAGTTGGAGGTGATATGTTTAGATCTCTGATTGAATCTAAATTAAGAGAATAATCAAATGGCATTAATTATTGAATTATAATTGTCTGTTTAATAAAATACTGAATTGGATCTTGCTTGAAATAATTTCTTGGCCATACTCTGGAAGTTTCCTCACTTTTTTGCTATTAAATCGACAGCTTACTATTGCTTAGAAAAACAGTTACGAAAGAAATTTATATTACTAATGGACCAGGAGCTCGCCGACCACTAATTGTCATAGGTATACTCCCAAAATGTGTGGATTGTTGTTAATTTGGGGCAGTAGAGCACAGAAATGACCATGCCAGCCCTTTTTTGGGGGGCAGGGGCGTACGGCAAGCCCCAAAGGTGTAAGAAATATGACTTGTAAAAGTAAAAAAAAGTCACAAATAAGTCATAGGTCTACGCATGGGGGTTGGAGGGATTTCTTAATTTACCCCCAAATATCATGAATCCAGACTTCCTTTCATTTTGGGCGGTGCAAGGAAGCACTATGCTCGCCCAAATTTGAAAAAAAGTCAGATAAAAAAATGATAAGTTTATGAATGGCAATCAGGAACCTTGTAAGTATGAACCTCCTGAGTGCGAAAAGACATTCGCCATCTTTGAAAAGTGGTGCAAACGTCTTGCTTTTCACCATAATTGACGGCGTATCGGCTGTTCCTACCGCATGTACTAGTTACCCTTGTGATTCGATGAGTGTCACAATTTTACGACAGGCAATCATAAACTTGGTAGGTACGAGTGCGAAAACATATTCGCCATCTTTGAAAAGTGGAGCGAAGGTCATGCTTTTCACGATAATTGACGGCGTATCGGCTCTTTCTAACGCATGTACTAGTTATCCTTGTAATTCGATGAGTATCATAAATTTACGACTGGCAGTCAGAAACTTGGTAATTATGAACCTCTTGAGAGCGTCTTTAAAAAGTGGCGCGAAGGAATTTACGACTGGCAATCAGATACTTCCCACACAACACAAGGCTGTCCGAGGGACGTACTATGGCAAATCCCATTTAGTATTTGGGCTTGCCTATGGACATCCTAATATCCCAGTTTGTATGCTTTTCGGCACTGTTTTGGTCATCCCAATGTCACAACTCAGTATCAGATAAAAGTAGTACGAGGGACGTCCTGAAGGATATACCGGCGCTTGTACTAAGGACGTACCAGGACATCCCGGGATATTTCAGGATGTCCTGAGTATTAGGAATAGGCTGTACAAATTACATACTGAAATGTCCCAGGATATCCTACGGACTGCAAATAGATATCCACGGGCAACTTAATTTTTCTGTTTCTTGGTGGGATCCTCTGGCACATGTTTTCTTTTAGAACAATGTCCGTAAAATCAACAAAATAATACTATTATCCAGTATTTTACTGGAAAATAACCTCTACGCCTGTGACTTTTACGTTAGAGGAGTGTAGAGGTTATTTTCGAGTAAAATACTGGATAATTGCATTATTTTGTAGATTTTACGGACATTGTTTTAGAAGATAACATGTGGCAAAGAATCCCACCAAGAAACATAAAAATTAAGAAAATGCCACAACCAACATTTAGACAATAATGTTAAAAAAAATTGAATTGTAAAATTTTGAGAATTTTTGTCAAATATGCACATTTTTGAAATATTTGCACTTGTCTATTATTCCTTGTAACTTATATGTAGTTTCTTGGGTTTATGGTCAGTTAAAAAATAAAATATTATTTTCTTATACGATTCGGTTTATTAAGCATCGTCAAAGATACTACAATTTTATAAAAAAAACAGAACTATTTTGTATGTATGGAAATAAGTGCTACTTAAATAATAATAATATTTTAATAATAGGAATAAGCTAAACACATTCAATATTTAAAAGCAAACTTCTTAGAAAAATGTAAAATAAATACCTATATTACTTTTGCAAATTTAACAATAGCCGAACATGAATTTTTAGGATGTAGCGCACTCCTACTTCTCTCTTCTCTTCTCTTCTCTTCTTTGCCACGCTCTTCTCTTTTGCACTTCTCGGATAATCTTTCACCTGCTTCTCTGCTTCGTTTTCCATAATATACTCATTCTTGGGTGCAGCTAAAATAAACGTGGTTATTATTATTTGAACCAGTATTATTAAAAAAATATATGAAAAATGGGCCAGATGAAAATAATAGAAATTATTGAAGGATATAGATATGACCTATAGCACTCAGTGAATAATATTTTACCGAATTATAAATTAAAATTCATAAAGTACTACACTGGCGAATAGAATTTTAAGATAAAAGATTGTAATAGGTAATTGTACAGTGGACAGACTGTATTTTCATGCAGTCTGTCCACCTGTGTTCGGCCTGATATCGTATCATATCTTTCGTTTAAAAGTGTAATAAAAGTTTAAAATAACTATCTTTAAGCACAATATTTACTTACTTATTTTCATCCACAGTTAGTTGCTAGTTGGTTTAAATTATTAACTAAGTAGGCACATTATTTGTCGTCATTCTTAAATTCAATTTCATCAGGTTTATAGATTTGACAATACTTTCACGTGATTCACATTTTCTCTCCAAGCTGATTTCAGTATTCAATTCTTGTGCCAAATTAATATTTTATTTTGTAGGTTTCTCAGTACTTAATTTTAAAATACGGGAATGCGAGTATAAATCCTCATTTTTTTTTTAGCTTCCTTTGGCATTCTGAAAGTATAAAAAATCATATTAAATTTTCGTGGTTTCGACATTAGTAACTAATTAAATATTCAATCATAATCAGAATAATCAGATATATTTTTCATAACATGAAGTTTAATAGGTTATGTTATATTTTTATACATTTATACTCACTTTTTATAGTCTGGAATGAAGATACTCGAATAAAGCAGAACTAAATAGATAAAACACAAAGATACAACTTTAAAATATTTCATACAGCCACTAACAATAATTATTATTTAAATATTTGAGAAAATAAAAACTAATAAAGCATGGTTGCTGTGTGTTTGGGGTATTTTCTAGTTGCTTTGGCCTGGCCAGTTTGGCCGGCCGGAAATCAAAATGGCGCTTTATTTAAATATAGTAAAGACCTAATATTAGGGTACATTTTAAGGAGATTCGGGGCTCTTCATTAGATGTCCGTTCTTAATCCCGATGTTAGTCGTCATAGTTAATGCCAAAATGGAACCTATTCAGGACAGCCCATTGACGTCCATAAAAGGATATCCTGGGATGTACTAAAATGGGCTGTCTTGAGAACGTCCTAAAATAGGATATCCTAAAAGGTACATCCGCTTCTCTATTCATTTTACGTACCGGGATATCCAGGTACGTCAATTTGTCATCCCATATCCCGATTGTGCTGTGTGGGTTGGTAAGTATTAATCTTCTCATTGCGAAAATACGTGCGCCATCTTTGACAAGTGGTACAAGGGTGGTACAGCTAGAGGGTGTTGAAACGTCTGAGCGCCTGGTTCCACTATAATTATTTATTTTCATTCTAATAAAGTTTGTTTTTTTTCTGATTAGGTTCTCTTCTAGTTTTAATTATTCTCTCTTTAATTACCCTTTCGTATATGTGAGACACACTCACAAACACGCTCGCGCGCACACAAGTTTCTGATTCAATTACACGGATAACCAGTACATGCGATAGGAAGCTACGATACGGCGTCAATTATCGTGAAAGGCAAGACCTTTGCACCACTTGTCAAAGATGGCGCACATATTTTCGAAGTCAAGAGGTTCATAATTACCAAGTTTTTGATTGCCAGTCGTAAATTTATGATACTCATCGAATTACAAGGGTAACTAGTACATGCGGTAGAAAGAGCCGATACGCCGTCAATTATCGTGAAAGACAAGACTTTCGCACCGCTTTTCAAAGATGTCGAATATATTTTCGCTCGCAGGGGGTTCATACTTACCAAGTTTATGATTTCCAGTCGTAAATTTGTGATACTCATCAAATCACAAGGGTAACTAGTACATGCGGTAGGAACAGCCGATACGCCGTCAATTATCGTGAAAGGTAAGACATTCGCACCACTTTTCAAAGATGGTGAGTGGCCTTTTCGCACTCAGGAGGTTCATACCTACCAGGTTCCTGATTGCCATTCATAAACTTATCATTTTTTTTATCTGACTTTTTTTAAAATTTGGGCGAGCATAGCGCTTCCTTGTACCGCCCAAAATGAATGGGAGTCTGGATTCATGATTTTTGGGGATAAATTAAGAAATCCCTCCAATCCCCATGCGTAAACCTATGACTTATTTTTACTTTTACAAGTCATATTTCTTACACCTTTGGGGGCCTGCCGTACGCCCCTGCCCAAAAAAGAGCTAGCATGGTCATTTCTGTGCTCCACTGCCCCAAATTAACAACAATTCACACATTTTGGGAGTAAACCTATGACACCTAATTAGTCGTTGGTGGGTTCCTGGTCTATAATAACAAGTATTCCTAAATCATCTTATGTTACTTATCTTAGAGAAATAAATTGATATAAATGTATCTTATTACACATAAAATTTAATAATTTATCAGTTTTTATCATTTTAGAGATAAAGTCAGTAATCATGACATCGTATGCTTAGTACATCATGTATTTATATAAATAAATAGGTAACTGTGTTTTTGAATTACTTCTTTAGCTTTTATCCGATTCCAATTACCTGCTACGCAACAACAAATAAGTCTTTATAGTAATCATGATAAAGTTTATTTTTTCTTATTTTCAAGATGATAACTGACTATATTATTGTATAACTATTTCGATAAATCTGATTGTAATATATTTTTTTGAAATTTGAATATTTGTTTCAAACTAAAATTACTTTCTGTACATTTTACAGAACTGTCTTCAGAGCTTCACAGTTTTTTTTTTATTATTTATTTAACGTCAGCTTATTTCCTTAACTAGGGCCAATCACCGATGCCAGGAGACGAGTTACCCCCAACCTGGAAACGGAATCTTTTGTTGTAAAATAGGTAAGGATTTTTTACTTGCCTAATATCTTAGTAGACAAAGGTCCGATTGTTTTACATCCCTACCAAAGGATGGTATATCTATGACGCAATCTTCGCCTAATATTGTATAGCTTCTTCGTACAAGTCAATATATATTTATTTATTTATTTATTTATTGTAAAGTATTTATTTCTTGACAGTATCATCGTTAAAGAAACGTAACATTAAAATCTCCCATAGTTATGATTTTATTTTGATCACTCATCATTTGTCCTAATGCATCTAAGAATAAACAGTTTATATAAAACATGAAAGTGTATACGCCTCTGAAGATCGCGCTGTATGGCGGATATGATCATATTTCAATAAGAAGTATTCTACCATATATTATATATGTTTCAAATTCGAAATGACATTTTTTAAGCCCAACAAAGATTATCGTTTTTAACAGATATTTGCCGTCGACAACGCCCGATTGCAACTTTGATTTACTTCACAATTTACTTCGTCGTATTAAAGCTACCTCAATGATGCTTTAAGGTAAAATTGATATATACATCTAATCTACACAAAGTTGGTTCCAACCTCAAAGACATCCTGTATAATACGGTTTAGATATCTTGAGCATCTTCATATTTTTCTGTACTCAATCAAAAACCTTAGTAATATTTTGCTCAAAAATAGTAATAAACCTAGTTCTTATAAAAATATGAGTTCACTCGTCTCTGATGATCGCCCTGTGTAACGGATATCATCTAATTTCAACGGGGAGTATTCTATCATGCTATTTTATGTATGATCCAAATTTTAAATAAAAATATTATGTCTAGACTAGTATTACTATGAGAAGATGCCAGGGCGGAGCCAAAATGCGCGAATATTTTTACCAGTGGCATAGCTTTATCTGGGGTATAGGGATGTGTGATTGCAATAAAAGTTTCGCGGTCAAGGAACTGTGAAAATGAAGTAGATTAAAACTTACCAACTGTTACGAGTAACCTTTGTTCAGGAGAAGTGTAAGAATAGTAAGTTCTACTAAACTTGGCCTAATAAAGTTGTTTTATTATTATTATTATTACCGTCGCCGCCGCTCTACTGCAGGGCACCGCCGCCATTGGTGTTGACATTGAATGTCACGTAATTCTTTCTCATTGGCTTAGAATGATGGAGTGCACAAACTCGTTTCTGCGCATATTTTTTGCTGGCATCTTCTCATAGTAATACTACTTTAACAGAAATTATCGTGTTTACAAGAAATTAAAATAGCCAAAATGTAGCCTCACCTATTGCCACCCACGTAATCGAGGAACCTCCGGACCAGTTTCATGCAACGCAGCAATGTCCAACCTACAGAACGATGCCAAGCTCTCCATCAGACTACCTCTGTGCCCAGAGTCACAACCTAACCTTTGTCACATGTTTAACGGTCGTGCCCCCCTATAACACACAGGACTCATATAGCATATAACTTATATAGCTTCGGCGGTCCCCTTGATTATTAAAAATTCTTTTCTTGTCCGATTATAATATACCTATTTGAGTAAATTAAATAGTATAATAATGTCTGCTCTACGTATTTCCGACGTATCCATTCACTATATGTATAACATTTACATGTGCATATTTCCACCCCCTACCCCCAAATTACCAAACAACTCTACATGTTAACAACACTCGCTATCATCACCAAGTCATTTTTACATATTTTTCTTTTTTCTCGACTTTGAAAACCATTTATAGACTTGCCATCCCTTCACAAGAAATCATCTTACCCTAGGTGTTTCGGAAATATTATCTCTCACAATAAGTTAACTTTAGATATTCGACACGTCCGACTGCAAATTTCTTTCGTTTTGCAATAGTCTTTTTAAAAATATCTCAATACCAATTTAAGTTAAAATAGATATGTCGTCTAACTTACGTAAAGTTCGCTGAAACCTAAAAGACGTACTATACTGTACACACTACACAGTTAAGACTATATTACAGTTTAGATATCTTGTACAATTTTGTATTTTTTATGTTTTTAATAAAAACCTTTTTTTATATTTTGATCTAAAATCATAACAAATTCATTGTCTATATAAATCATGGTAATTTACACGCCTCTTACGATCACACTGTATGACTAATATGATACAATGTAAATAGGAAGTATTCTACCATGCTATTTTATATATGTTCTAAATTCGAAATAAAAATTTTAACAGAAATTATTATGTTTAATAGATATTCGCAGTCGGCAACGCCAGACTGCAACTTTTAATCATTTCATAATAGCCTTATTAAAAATACTATAATATTTTAAGGTAAAATTGATATATCATCTAATCTACACAAAGTTGAATCCAACCTTAGAGACTCTGTATATTACATTACGGTTTAGATCTCTTGTACGTATTAATATTCTTGGGTACCTAATCATTAACCTTAGTAGCAGTTTGCTCCAAAATTATAATAAAACATGAAAGTGTACACTCCTCTGACAATCTCCCTGTATGGCGGATATCGTCAAATTTCAATAAGAAGTATTCTAGCATATTTTATATATGTTTCAAATTCAAAATAGAAATGTTAAGCCCAACAGAATTTATCGTATTTAACAGATATTGGCCGTCAGTAATGCTCGATTGCAGCTTTTATTTACTTCATAATAGTCTTATTAAAATTACTTTAATGACCTTAAAATAAAATTGATATATATCAGCTACTCTACACAATATTTGTTTCAACCTTAGAGACACCCTGTATATTACTATTTAAACATCTTCTACATCTTCATATTTTTGCGTGCTTAATCAAAAGCGTTAGTAACATTTTCCTCTAAAATTGTAATGAAACATAATTTATATAAAAAAAAGAGTTCACAGGCCTCTGATGACAGATATAACTCAAATTCAATAAGGAGTATTCACTAACGTTATAGGTATAATAACATCTCCTATCATAATATATCAAATTACCAAACAACTCTGAAAACTGCTCAACCGCACTTCGACAACTCCCGATTGTGACTTTAATTTACTTTATACTAGTTTTATTAAACATTTCTTAATGGTGTTTTAAAGTAAAATTGATATATAATCTAATCTACACAAAGTTGGTTCCAATCTTAGAGACACCCTGTATATTACGGTCTAAACAGCTTGCACATCTTCAAATTTTTGTGTGCTTAAGCGAAAACCTGAGTAACATTTTGCTCTATAATTGTAATAAAACATAGTTTATATAAGAATAAAAGTTCACACACCTCTGACAATCGCCCTGTGTGACGGATATAGCCTAATTTAAACAAAGAGTAATGGACCCCGCTATATCCAAATTTGAAATAAAAAAAAATGTTATGTCTAACAGAAACTATGGTGTTTACAAAAAAATAAAATAGCCAATATGTAGGAGTCCAACATTTTCCTTCCCCATTACCACCCCCGTAATTGTGGAACCCCCGGACCATTTATATATGGCGAAGGAACTCCAACCTACACAACGATATAGTACAGTCGAATTAATTTAATTCATTTTTTTTCCGGCGACAACATTCCACCTGAAATTTTATTGTAGATTTTTATGCACTATGACCTCCTGATTACGAAAAAATATTTGTGCCAAAAAATTCCTTATGCGTCAAAAGTTATATGCACTTTTTGACGCGCCTTCACGCATTTTCAAGTTATCTGCTTAATATATCTTGTACTAGTAATCGGATGGGAATTTTAAAAATACGGGCTTATTTGGAATAAAATTCTTAAAAAATACAGACCTGTCCGGTATGTATTGGTCAATCCACCATCTTGGAAAAAAATAGAAAACACCAAAAATGGCCGAAAGAATCAAAATTGAATATCTTTTCTATAAGAAGGAGTAATTTCATCGAAGTTGGCAAAAATAGAACTCAAAGATGGCGGACGAAATAAAACTTTAAATTTTTCAAGGAGGCATCGTACGTCATTTTTTTTCTTTTCTATTGTACGTTATTATACTATTCGCAAAAACGAAGAGTATATTGTATTTGATCGGCACATTTCTAAATCAGTAAATATCGCTCGTAGAGAAAAAATTTCATATCATTATGTTAGTAAACGAATTCAAAATGTCCGTCTGTCCGTCCGTCCGCCCGTCCGTCACGTTTCTTGTAAGCACGATAACTTAAGAAAGAAAAGTCCGATTGTATTGGAAAGTAAGTTAGCGTTAGCTAGAGGAAGAACCCTATTGTTTTTGAAAAAAATCAATCAGTAAATAAAAAAGTTATTAATCATTTAAATAAAAAAAAATTTTTTTCAAAATTTCTGTCATTTGTACTTAAATAGAAATCTTGCGAAATGTTATTCTCTATAATTTTTTTTTGTTTTTACATTTTACCAATATATATATTTCATATGTATCTAATGTATCTAATCGAGGACGGTAGCTCAGTGGTTTAGCGCGTCTAGCTTGCATACTGGCGTACCTAGCGAAGCAGGTTCAATCCCTGCTCATCGCGAAATAATTTTAATATAAAATTATCCCCAAGAAGTGGTTCGGACTCCACTATAAGCTGTAGGGCCTCGTTTCTCTTTACCTAACACAAAATCATTCTGGATTTTCAAGGAGTTACTTCGGTGACTTGAGAAGCGGTTAAGAAAACATTTTAAGAAAACATTTTTTTAATCCGTTGAAATATAATTCTTCAACGATATTCATTCAAGTCTTCTGGTAAGGTGAGATGGCCCAACGGCTAAAGCATTTGCTTTGCAATCTAAAGGTCTCGTGTTCGACTCCTCACATGGTGATTTTTTTTTTCATATATATTTTTTTTCACAATAAAGTTGGTATCACAAAATTTAAAATGTCCAAAAATTAACATTATTTACGAGAAAAATGCGAAAAGTATCCTATAGAATGCGTAACAATTATATAAAAAGCTCAGTAAATCGGCGAAGAGTATAATGCTTCCACTAGTTTTATGTACTTTTAGGGGATATATTTCATTTCTTCTTAATTTTCAAAAAAGCGCGTTTTTTAATTCTCAAGAAAAGTGCATTTATACAATTTTCAAAAATGCATTTTCTTTGACCCTCCTCCTTTTCACCCAATTTTCATCGAAACAAAATTAAATATACTATATTAGTTTCAATACCGTCATATGCCATAATTTCACCACATTCCTCATCGACAGCCTATTTAAGGCAGAAGAAGTATTGGCACAATTATTTCCTTTACAATAGACACATAAAATAGAACATTGTATATCCAGTTTTCTACACCTACACTGATTATTTTTAGTCTTTCTTACATTTACAAGAAATATCACTTAGCATTACTTTCACTCATAATACCAGGCATTAAGCCATTGTCAATTTTAAGCCACTCGAATTGTAACGGATCTTTCTCAGAACCTAACCATTTTTGGACTTGGAAATATCTGAAACAGTCTTTTTCTATTACCTTTTCAGTAGGTGGAATTGCAGACAATTCTATTTTCATCATAATGTTTGCCACTTATTTTATTAATCTTAGGTTTGTAAAAATAGATTTTTTTATGATGATCCCATGCTAGTTGAGTCATTATAACCAAAAGGTCAATGTCTTCACAACGTATTCACCACTTATAACTTGATTGTCTTCGGTTTTCAAATCAATAGCAGTTTTAACGGTTGCTATCCTTATTTTTACTATTAGCTAAAAAGTTTTTTTTGATTAACCGACGATTGTCACTTGTGATTGAAATATCGACGCAGAGTTTTTTTCTAAACGACGAATTCGCTCGTTATTTTTAGTGCTATTCTGTTCATCGGAATACCCATAAAAAATAATACTACTCTAGTCTTGACAGCTTGGTTCTGATTATTGATCATATATTCATATATTATTATTATTACCATGCGTATGCTTAATATATTTCCTTTTTAAATTAATGAAGTTTCATTTTGTATTAAATTAATTAATTAAATTTTTGAAGTTATACTTTTTGTAGTATATTTCATTTTGTTTCGATGAAAATTGGGTGAAAAAAAAGGAGAGTAAAAGAAAATGCATTTTTGAAAATTGTAAAACTGCATTTTTTTTTAAATAAAAAAGCGCACTTTTTTTTTAATTAAAAAAAAAATTAATTCTGTCCTCTAAAAGTACATAAAATAACGTACCATGGAAAAGAAAAAAATGACGTAGGATGCCTCCTTGATAATTGACGAAGAATTAAACATTTTATTTCGTCCGCCTTCTTTGACTGTCTTATTTGACATTACGGTGTTCGGGATTGGTGCATTATATTTGACCATAAATGAGTTTTGTTTTTGCCAACTTTGGTGAAATTACTCCTTCTTATAGAAAAGATATTCAAATTTCTAGCATTGTTCTCAATGTGCTGTACAAGGTTGATGGCTTCTTTTGTTTCCTTTACTCTTCAAAATACTTACGCCATTGGAACATTTTGTTACTGTATATTTTTCCATTTAGTAATTGCCAGAATTTTAGGTACTATTTTCGTTATTTTCACACATTTTATTGTCCATTTGAGCATATTGGTACCATCTCTGCCAAATAGATATTAATAGAGTATAACTGGTTGCATAATAGCGCTACCTGATGTTTCACGTCGGCCATTAAATGCGCTTTGATACAGGAAGTACCTGGGTGAGTGCATTCAGATATTCATTAAGAGAGTGCATTGCAGAAACGCCATTTTGAAACTTCTACAATGACCAGTATTGTTGATTAAACCTTTTGGTGTGTAGATTTATGAGAGGACGGCCTTCGGAGTATATTATCATAATATTTGTGGATATAAACGAAGTTAGGAAAATCTATTCTAGTTGTGGGATATACCGAAAGTGGAAGTTCTGAACGTACCGTCGGAAGTGAGAAGAACTTGATTTTTGATAGGGGCACATTTTATCTTGGTCATGGCGTGCTAGAAGATGAAGTCGTCTGAATACGAGTTTTAGCAATATTGTAAGATTTGCACCATTTTTGGGATTTAATGTTCATCACGACAAGATTAGTCGTATTTGAATTTCGTTTTGAGAATTTGGGGAGATACAGCTACGGGTTTCCAGATTAGGTCAATTTTCTAAAGCACGTGGCGTCGTCTGAATGCAAGACTTTGGAGTGCCATTTTGACGGCAAAGCTTTCAGCCCACATCACATCTCAGGTACGTCTCTGAAAACCCACTTAAGGTTGAAATAGATTTGTAATTTAGGTTATTTATTTTATTGCAGGGCTGTCTGTTTGTTTGTTGGTTACTTGTTTGTTGGTTTGCCTACTCGTTTGGTTGTTGTCTGGTTGTTAAAGCTATTTGTTAAGTTACGAGCATTAAGATCCGTTTGGTAGTTTATTTGTAGTTGCTACATTATGATTTTACTTGGAACTTCTGCGACTTTACGAGGGACTTCCAGTCTGACTCTGAATTCGACTCTGGTCCGGAGTATGGTGCCCAGCTGATGAATTATTACCGGCCATCTTGTGTTTGAGCGGAATCACATTACCTATTCTAACGAGGGATCCGGTACATGAATACTACGTCCACCGTACCGTAAAAATAATTAAGGGTTGTTTGCCCGAGTCAAGAGAGTGGACAGGACCGTTCGTCATAACTAGCATATGATTTTTAGTGACATTTTAGTCTTATTTTGCAGTAATTTTGGTAAAGTGTTGCTCATAACGATTTTAGTAAATTTCAGTAAATTTTTAACATATTTTGTGTAAAGTTAACTCGCTATTTAAATAGCTTGGCCTTATTATACCAATAAATCTCAATAGCTTTGAGCCATTTAGGTGTTACCGTGCCTTGGGTCACATGTAGTTATTTCTTTGTCATATATGACCTTTTGTATGTTTATTAGTTTGTAAGATATGTTGATGATGTTAGGTTAAGCGTGTGGGCCCCACTTATTAGTACACCTTTTGATTATATTGTATTGGACTACGTACCGAACTATCGTTAATTGTGTATTTTGTACTACGTACCCAATTATCATATTAAAGGAAACGACATTGTCTTTACATTTTGACCTCTCCTGCACCACCCCAAATTGCCGAAACCACCCCCAAGGACCTGAATAGTCGGCCGTGTGAGACCCCTTCTCCACCAGTGTATTGCAGAGGGGGTACTGCACGTAAAACACTAAAATTTTGTTCAGAGCACGGGGTGACTACCCTACCCCGCGTTCGAGGCTAAGCAGCTTTTGGAGCCCCTTGTATAAGTGGGTCAAGGCCCTGTAACAATTTTCTGAGCTCAAATTCTTTACTTTTTTCGCTTCACTCCACTCCCTATAGGCTGCGATAGCCTTTTGATATCGAATCTTACCTTTTTCAATCACCAAGCCCTGTGCCACTACATCAGCGGCCCCTCCTATTTCAGTAGCAGTACAGTAAATTGACTCATCATCCGACAGCATTTTGTAACGATTTTACTGGTTTTACTCTCTCGAAACTAAGAATCTGACTTAAATTGACTTCTCCCCAGCAACCGTCTCCTAACTTCAAAAATATGTGAACATGTGAATTTGTCTCATATTTTTGTCATTTCTGTGACACCTTCACTCGGGATAAATATTTGACAACCTAAATATTATTTTGTCGTGATGCATTTTTGATTTATTTTTTATAAAAAGAAAAAAGATTTTTTTTCTAATGTAAATAAAATAGTATAGGACCTCGATGGAAAGATTCATTACTGTTTCGAAATAAAGTTAACCTCGACGCTTCGCGTTTCGGTAAACTACCTAATCTTGACAATAATGAAACACTTTCCACCTCGGTAAGTAATATACTATTAATGTTTGCAATGTTTTTTTGACCGTCTTGCTGAAAATCAGTGTATCATAAAGGTAAATTGAAACTTCTGGAAGCCTTGACGACTAGCAGACCTGTTGTGTCAGCACCAATGATGTCATGGTAAACTACCATCCGAATTACAGCCTCGGTACTGATCGATTTTTCTGAATATTGTTCTAACTCCTTAATCTGACGCTACTCCTCAACAGAGCAGAATTACGCTGGCAGATCTGCACCATACATAATGTCGGAAACATGTCATTAGCGTCTCAGCCAGAATACTCATGAACACAAATTTTGGTTCCAGCTCTTATACTATAACCGCTGTTATTGAAAATAATCAATCGCATGGTAACGTGAATCACTGATTCTTTATCAATAATGTAAAAATGTCTAATAACCAATTTGCACCATTGATTATAGAAGGGTAATTTAAAATTGGTTTAAAGTAGGAGGTCCAATCAACTATGAATAATGCATTTAAATCGATTTAATACCCAATACATAATATAATTAAATCAATAGATAATAATTTATTTAATTAACAAGCTTTAGAAAGAGACGGTTTACGCCACTTTTATTCTTGTAGAATAAAGGACAACGATTTTGCGTTAAAGCAAAAGGTCGTCGAATGACGTAGCGTCATGTGATGTCGGTGCGCAGATCAGGTCTAATCGAGGTAATATAATATAAATTCCTCGCTACTCTTTTACATTTAAGTTCAATTCGGCATTGTATTAATTTCAGCTATTGGATAAGTAATACTAATTATTTTGTAAAAGATGGCACCAAAATTATACATGACTCAGGGTAGTCCACCAGCAAGGGCAGTTTTACTAACTGCAAAGGCTTTAAATATAAAATTAAATTTAGTGGAAGTAAATCTTTTGGAACAAGAGCATCTAAAACCAGAATATTTAAAGGTAAATATTGTGTATTTTGTGATCAAAATAGTACACACAGAAAACTTTGTATAATGCTTTACCCCAATTGTAACAAATCACACTGCAAACGGCATAAAAAGTAAGAGGAACAGTTTATGTAAATAAATTATATATTTTTTGAAGAGATGATGTACAATTTATACGTTGACATTAGTTGAAATTTTCCACAATCGTAGAATCTCAAATTGAATTCTTTACAAAGGATTACGGTTGCATAAAAATACAGTATTGTTACTTCACCTGTGGAACAAATGCTTCAACAGAGAAGTTACTTTCTATAATTTGTGAAATTTTGAAATAGATTTTGAATGTGAAATCCACAAATTGTACATTTTCTCTGTTAATTTTATAAATAATTTTGCACAATATATATATATACGTAATTCAAAGAAGCTTTTATCTGATAATACATTAACTGGCGTTAGTTTTCCATTATTATACTCTTCGCAAAAACGAAGAGTATATTGTATTTGATCGGCACATTTCTAAATCAGTAAATATCGCTCGTAGAGAAAAAATTTTCATATCATTATGTTAGTGAACGAATTCTGAACAACTTTCAAAATGTCCGTCTGTCCGTCCGTCCGTCCGTCCGTCCGTCCGTCTGTCCGTCCGTCCGTCCGTCTGTCCGTCTGTCCGTCTGTCCGTCCGTCCGTCACGTTTCTTGTAAGCACGATAACTTAAGAAAAAAGTCCGATTGTATTGAAATTTGGAAAGTAAGTTAGCGTTAGCTAGAGGAAGAACCCTATTGTTTTTGAAAAAATCAATCAGTAAATAAAAAAGTTATTAATCATTTAAATAAAAAAAATATTTTTTTCATAATTTCTGTCATTTGTATTTAAATAGAAATATTGCGAAATGTTATGCCCTATAAATTTTTTTTGTTTTTATATTTTACCAATATATATATTTCATAATAATGTATCTAATCCGTTGAAATATAATTCTTGAACGATATTCATTCATGTTTTGTGGTAAGATGAGATAGCTCAATGGCTAAAGCATTTGCCTTTCAATCCAGGTATTGTACAACTCACGTATATCGTTAACGCGATTTTGCGACTACAATACTGGCCTAGCCAATGGAAGTTTGCTGTGGTTGTTCCCGTCCTTAAACCGAATAAAAATGCAAAAATCGCAGGCAGCTATCGACCAATCTCGCTACTGTCGGCGATTTCCAAGTTGGTGGAGAAGATCATCCTGGACAGATTAAACATTGCCCAGGATGAGCTTCACATTAACGATGAGCACCAGTTCGGTTTCAGGACGGGAAGAAGCACAGTACAACAAGTTGTCAGAATTGTTAACGATGTGAAGGTGCAATATAACCTCGTTAAGAATACCACCATGGTATTCCTAGATATTGAGAAAGCTTTCGATACCGTTTGGATCCCGGGACTAATTTACAAAATGATCAACTACCGTTTTCCGCAACACATCATTAAACTCATTCACTCATACCTGACTGGTAGAAGGCTTCAGGTGAGAGTGAATGACAAACTGTCAACATTGCGGGACATTCGCGCGGGCGTCCCGCAGGGGTCGGTCCTCGGTCCAAAATTGTACAATTTGTACATATCCGACTTCCCCACTTTCCCGAATACTAAACTTGCCAAGTATGCCGATGACACAACCTTGTACGCGCATAGTCATAATGCACAAGCGGCTAACATGCTTCTAAAAGCCCACATGGCTCGTGCCACGGCTTATTACGATAAGTGGAAAATTCGCGTAAATGCGGAGAAGTCGGAGTCTATAGTCTTCACGCGCAGATTTACAGAGAATAAGATTCTAACACCAATTTTGATAAGGGGAAACAAAATTCCAGAAAGGGAGTGCGTGAAGTATTTAGGAGTACGACTAGATAAGCGACTGACGTTCGACCGCCCTGTTAACGAAACTATACGGACAGTCTATTCTATGTAGACTCAGTAGACTCAGTAGACAAAACAAAAAATTATTTTACACTGTTATTGTAAGACCGGCGCCGGTATGGTGCAGCATACCGGACACGACAATGAATAAACTAAGAGTTCTGGAACATAAATTTATGCGCCTCATTTCAAATTCTTCACGATACATCTCCTTAAGAGACCTCTACGCACGTTGTCATGACATAATGCCACTAGCGGACTACATCAAAGTTACATCGGAAAAATTCTATCAATTCAAACTTGGTGATAGCCCGCTAACAAACAACATTACGCGAATCAGAGAGCATAATGCACCTTTTCGCATAAAACACAAATTACCATACCAGGCGTTGCCCATCTTTCGGCAACATCACTAGCCACACCGCCTTTCTCTATCTATCTATAAAAACTCTCAAACATAATTTCTGATCTTTACTCGTTTCTTTGTTTTTCTTTGTTGTTTTTGTTTGTTTTGTCTCTCTAAATTATTTCTTCCCAATCACAATTTATTTTTGAATATCAAAATCTTTAGAAAACCAAATATTTGAAACCATAAATTGCGCGGTCTTGCATTACCGTTCGCTTTGACTGCATTGCTTAGAACGGGTTTTTTGGTTAGTAATTTTCCCGTGAAGACCAGCCATATATATCTGATATTTTACTTACACCAGCCTCTTTTGTATTGTATATATCAATTATTTTAAGTTTATTTTTTACATGTTTTACCTTATGCACTTTTTAATTCGCCTATCCTGCGAAAGGAGATTGTGTTTATATTTTCATTTTATTTTTATCCAATCCAGCCTCGCTCCGTCCAGTCAATCAATTACCATGGTGATTCGCACCGTGGATGTATGGCTGGCTCCGGATGAGTGCGCGGGGAGGACAATATGTATTCTTAATTTAAAATAAATTTGTTCTTGCCTGCTTGCTTGCCTTTCAATCCAAAGGTCTCGTGTTCGATCCCTCACATGGCGATTTTTTTTTCACAACAAAGTTGGTATCACAAAATTTAGAATGTCCAAAAACTAACATTATTTACAAGAAAAATGCGAAGAGTATCCTATAGAATGTGTAACAATTATATAAAAAGCTCAGTAAATCGGCGAAGAGTATAATGCTTCCACTAGTTTATCAATTTGGAATCTCCAAGTACATTGCCAGTATTGCAACTCATTTTACACAATTTTTTACCCTTAATAAAATTGTTAGCCTATTTATAGTTCATGAAATGTAATTATCAAATTAAAATTTTTTTATAGAAATCCTCTAGCCGTGTATTGAACTTTGCTAGTGCTTGCGCTCTGGAGTATATCAAATAGAGAGGTGCTTGAAAAATATCTGCAGTAAATGCCGCAAGGTATTTTGTATGAAATTGGTATCGGCAAGAAAGGTTATCTTTTCAAAAGTTAGAATTTTACAAGTAGGGCTCTTTCATGTTTTCCCTTTATATAAAACATTAAAACTGAATATTTAAGATGAATCGAATAATACTAAAGCGTGTCGTGTCGCCTTCGCATCAGAACGTCTGAAAATTATATTAGTAATACTTTAACACAAAAACGAGCCAATCGGAAAATTCTGACTTCGGATTCGGTTTCAGCGGATCCAAATGCATAAGGATACACTGATATGGTCCGCAGACCAGACAACTCTTTTTTTGTTTTGGAGGTGTTTTTTGGGGTTGGGGTTGAAAAACAAGCGAAGCTGACAATTCTCACTTCGGATTCGTTTTCATCTGGTCCAAATACATAACGATACACTTATCTGGTCCACATTTTTGGAGGTTAGAGGTGAAAAAATAAGCAATCTGACAATTCTGACTTCTGATTCGGTTTCAGCGGGTACAAATACATAAGGATACACTGGTCTGGTCCGCAGGCCAGATCACTTTTTTTTGTGTAGCTGTGTAATTTTATACTGCCTGGAAAAAATCACATTAAATATGTAACTGAGTTTTAAAAAATAAGGCAGTTGTGCTACCTGTAACATATACTGTTTCTGCTGTTCATTCTGGGTAATTTTATTGTTGAACTCTTTCCACCAATTTTACACATCGTTCGGTAGTATCATTGGACACTTGTCTTTACTATTCTTACGGGTTTGGTGTATAGACACTTCTCAGTTTATTTTTCTAAGAAAGTTGCCTGAACTAGTTTTATTATAACATTTATAACGCAAAAGAACATGCAATACCACAAAATATGGTCTTGTTATTATTACAAATACAAATAATAAGTTAAAAAAACCGCTGCCCAAGGAATCACTAGTTCCACATCCAGATTTTCTATCCAAGTCACTCACAGCGAAAAAATTTTGTATGTGGAAATAATTGTTTATGGAACTTTAATAATATAATATTTGAAATCCTCTACCCAAAAACCCATAAAACGATACCCCACATCGGTAGTGGGGTGGGTGATAGGGGGTGGTAGTGGGGGTGGATGAAGTAAAAAATATTTTGAGGTTTCTGGTTCTTGTACACACAGTAAATCACAATTTTTTTCATTCCCTTTATTAATGGGGTGGGGGTGGTAATGCGGGTGACTAATGCCAAAATTTTTGTTGAGACCTTAGCTTCTCTCGTATATACTAAATGCCAATTTTATGGACTCTTACCTGCTTGATTTACCTATTTACCCCAAATTTACCCCAATTTACCCCCCTTCGACGGAACAAGATGAAAATATAATCCAGTTCTAGATAACGTTAAAGTACATATGTGTACCAAATTTCAAGTCAATATCTTAAACGGTTCCAGAATAAACTTGCGCATAAAGAGTTACAGACAGACCGACAGACAGACAGAATTTTTTTTTCGCTCAAACTTAAAATCTCGACGTTTCATGAGATTCTAAGCCTATTTGAACAATAAAATTTTTTTTAAATTTTCTTGTTACTATACTTCCACTGGATGTGGAAGTAATTACCAACACTTATCTGTGAGAAGTGATTGTCGCAGTTTATTACTTCTGTTGTTTTCCCATCCCTTTTTGATTTGTTTTATTACATTACACCAAAAACACTATGAAGTTCTTGATTGTGTACGAAATTAATCACTAACTAATATTTCTCATAAAGTCGCTCATAATATTAACAATTAGTATAAAAAAACCACCCGTATAAATTTCGTTTTGTAGCTGAATCCTCTACATACAGTTCCAACATTAGATGATAATGGTTTTGTCTTATTCGATAGCCATGCCATAATGGGTTATCTTGTAGATAAATATGCTAAAGACAAATCGTTGTACCCAGAAGATGTTAAGAAACGTGCACAGATTAATAAAATACTTTTCTTTGATGCAGGTGTCTTATTTGCTAGACATATGAGAGTGGCGGTAATCAAATAATTTTAATTAATAAAAGGATTTAATGTATTCACTAATATTCATTCTTCAGGTTCCTGTACTGTTTGAAGGGGCAAAGAAAATTGCAGATAAACAGATACAAGATGTTAACGAAGCTTATGGGTTTATTGAAGCTTTTCTTCAAGATAACACGTACATGGCGGGAAGCAATTTATCGATTGCAGATTTCAGTATATTTACTACGATTACAAATGCGAATGTTTTAGTACCAGTAGACGAAGCAAAATATCCTAGAATTATCGCTTGGAAGAAAATAATGCAATCTTTGCCTTTCGCTGATGTAAATCAAGTTGGAGGCGATATGTTTAGATCCTTTATTGAATCTATATTAAAGGAATAATCAAAATAAGATGTCCTTTCAGGCCCCTATTTTTATATTTAAAAAAAAAAATTCTTTGTTTATTTTTACTCGACAGTTCTAAAAGAATGTAGGAAAACTAAATCTTCTCATTTTTAATAAAAAAAGAAAATGTGCGTGGATATGTACATTTGGCATAAAGTGATACAATATTACTTTGGCAAGGATTTCGTTAAAATTTATTTACAAATCTAAAAATCATATTGCACTATTTTTTTGAAATAGGTGAATTTTGTGAAAAGATATATGACTGCCACACTTGCAGTTCTGATATTTGCTTTGTGTTGTTCTTTATCTGTATTAAATTTAGAGGTTTAATTAACATGATCGTTTTGCATTTCCTGTACAGGTAATTCT
Source organism: Rutpela maculata (assembly GCA_936432065.2). NCBI lineage: Eukaryota > Metazoa > Arthropoda > Insecta > Coleoptera > Cerambycidae > Rutpela > Rutpela maculata. The sequence goes on along the minus strand of OW386286.2, from coordinate 100,913,683 downwards.
TCATGATTTTCGAAGTTTTAACCGTCATCGAAATTTATCATAGCGGATTTTTCAGAATACTGTCCTTGTCTTCGAGACTGGAACAAACATCCTTTTTATGTTGCAAGTTCAACAACATTTCAAACTAGACATCCTGATGTACGATCAAGAATGTCAGTACAAGCGAGTTGTACCATCGCCGTTACCTTAAACTCGCCACCCTTAGAGATGCTCCCTTTCTAACCTTATTTGTAGTGACGCGTGTTAGAAAGAGAGCATCTCCAACAGTAGTGAGTTTAAGCTGACGCCGATTGTACATATTTATGTATATCACGTTCTATATAAAAAAAGATACATAAATTATTATTTCAGATTATAACTTGATGATACACTTAGTTCAATACGTATAGTTATACAATTTTACCATGGAGAACCGTGAAATTCTCTCACCTTGTCACACCGGCTTTTAGGTTAGACAACTCTCCAAATATGATTCCATTTCTTCACTAACAAACCACAAATGGTGATTAAATTGCCTGGTAGTGTTTAAATATGCATAATTGCATACGCAGATCCGTAAAAATAATCTTAGTTGTTAACGAAATTAGCTTGAGTATTATAAAATTAATAGGTAATATCAAAGTGCACAGAAACTTAGACAGAGCTAGATAATTGTGTTATTTATAAGAACTTTTTTAATAGAAATAAAGTATTAAGTTCTGTTTGGAGTTATTTCTTGAACATTCTGTATTTTTATTGGCATATTGATGAATAATATTTAAGAAAACAGTAATTAGAAGTTTTAATTCATAAAGATTGTCTCGAAGATTGTCATGTGAATTAAACTTCGTCATTATCATTTTTCATATCATGTGAGGGATTACTAATTTATAGGGGGTGGACGCGCCACTTCTTTTCAGACTTTGGCACCCAAAAAAAATTACCGCAGGAACTGAAAGAGAATCAAATTTTGAGAAAAAAAGTTTTATGCAATTCTTCATAAAAATGGATAGTTTTCAGGTTATAACGATTTAAAAATTGCGAGTTTAACTTCAGGAAACAGGTATCTGAAAACGGTTTTCGTCGTATAACCCAAAAAGTATCACGTTTATCACAACAAAACATAAATTTTGACGGCGTCAGTCGTGCCTCCTGTAACGTTTGATGATGTCTTCCTACTTTCAGGGGGTTATTATAACCCTTAAAAAACTATTTAGGACCGGAGTTCTGTAATAGGCGAAAAATGTTAGAAATTCGATTGTTGATGAGGAGTTGTAAATCCCTTACATCATGCTTCGATAGCTCGCCACTTAAACTTTCAGCAGAGTTTGTATTACCATAGGAACGGAATGAACCTTAGCTCTCCAAATAAAATCTATCTTACAGTCTTCCTAATTTATTGTTTATAAATAGATTCCACAAGTACCAAAATGAACGTAAGTCCAAGCCAATTATTGGATTTATTGCTAAATGATGATGCAGCCTCAAGTGACCAATAAGTTTCTATTTTTTTTCCCAACATGGAAATCCAATGGAGCCAAATATTCTAAACAAACATTTTTTGAGCGGAAAGACAAACGTTCGTATCGTTTCACGCGCTATGTTCCGAGGGTAACTTAACTTGCTAATATCGGTAATTATTCTTTACTTGTTCGTTCTAACATTATTTCTGACACCGGTACACTAGCTTTCAAATTAATTGCAACCCTTTGGTGCTGGTCACTTAGCAAGTATCTAGTCACGATAATATAAAAATCTAATATCTAAAATTAAAAAAAACAGCTTTATGTGTGTTCCTCGATCTAGAGAAAGCATTTGACACAATTTCTCATGGGCAACTTTTGTTACAATTAGAGAGGATATATTTCAAAGGGATAACAGCCGACTTATTCAAGAGTTATCTGGAAAACAGAAAAGTGAATGTAAAAGTTAATAATACATTGAGTGAACCGGGAACAATGCAATATGGTGTATCACAAGGTACTGTACTTGGTCCGATATTTTTTATATTTTACTTAAATAGTATACTTACCTCAAATTTTGCCGGGAAATTAATATCTTTTGCAGATGACAACGCAATTTTTTATGAAAGTGATTCATGGAATTCATTAAAAAACATAGTAAAGCAAGATGTAAAAGGAATAAAAAATCATTTTGATAATAAGAAGCTAAGTATCAATTATAATGAAACATTTCTCTTACCTCTGACATCTTATAAGAATAACCTACCTAATTACAAGTCTATCAAAATAATGAGTACTAATAATGAAGTTGAAATAAAATCTACTTGTGTGATAAAATATCTTGGCATTCACATAAACAGCCATATACGATGGGAGGAGCATATTCAGGCAATACATAAAAAACTGAGGTGATTAATATACAAGTTTATACAACTAAAAAATAGTTTACGTGTCAAAGAATTAATACTTGTATATAAATCACTAGTTGAATCAATTTTGCGGTATGGTATTATTTGTTGGGGGGGGGGGGGGGGGCAATAGACAAAACAATATTAAATCCATTACAGAGAGTTCAAAATCGTATCTTAAAAATAATATTAAGCAAACCAGCTCATTTTGCTACAGATGAATTGTATGACAACTGTTCCTTACTCGATATTAGACAAAACTGTATTCTAGTAGGCCTTACTTTATACATATAAAAACTAGTGGAAGCATTATACTCTTCGCCGATTTACTGAGCTTTTTATATAATTGTTACATATTCTGTAGGATACTCTTCGCAGTTTTCTTGTAAATAAAATTAGTTTTTGGACATTCTAAATTTTGTGATACCAACTTTGTTGTGAAATAAAAAATATATGAAATAAAAATCACCATGTGAGGGATCCAACACAAGACCTTTGGATTGCAAATAATACAGACGCTAGCTATTGTTCTGTATTTTTTATAGGTCCACGAGATAACTCATTTGCAGAGTCAATTTTAAGGTTTACGATACAAGATTTTTCAAGTTACCACCTTTGAAATTGGCCAGTTCTTTCTTAAGCCCTTTTACATGGTAAACGTAGGTCTAATTCGATCATTTTTGCCATTACCTGCAATTAAAATAAATTCTAGGTCACAAAACTCAAAATAAATAAAAATGCAAATTTATCTATATTTTAAATATCATACTAAATGTGGCAACACTGTTTGTCTCGGGTACCGTACGATCACGCGCGATGCTCAACACGAACCTATTTTTATTATCGATTTTGTTTGTTTTGTCTAGTGGTGCGATACGCGTGATTACGAATAGTGTTTTGCAAATATGGAAAAGGTTGGACTTTCTTTGCGGCGTAATACTTGATATCAAATCAGAAGCAGAGGAAAACATCATTCACATCAGTTGGAATCGATCAAGCTTTGGAGCAAACCATTAACCGCTCAAAGAAAAGTAATGCAGGAATCATTGGTTCGACTCGAAAAAGCCTTTTGGGAACTGGTGTATCACGAAATTCTGGCAATTTATAACTTGTACAGAGAAAAAACATTCGTAAAAAATGACAATTATGAACTGAGGAGCCATCATGAATATTACCCAGGGAAAACGGATCGAATAGAAATGGTTATTGAAAAAATGATTCAATATATTTCTCAGCGCGTAAATCCATTTATGGAAGGAAATCAACCACTGCGTAACATTGTCACACAGGAACAGACGCCACCCGATGTAACCAAAGCTCTTTTGAACATATTTGAAACTGGTTGTGAAGCATACGAACAATTTCGCAAGGAAAGATTTGAAAATTTAACCAAACCTCTATGTGACACTATTAGTAGAATAAAACTTCCACCGTTCAAAACAGCAGCTGGAACTGTGCCACAGAAGCAATCCAAAATTACACAAAAACAAATTAGGGAGGCTCAGCGTATTATCGAGCTAGCAAAAGAACGGAGATATAGTATGAAGTTACTATTAAGGTACGAATTGACACAAGATAACTTTCTTTTTGAAGAAGAAGGCGTTTTAAAAAAAGAAACGCAAAAGTCTAGCCTTTTGTTGAATTAAACAAGGTACTAGATCAGCAGGACTACACTCTAGTACCTAACTCAGGCAAATTCTGTCTATTGGTTGATGTTATGATGGGTATTCGAAAAGTGCAGTGGAAAAATTTGAAAACTTTCCAGGATCTTGCTATTGCATTCTGCAACATGATAAGTACTACAATGAAAGGACGTTTAAACAGAATTGACTTTATATTTGATAGCTACTTAAAAATGTCACCCAAGTCTGGAGAGAGATTACGAAGATACGGAAAAGAGTATATTACAATCCATTCAATCACAGATGATATACCATTACCTGTACAAGCTCAGAAATTTTGGGGTTGTGTAGAAAATAAAATTAAGCCTCAAACGTTTATTCGGAAATATCTGCTACAACATGCCCATCGTTTTTGGGAAGGGGTTGAAATAGTATGCAGTGCAACAAATATCGAACCTTCTCAGTCGTGTGGTTCATCACGGGTTTCAAGTACCCTGGACATGTTACAAAGAAATAACATGGAAGAAGCAGATATGCGAATTATGGTACATATAGCTCATGCAGTGCGACAGGGTAATAAAAACATATATACAGACTGTCTATTTTACGAGGGCCACACCAAATATCTCGCTTAATATCTATTGTAGAAGAATGAAGTTTTAGAAACAGTTATCCCATTTTTTGTGAGCTATATTTCAGTAAAAAGAAATTTGAAATCCATAGCCTACTTTATGAGATATATTACAAAAACCTGAAAAATAGGAAAACCACAAACGGTTATAGCTTCCTTATTTGAGGAGATACGAAAAAAGTTAAAGGAATGAAGGTTGACGGCAAAGACAATAAGGATAATAACGTGTAACAGAAAAATCGAAAAATGCAGTTGGCTTTGACATACGCTCTTGTGCAAAAATGAAAAATACAAATCTCAAAGTAGGCCATGACGCCATTAATTCCGTTATTTTTTTCTCTTTCCAACGATATAAAACATGTCACAGAAATTTTAACCGATAGTGTCAATATTTAATATTTTACGAATACCACAATTCATATAATTGAATCGTAACAATCAGCTGTGCCATAATAGTAAAAATTCACTTTATAATAATTATAATTCCGTAATTATTTATTACAATTTAATACAAACCAACAAATATCTCATAAATAAAAATACAAGTACAAAACGAACATCCAAAGAAAAAAACGAAAAACTATGTATAACAGTACTACCTACTACTATATTGAAAAGAAATTGTGTGTATTTATTTTTCTAACTACAAATGCTCAAATTGTGCACCATGCATTCTGACACATAAACGTGCTCTACGAGACACGTCACGCATTACATTTTGGAGCATTTCAGGAGTAATTGCCTCACATGCGTTTCGAATTCTGGTTTTGATGTCCTCAATATTTTCAGGGGCAGTTTGAAATACCTTGTCTTTAATGTAACCCCAGACGAAAAAATCCAAGGGAGTAATATCTGGTGATCGAGCTGGCCATAGAATGGGTCCATAGGTGCCTATCCAGCTATCTGGCATAACTTGATTTAAATAATTTGTACATATTACAGCAGTGTGAGGTGGAGCCCCATCTTGTTGAAAATATGAATAATTTAATCTTTCTGCCAATGTTAACTCATAAAGAAAATCTTGAAATTCGTTTTGCAGGAAATTAAGGTATCTACGAGCGGTTAATTTGCCATCATAAAAATAAGGTCCAATTACTTTAGTCCCTAAAAGACCCAACCAAACATTCGTAGAAAATTTTTCTTGGAAAGCAGTCTCTCTGCACCAATGTGTATTTTTTCGTGTCCACTTATAATGCATATTTCTATTGAAAAATCCATTATTAGAAAAATTTGATTCGTCCGACCAAAGAATTTTGCTACATATCAGCGCGTCATTCCTTTTTTTATTTAATAACCATCTACAAAATCTTACTCTCCTTGGCTTATCTCCCTCATTTAAATGTTGAACTTTCCTCATTTTGTAGCATCGAAATCCGTTTTTTTTTCAATATTTTTCTTGCACTGTCTTTTTTTATGCGACAGTTTCTCTGAATTTGTCTCAAAGAGGTTTCCTCATTTTGGTTAACATAATTCAATACTCTATTCACTTTTCTTACATTATCCGCAACATGCGCTCGCCTTACTACTTTTTTTGAAAATGAACCGTGCGTTTTTAGATTTTGAACTAACTTCCTAAACATAGTTCGATTTGGCTGCGGAGCATCTGGAAATCTATCTCCGTAAACCGTGACTGCCATCTCAGCGTCAAAATTGCACTGACAATAAATGCTAATCATATCGAATTTGTTATTATTGGTGTACACCATAATTACTGTTATAAAATTTGTCTTAGAACTCGACAACGCAACATACAACATACAACAGTGACAATCTGTCAAATTTGTTAATAACTGTATACATTGTTTTTCACTAATTATGGCACAGCTGATTGTTACGATTCAATTATATGAATTGTGGTATTCGTAAAATATTAAATATTGACACTATCGGTTAAAATTTCTGTGACATGTTTTATATCGTTGGAAAGAGAAAAAAATAACGGAATTAATGGCGTCATGGCCTACTTTGAGATTTGTATTTTTCATTTTTGCACAAGAGCGTATGTCAAAGCCAACTGCATTTTTCGATTTTTCTGTTACACGTTATTATTCTTATTGTCTTTGCCGTCAACTTTCATTCCTTTAACTTTTTTCGTATCTCCTCAAATAAGGAAGCTATAACCGTTTGTGGTTTTCCTATTTTTCAGGTTTTTGTAATATATCTCATAAAGTAGGCTATGGATTTCAAATTTCTTTTTACTGAAATATAGCTCACAAAAAATGGGATAACTGTTTCTAAAACTTTATTCTTCTACAATAGATATTAAGCGAGATATTTGGTGTGGCCCTCGTAAAATAGACAGTCTGTATACTATCTTCCGACACCGACATATTAGTTATGGCTCTGTATCATTTCAGGACTTATGAAGTCGAAGGGATGCACTTACTTTGTTATATTTTTTTTAATTTTCGATAAAGAGTGCTTTTTTATTTTAGGAACTTTGGTTTAGAGTAGGAGTAGGAGCAACTAGGAAGGATGTTTCGTTGAACTTAATGGCTGAACGTCACGGTTCAGAATTGTGTACTGTTCTTCCAGCTCTTTACCATTTGACTGGTGCAGATTATACAAGTAAAGTTGGAACCAAGCGTTGTGCTCTTGGTGCTAGTCCAGTAAAATTTCTCGGCAGTTTTGCTAAAGGTAAAAATGAATATTCTTGTTTGAAACACATTTTATTAGCATAACTTTTACAGGTACATCTGAAAGGGTAATCGAAGATTCAGTGCAGAGTGCAGAAGACTATCTTATTCAGGGGCTTCGCCCAGGTAACTCTTCAAAACATTTGATGACTTAAGGTATTGGATGTATCACAAAACTTTTTCTGTAACAGAGTTACCTCCTACGAGCGCACCAATAAGACTACATATTTTGCGAGCCTTTTTTATTGTTTATAACTGAAACAACTGTTTGGAAGGAAAAACCACATCTTTGGATCCCCTTTTGTTTGGATACAAGATGGAAAATGATAGTCTTATACCGAAATCCGTGGACAATACTTTTTTTCCTTCAGCCGAAGAATTAGTTCCGAATTGCAACTGTGGTAAATGTTCACGTGAAAAAAATTGATGTTGCCGGGCAGCTGGATTAACATGTTGTTCTTTTTGTCGTTGTCGCATAACATCTCAGTGTACTAATCCTTATGATACATAATTCCATCATTTCTTTTTAGTTTTCCCTACCTGATTTTTTAAAATTATATACTGATATTTTGGACCACCCTGTATAATACCAATAACATAAATATTTTACAGATATACTGTAAATTCTATTCCACAATGACAACACATACAAACTCACATCTTGAGTAAATAAAGAACATTTGTATGCGAAAATCATGTGTTTAGTTTTAATACATTACCATACCACCCTGTATAAATACCAAACTGGCCATTTTTGAGTCTGTTAACCAAATGATACTAAATATGTACGTCTCAGACAACATAATGCCACAAAAATAAATCGTGGACCTCTCAAAAACACAGGATGTTACCTAGCGTATGGACTAAAAGCAAAAACAAGCTAGAAATAAGTATTTATTTAAAAATTTAAATTTTACAAAATGCGCCTCGCCCGAAACCTGGCCCGGAGCCAACCAGACAAACACGGCGCGTAGCGCCGTGGTGAATGTAGTGTTGGATGGGGCGGATCCGGTTTGGTTAAACGATAATTACTAAAATAATATTAAAACTCCTATCCGCCTGTGGCGGATTTAAAAATTAACAATAAAATTAAAAAATGCTGTCCACATGGACCTAAAACTAATTCATATAAAACTTAGAAACTAATCACTGGTTGTAGCACTGAATAAATTTGGGCTGTTGACTCGGGCGAAAAGCTAAACGAAAAAACCTGTACGAGAACTGCCGACCTGGTGGTCTCCCTGACGCCAGGAAAATGTGGTAGAAAAAGGATAGGGTTTAAAATGTTTGAATTTTTTTTAAAAAGGTTATCGGCCAAAAGGGAATTTTTGATAAAAAAAGAGGACGAATATAATAAAAAAGAGAACAAAAATAGAATATAAAGAAAGAGAATAGAAATTACTGGAAAGATAAAGTTGAGGAAAGATCAAAGGTGGGGAAATGGTAGGTTTTGGTATAGGTAAGTATGGCTAGGGAAGAGGTTGCCGGAAGATGGGCAACCCCTGGTATGGTAGGGGGGTGTTTGATCTGGAATGGGGCATTATGCATTCTGATTTGGGTTATGTTACTGGTTAGCGGACTATCGCCCAGTCTGAAGTTGTAGAATTTTTGGGAGATTTCTTGGACGCAATCTGCTAGTGGGGTTATGTCGTGACATCGTGCGTATAGATCTCTGAGGGAGGTGTATCTGCCGAATCAGAAATGAGGCGCATAAAATTGTGTTCGAGAACTCGAAGTTTTCGCATTGTCGTGGTCGGAATGCTGCACCATACCGGGACCGTGTATGTGATGGCCTGATCACCATCGTGTACAACAGTTTTTTGTCGGTCCTGCTAAGTCTGCTACCCCTGGACATGGAGTAGACCTTGCGTATTGTTTCGTTAATATGTATGTTAAACATCAGTCGCTTATCCAAGTTAACCCCCAGATACTTCACGCACCGTTTGATTGGAATTTGTTGTCCCTCGATCAAAATTGGTGTTAATATGCGGTTCTCTGTGAATCGGCGCGTGAAGAGGATCGACACGGACTTCTCGGCGTCGATCCGAATCTTCCACTTGTCGTAATACGCCGTGACACGGGCCATGTGTGCTTTCAGCAGCATCTTAGCCGCTTGTGCATTGTGCGAACGTGCATACATGGTTGTGTCATCGGCGTACTTAGAAAGGTTCGTATTCGGGAACTCCGGGAAACCGGAGACGTACAAGTTGTACAGTTTCCGTGACAGGCAAGACCCCTGGGGACGCCCGTGCGAATGTCCCGCCGAGTTGATAGTTTATTATTCACTCTGACCTGCAGCGATCTATCTGACGGGAAAGAGTGAATAAGTTTGGTTATGTGCATGGGAAAGTCCAGTGCGTTTAGTTTGTGAAGCAGCCCGGAGATCCACACGGTATCGAAGGCTTTCTCAACATCGAGGAGCACCAGGACGGTGCTCTTCCCGAGATTGCATTGCACCTTGACGTCATTCACGATCCTGACGACCTGCTGCACAGTGCCCCTGCCCGGCCTGAAGCCGAATTGGTACTCGTCGTCAATGTGGAGTTCATCCTGAGCAGAGTCTAGCTTGATCAGGATGACCTTCTCAATCAATTTGGAGATCGCCGACAGCAGCGAGATTGGTCAGTAACTGCCAGCAAGCTTCGCGTTCTGGTTCTGCTTCAGGATTGGCACGACGCGACGGCGCATTTCCAATGGTTTGGCCAGTGTTGCAGTCGAAGTCTGGCCAGTGTTGCAGTCGCGGGATCGCGTTGACAATGTACGTCAACTGTACAATACCTTTCCTCGGGAGATATTTGAATAGCTTATATTCGATGCTGTCTGAACCCGGGGCTTTTTTGTTAGGTTAGGTCTGTATGATCTTGGCTACCTCCGAGGGCTTGGCCATGACTTTTAGAAATTTTCTTCGTGTCTATTAGACGTTATGGCCAATTAGTTCGTTAACGTCATTTTCGATGCGGTCGTGTTCAACATTGTTCGGTATCAGTACGTTTTGTATGTTCTAAAAATGGTCAGCTAAGTCATTCGCCTTCTGCGAGTCTGTCATAGCCGTCTGTCCGTTTGGTTTTGTCAAGGCGGGTATGGCTTTCCGCGTATTTTTCCTTGCCTTCGACAGTTTCCACAGCGAGTTGTCCTGAGGATTCAGCGCTTCCAGCCTATCCCGCCATTTCCGTTTTTTTGCGGTGTTGATGGCGGTCCTGATCTACCGTTGTAGTCTACCATCTCGGCCTTGGCACCGACATCGCGATTTCGCTGCCAAAGTCATCTTACTCGGTTCTTTTCATGGATGTCTTGTATGACCACTGCGTCGAGTCGGTCTTTGTATGGATTTATAGTTATGGTAGTTGCAACACCCTACCCCGTTTGGCGTCCTGCAGTACCCTTGTGAACTCACCCACAGCATTTTCCAGCTCGGCGGCTGTTGTGATGTTGTTTGTAGGTGTTAAGTATGTGTTAACGTGTGTCTTATAGAGACGCCAGTCGGCGTCCCTGTAAGATGTGACTTTGCGTGTAATGTCTTCCCTCGACATATTTTCAAATCTAGGAAGATGGGATTGTGGTCGGATGTGAGCTCCTTCAGCGCCACCGGCGACGTGGAGGTTCTCACACCCTTGTTGACCACTATGTCGAGGGTGGAAGGTGTTGTACTGTTATCTGGAAAATGCGTATGATCGTCCGAATACTGCAGCACGACGTTATGATTACTGACGTAATCGTACAGAGTGTTGCCGTTCGCGTTGTTGCAATGACAGTTCCATGCGCGATGTCGTGCGTTAAGGTCGCCTATGAGCAAGCAGCGTGGGCTTGCGTTCAGCAGATTCTCAAGACAACCCGCCGTGAAGCCGTTCAAGGGCGGGTTATACGCGGCAACTGTGCTCATGCCGCAGTCCAGCGTCACATACACGTTCTCCACGGACGTGTTCCGCAGAGTACGGTGTGTGTGCAATGTCCAATTTTATGAGCACAGCCATACCGCCTCCTCTGTTAATGTCAGCCCTATCTTTTCGTATAGTCGTATACCCTCGGACGCGTAGCTTGTCCTCTCGGTTAAGTTTTGTCTCATTCAGAAGCATAATGTCGATGTTGTGCCTCGTTAAATAATTTATAAGAAAAGGAATTTTGTTACCTATACCGTTGGCGTTCCAGGAAGATAGTTTCAGATTAGAACGCATCTGAAGGGAGACACTGGAAGAAAGATCGAGCTCGTCATTGAGCTCAGTCATCCGTGCCAACAGTGGGTCTAGATTCACCAGAAAGGCCATCCTTTTAGTCTGCTCTCGAACCTGGAGAAGTTTCGCCATGCTAGAATCCATGGAGTTGGTGGGGAAGCTCCGCTGGCTCGACTGCGATGGTTGCGGCGGCATCCTCTCGTTAGTTCCTGGCATTAGTCGTTGCTGCTGGGCTCCCTGCTGTTGCTGTTGTGCCGATCAAATGCAATATACTAAATATACTATAATAAAAGAGAACAACTGAACTTTTATCATTATGATACAAGAAGCAAACAGAAAGGTGATTTGAAAATACCAAAAACTACAAAAACGGTAGGTCAAAAATATTATGATTATATTGCTAATAAACTTTATAATTAGTGTAGTCAAAATAAAATTTGAATGGAATTCTCCAGCTACAGCAATTTTATTGTTTTGATTTGTTGTAGGCTTAATAACAAGTGCTCTGAGCAATTTTTTTACAAAATCCGCCCATTGCTTCTTGTAGAATTTTAACAATTTATTTTTCAACACATAAATTTTCTGCTATTTTTCCTATTATCTCATGTCATAGTAATCATATCGCAATAATAAAAATACCAAACTGTTCGCTATAAAATTATGAATAAGACTAGGTAGGCATATGAAGAAATTTCTTGATAATTTGTAAATTTGTAAAAAAATAAGAACCATCAAAAATTCCCTTTTTTAACAGTTTAAGAAATATGATGTACTAATCCATCAATTTTAACGAAAGTTGGTGGAACCCAAGGATTATACACACTGAACAGGATTGCTTACTTTCTCGAAACTGTCAGCCGCGCGCGTGACGTCACCACAGATGCTCGGTTTGTGAGAGCTGTAATATGAATACCTATTATTGATAATGCATTATTTTAATTTTGCGTTTTTAAAAATTATTGACACAAAATGAGAAAGTATTATTGTATTTTAAAATAAAAATTAGATAACAAATAAAACATTTAAAAACTGTATTTATTTTAAATAAAGTTTCATTCAAAATAATAGCAAGTTGAACATAATGTTGCTATAATAATTTATTAAACATATTGTGTTACCGGTACCTACCACATATCCGTTACCTATCTATAATAATATATAATTAATTGAAAATAGAGATTTAAAATAGGTATATCAAAAATAAAATTGAGATTTTACACTGTGTCAACACAATAAGCAAATGCATGCCATGTAACCAAATATAGATATATAAATTATTTTTAAAATGACTTGCCTAGGAAATACAGCTGATAATTCAAAGAAATAGTTCCAAATCCACAAAAATTAGGTTAAAATAGTCTTTCAAAAACCAAAAACTTGGCCGGCTTTTTAGGCCAAACCAAATAGTCTATTGCTATAATATGGTCTTGAAAATAAAATATCGCAAATATAACTTCACACAACAGCAAAGAACACACAAAAAATCACAATAATTCACAACGAATCGATAAAAAGCACGGGCTCTTATGGAAGCTAACGAATTCAGCATCTGTACTGACGTCACACATGTATTAAGGGTTGCGTCGAAGTGTCCAACACACGTTAAACCAAACTGAGCAATCCTGTTCAGTGTGTATAATCCTTGGGTGGAACCTTGCGCTTTATTGAACTAAACCTCCGTGCCAAATTTTAGAGCAAAATATTTAATCAAACGGCTAAAATCGACAATAATTTCGAAATTTCCATCGCATTTTGTTTAAGTGCATCGACTCGACAATTTTTCTTTTAAAGTGTAGGTTTTTACATGTAAAGGGTTTTTTTTTTTTTAGAAGTTTGATTTTTGAATTGGCGACACTTTCTAGAGACAGTTAATTTAACAATTGACAGCTGATTCGTACTCAATATGTTTTGCCATTTCACCATGAATAGACTTACGGCAGAACAACGCTTGCAAATTGTGCAAATTTAGTTCGAAAATCATGGTTTAGTTCGCAAAACTTCCCGTGCGCTACGTCCATTTTACGGTCGACATAATCGTCCATCCGAGCAACTCATTCGAACAATCATGAATCGTTTTCGCACCACGCATACTCTGATTAATAATGTACATTCGCAGAGACGTCGTACAACGCGCACCCAAGAAGTTATTGCTGCTGTGGAGCGTAGTGTTGAGGAAAATCCGAATGAGTCGATTCGTCGTGCACAGCAATTGGAGCTGTGTCCATCCACCTTATGGAAGATTTTGGGAAAGATCTTGGATTACGAGCTTACAAGATTCAACTCGTGCACGAAGTAAAGCCGCGTGACCATCATTTGCGTCGGACGTTCGGTGAATGGGCCGAAAACAAGATTGTTCTTGATCCTCATGTTCACCAAAAAATTTTGTGTCGTGGACCTATGAATCGGCCTCCACGGTCGTGTGATATCACACCTTGGATTATTTTCTGTGCGGATATGTGAAGTCGCTAGTCTACGCTGATAAACCAGAGACATTAGACCATTTAGAAGCCAACATTAGACGAGTTATTGCCGACATACGGTCCCAGCTGCTCGAAAAAATGATCGAAAATTGGACTTCCAGATTGTGCTACATTCGAGCCACCCGCGGCACCCACATGGCCGAAATCATATTTAAGCACTAATGGCATAAAATTATATTTCCAATAAATTCTTTACAGTGGTGTTTAGAAAGAAAAAAAAAATAAATTTAAACAAATTTTTTGGAATTTAATTGTAATTATGGATATTGCACGTATAAACAATTTCAAATAACTTCGTAATTTTTTTGTGAAACCGAAAACGATAAGCGAATTATGAAAGTATATGGAATAACCAACGTTTAAAAAAAATAATGATGTTCTACTTGCATTTGAATCCGTGATACGTTAGTTTTTGCGATTTAGTCGATTATAAGTAAACATATTGATATTTTTTCTTGAAATTTGCGCCAATTTGTTCCAAAATGAATATATTTCTCTCTCTGCTAGTTGAAAATTATCCACAACTAAAACTTTTTGAATTACATCGCATAAAGCACCATTGAGGACATAACGGACGTTCGAAAAAAAATTATCGACTAGGCAACTTAAGTTATTAAGGTATCAAGGGTGTTATAAGGATAATAACGCACCAAGGTCGGCAGTATACTTCCCGAGGGCCTCCGGCTCGAGGGAATGTACGTCGACCGAGGGCGTCATTATCCTATAACACCCGTGGTGCCTTCAACGTTTAATGTCCTACAAGTCTGTTATTTAATTCGAATTTTTTTTGACATTTACGATTTGTTAATTTGACATCTATTATGTTCAGAACGATTTGATTTAAAAGAGAGTAAAAATCAAAATTGTTTGTAAACGCCGCCGTTGCATAGCAACGCATTTTGTTTGTCAATAACGCTATCATAATTTACTTGTTTTGGGTTGTGTTATAATTTTATAATGCCTTAGGCCGTTATATATATTCATAACGCCCTAGGGCGTTATTTTTCATTTAATGTATCTCAAAATAGAGTGGTTATTGTAAAATAACAGACTTGTAGGACATTAAGTTAATTAATGGTATACATCACTCCATTTTCATCATATCGAGTCCTTTTTTTAACATTTTTAGTCTTTTTCGTATATTCTGATTCTTTTATTTAACAAAATATACTTTGTTAAGTTTTTATTCATCATAAATTCAACAATCTTTATTATTTTATGTTTTCGGCTCTTGTCATATGTCATATCTAATTTTCCGTTTCTTTGTGTTTTGTGTTTATTTTCAATTTTTAATGTATTGTAACATAAGATAATTTGTTTAGCCACTATTTAATTAAAATGCATTGGAAATTTTAGTTTCAAAATATTTATCTTGTGGGACCAGACTGGATATCTGAATATAAAGAAAATTGAAGACAACATTTACATAAATGATACTTAAAATAAATTCTATTTATAAAATTGCCGTGATTACTTTTAATTGGTATACCCGACGGCTAAAACCATTAGCTGGTTTAAATTATTATTCTTTTTTTACATATCTATAAAGTACCTAGCTTAGTATACTTCTGAAATATGCATGCTTACAAAAAGATGTGCAAGTTTTTCATGATCGACAAGCTACAAAGGCAGTGATATTTGCTGCTGGCATAAGTTGTATCGTACCACTGTATGGCTCAGATCCAATGAGAAACACATGTTTACACGTTCTGCGTTTTGAATGTTTTAAAAAATGCACTTCAAAAACATCATGTAAACTCTGTTCTCCCACCAACCGAAGAGGCTGCAAACGAGCATTCATTGAGGATGTATTTTCAAATGCAGAAATGGTTAGGATTTGCAGATAAAAATCCTGAAGAGTATGGTTGGAAAGATACCATAAATGGATTAATGCCAGTGACAACAACAACAAATCCTTTGTCAGATAATTCATTGAATTTGGTAAATCGGGTTGCAAAACAAAACTTTGTTCATGTAAAAGGATAGGGATTAAATGCACAAATTTGTGCCATTTTTGTAATGGATTAAATTGCAACAACTGTTCTGAAATAACATTAAAACAAACTGAGGACGAACTTGACGACGATGTTTTACCGATTTCTGAAATGCAGACAAATGAAGCAGACTTTAAAAATTCATTTGTTACAGTGGAAGACATTGAAAACAACGAAGTAAGTAATGTTTCGGAAAGTGAGGATGATTTTCAAATTAATAGTGAAGAAATCTCCGTCGATGAAGATGAATCAGATGACTCAGAATTTGTTTTTAAAAAAAGGAAACTACAATAATATTTGTAGGTATAATTAAAGAATATTTCTATTCTTCTTCTGTACCACTGCATTACATCTCTATCAACGTTCCCTTACATATGAAATAAATGGTACGGCCAGGCCGAACTTACTTTCTCGACTGACTTTCAAATTATTTCTTTATTATTTTTTTCGGAAAAATAAAATAATGGTATGCTGTTAGATCAATTTACAGAATCGTTAAAGACGTTTTCTAGAAAATCGTTTTTCCATATGAGATATCATCCGCAGCACTATAAGGCTCAAAATTGGGACCACTATACTGTTCTTATTAATAGCATGTTAGCTCGCATATTATATAATAGTACTTCAGAAAACATGTTCGTTGATCAATTTACTCTAGTTCACCATTGAATATTGTATAATGTCTGAAATAATTGTTTGGTGATGACATATTCTGTACAACATTGTGTAATTTTAGGAAGACTGTAATATGTGAAGAATAACAATACAACTTTTAATTGTTTTTCTTAATTTTATAAACAGAATATATTTTAAGTATCGTTTATGTAAATGTTGTCTTCAATTTTTTTTATATTCAGATATCCAGTCTGGTCCCACAAAATAAATATTTTGAAACTAAAATTTCCAATGCATTTTAATTAAATAACGGCTAAATAAATTATTTTACGTTACAAGACATTAAAAATTGAAAATAAACACAAAACACAAACGTTTTAAAAAGAAATGGAAAATCACATATGACAAGAGCCGAAAACATTATGAAATAATAAATATTGTTGAATTTATGATGAATAAAAACTTAACAAATTATATTTTGTTAAATAAAAGAATCAGAATATACGAAAACGACTAGAAATATTAAAAAAAAGGACTCGATATGATGGAAATGGAGTGATGTATACCATTAATTAAGTTAGTTGCAGTTACAATATTCAGGGAGTGGGGAGATAATTTTATATCCTCAATGGTGCTTTGTGCGATGTAATTCAAAAATTTTAGTTGTGGATAATTTTCAACATCATTTTTTTTTTAAACGTTGGTTATTTCATGTACTTTTATAATTCTCTTATCGTTTTTGGTTTCACAAAAAAAATCACGTAGTTGTTCAGAATAAGTTAAGCTATAATCATCATCAAAGACAGGCCACCAATTTACTTATAAAACGTGCGGCGTCCTTTGTAGATTTTCTAGTTTGTGATTTACTTTCTTGATTGGTCTGCACAATCATGGTACCATTTGTGCATGCAGGATGGGCCTGCAAATAGTTAATATCGGTCAATATATTGACTAATTCAATGTTATTTTCTCTAAGGACCACAACTTTAGCATTAGTTTGTGATATTCCTTCCTTAAGGTAAGTTTTCAGAAAATTTCAGAGAAAAGATTCCTAAACTTCTTTTGCATGTCCGCATTAGTTTCAGTGATGTTTTACTGAGTTGCATGACTCGTATTTCTGTCTTTCGAAGTCCAGAACATGTTTGACATAGCTGTGCCTTGCATTAATCGCATTGATTTTTTTCTAGTTTTTCTGTTGAAAGTTCAATTTTACATTTAGCACAAGCTATTTTAAATTACTTTTATTTTGCTAATTGTTTAATTATTATTAATTGGAGTTTGCAGCTAGACCTTACGGGGAATATACGCTTACTAGAAACGCTGCTTTAAAGCGGAAAAAAGAAACCGGTAACAAGTTGGTCCAAATAGGTCAAAATTACACTTGTGATCAAGTGAAAAATTGTGCAAACGGTGGTGGTGGTGTCAGAATAACAACAATTAAGTGATAAGTTCTAGTATTTAATTAATACGGGCGATTAAATCTTTTCAGTGCAGTGTAAAAAAGTGAAAACAGTTGACAGACATAGAGTATCGGACCCAACTCATAAAGGAAGCCATAAATCAGTCAAGATAAGTCCATTTAAAGACTATTTACGTCTTAGGAATCCGTAGAAAACTTAAAGAATTTCATAAATAGACCCGACGCAGGTCAACCAATAAATTAGAAAGAAATAAGTTAATAAACAATTCTCTTCCATCAAATACATATATATCAGGGGCGTACCATTAGAGTAACAGTACACCGCGCCAAATTAAATCAATTTAAAATTAATAAAAATTTGATTAAAATTATTGCCCATTAGCTTGGTTTCAGTGCCATTAAAATTAAAAAATCTCATGCATGCTATAAAAACATACTGACTGTTTACACTTCACATCTGGTACGGCTCTGGTAAGGCTAAGGAATTTTACTGGTAAGGCTAAGGAAGTTTAGGTCCGTAAGAATAAGCAAAAAGTAAGCAAGAAATAATAACTCTCCAGGGAACATAAAAATAATGTATCCGCTGCAGAACGTAAGAACGAAGACACATCAGCTACTGGTACAAAAAATCGACGGCGACGGGAACTGTCTATATGGAGCACTAACCCATCAGCTAGAAAGAGAAAACATAACAACCCCGGCACACACCAACGCTATGAAAAATATACGGAAACAAGTAGCGGACTATATACAAAACAACATAGATTATTTCACCCCGTTCATGCTGGCATCCGTCAACGACTGGAACCCCGCTACAATCAATAAAGCGCCAACAAGGAAAAGATAGAGGCGTTCATTGGAGATCTGAGAAAAGACGGTTCTTGGGGCGGACAGGAGACGATAGCAGCAAGAGCAAACTTGAAGAGGAGGACAATAATAATACACCAAGAGGAGGGCGAACTCATGACTTTTCATCCCAACATACAACAAGAAGACGGCAACATACCAACTGAGATTGTGTACAGGAAGCAGGGAAACAACAGAAATCACTATGACAGCGTAATCATTACGCATAAAAGAAACGAACTAGAATGATTAGAAGAAACAAACTCCCCAAGCAGAGCAATAACGCCTCGCCCAGAATGGGAGGAAGCGACGAATATCAACAGGTACCAAATATCGCAAAGAACGGAAGACGGACACAGTCAGAAAGCACCAGCTGATTGGATAACTCTGGCGACATGGAACGTCAGAGGATGCATACAGAGAGCAAAAAGGGAAAAAACCGACGAGGCCTTGCAGGCAGAAAATACCGATGTCGCATGTATACAAGAAACACACATGATAGACGGAACAGCAATCACACAAAATTACAAATGGCAACTAAGCGGGGGCGGGCAAGAAAAGACTAGCAGATATCTGAAAAAATATAGAAGAAACAACAGTACCCACAAGAGAAAATACATACCAATGCAACATTGGACCAAGAAGCTGGAGAAAGAAGAGAAGGCAATTAAATATCGAACAAAACTAATAAAAGAAACGGACCATTGGCCCTTGGACAAGTCACCATCAAAAGACCAACTGCTAGAAATAATAGCCAAAGCTAGAAGAAACACCGCACCTGGAGTAGATAAAATAAACAACGAGCTAATACACTACGGTACGGAAAGGCTAAAGGAGCAAACCCTAGAAATCATCACCAGAGTATGGACAGAAACCACACCTCTGCCTACAGACTGGACTACGACTATACAAATACCCCTCCCAAAAACCAACTTGCCACAGAATATAGATGACTACAGAAGAATAACACTGCAGCATAGGATACAAATACTACTCACAATTCCTGCTCGAGTAACTAGAAAAGTACATTGGAAGACCGCCAGACTATCAGACAGCATTCATCAAAGGCAGATCAACCGACGACCACATGTACACCACCAGAAGAATACTGGAAGAAAAATGGAGAAAAGGGACAAAACTGCACATAGTCGCTATAGATTTCCAAAAGACATTCGATACCATCAGTCACGAGGCCATAGTCAACACCCTATATAACAAGGGAGTACCACACTATCTAATAAACAAGATAATAAAGGCTTGCCATCATGAAACCACTGCCATACAATGGTCCGGACAAATGACGGAAACCAGACAAAAGAACAGAGGAGTCAAGCGAGGATGCCCCCTATCCCCCCGACTATTCACCACGGTCCTAGACCAAGTAATACAAAACACAATAAGGGAAACACCAAATTTCAACGAAGACACGGAAACATTGAGAAACCCAATCGTACTAGCATACGTCGATGACCTCCTAATTGTCGCAGAAGAAGTGCAACAAATTATTAACTTCTTAGAAAATATGAAACCGCATCTGGACATCTGGACACATCTGGGTTGAAAATAAACTTCAAGGAAAGTCAAATAATGTAGCGAGACCCGCCAACAAGAGAGAGTCGGATCAGGGGAGAAGAATACAAAATAGGTGACTACTCCTTAAGAACAACGAACAAACTGAAATACCTAGGAACATATCTGACGAACCAACTGAAAAGGAGAGAAACAGTAAAAGAGAGAATAAAAACAGCATACAGAGTCACAAGGGAAATTATACCATTCATCGAGAAAAACAAACTGTCATGGGTCCTGACCAAACGGCTATACATAGCCATCATACTGTCAACGATGACATATGGAGTTAAAAACGCGGCAACAACAAAAGCCAACAGAAGAAGTTTGAGAAGAGCTGAAAAAGACATCGTCCAACTACTTAGAAAAACAACAGGACAAAAACAGCGACATAAAACATCAACACTACTAGAAGGGAAGACAATCACAAAAAGGATACAAATATATGCAATGAAGTACTGGGGACACGTCTAAAGAAGGGAACCAATACATCTACTGAACAAAGAACTAACAATGAATAGCAGCAAACTAAAAATAGGAAGACCATGCTACACGTGGAAAACAACAATCGTGAGGATCATGAACAAACTGGGAAAGGACGAAACATACTGGGAAAGAAAAGCGAGGGAAAAAAATGAATTCCACAAAGAAATCGGAGCGACATATACTCTACCTGAATCAGAAACGGAGGAATCAGAAGGCTCAGAAGAAGAAGAAGATTTATAGAAGCAGAAAAACAAAAATAGGAGCACAAAAAACAGCGACACAACGCGGCAACATATATCACAAGAAAACCTAGAAGAGGCAGAAGTCCAGAACCAAAAATACAAAAAAAAAGAGAGCTTAAACGCTCCCTCACGACACAATGCGGTAACGCATCTCACAAATGCCTACACCTCCCATCCCACATTCCTTTACCATGCGCCATGTGGCACTCGCTGCTGGTAACAAGCATGACCCTAGTCTAACCCAGCGTGGACGTAGCAGCTGTATAATCCTTGGGAGTGGCAGAAATGCCTACCGCACGCTGGTAAATCAATCAATCAATTGTTTAATTATTATTAATTTATTTTCCTAGATTAAATTGTCAGTCCGGTCCTGGTAGAAAAAGGGTTTTTGTTGAAATAAGGTTTTTTACTGCAATTATTACCTGTTAAACAAATTACTTATATGACAGCTCATTTGTAAAATATAGATCGTTACTTATTATTTTGTATACTGCGTATCACAAAATTTAAATTATAAATTAGTTCAAAAATCTGGTTTTCAATGTTGTAAAATATACTTTAAAACTTTGAAATAGTTCAGAAAGGTTTAATCACATACTTACACACTTTGAGTTCTTCTCTTCATTGATAATGGCATCATAAAAATTTTGGTGCGGTTTTGGCTTGCTTAATAAGCCTTTATAGGTGATTATATCATTCGTCGGACTTTTAAATGCTTTTTACCGCAATATAAAGGTTATACCGTGCTTGTATGAGGCTTTTCAGCTTCTTGCAAAACGTATCGATGTGATATAACCCAATAATGTGATTTAGCCTCGCTTTCGACCTACCCTTATGGGCCAAATTACAGTTCACTTTCCCAATTTTGCTGCAGTTTCCAATTTTTTTATCGTGCAACATAACTCTTATGAAACTCAAGACGAAAAAGCGATTTTTAGGATAGTTTGGAAAATTATCATTTTTATTATTTTACTCAATTTTACTAGTATAGGTTCTACATCATTTCCACCCTTTGGGGTAAGAGCATGTATCGGGACCAAATAGAAAATGAAAATGACACCTTCTACTATAAAAATCACCCATAAAAATGTTATTATTACATATGGCATATGACACCATATATTTCTAAGGTTTGCATTTTTTCACCTCTAGGTACTCTACTAAAATGAGAAATAGGTAATTGAATATAAAAACCGCTGCCCAAGGAATCACTACTTCCACATCCAGATTCTCTATCCAAGTCACTCACAACGAAAAGACTTTGTATGTGAAAATAATTGTTTATGGAACTTTAATAATATAATATTTGAAATCCTCTACCCCAAAAACCCATAAAACGATACCCCACATCGGTAGTGGGGTGAGGGTGGTAGTGGGGGGTGATTGAAGTAAAAAAATATTTTGAGGTTTCTGGTTCCTGTACATACACTAAATCACATTTTTTTTTCATCCCCTTTAATAAGGAGATGGGGGTGGTAATGGGGGTAGCTAATGCCAAAAATTTTTTTGACACCTTAGCTTTTCTTGTATATACTAAATACCAATTTCATGGACTCTTACCTGCTTGATTTACCCATTTACCCCAAATTTACCAAAATTTACCCCCCAACCCTTCGACGGAACAAGATGAAAGTATAATCTAGTTCTAGATCTTGTTAAAGTACATATGTGTACCGAATTTCAAGTCAATATCTTAAACGGTTCCAGAGTAAACATGCGCACAAAAAAAAGTTACAGACAGACAGACCGACAGACAGACAGAAATTTTTTTTTCGCTCAAACTTAAAATCTCGACGTTTCATGACATTTTAAGCCTATTTGGACAATACAAATTTTTAAAAAAATTTTTGTCGTTACTATACTTCCACTGGACGTGGAAGTAAAATTACAGTATGGGAGAATTCAATACTTCTCAAGACAAGAAGGTGATGATAGCTTTTGGTCAAAGATTATTCAATACGAATAAAAATACTTTGTTTGGAAATTTCGAAGCGTGATAAAAACCATAACAGAAAAAAATCGCTTTATTTATATTTCAATTTATGTTCATATTTGATTATATCAATGAACTTCAACTATTACTTAATCGATGTCTCATTTTTTCTTTAGGGTTGGGTTTCTGGGAAACGTTCGTGGGGTGTAATTGTTTAATTTGTTTCTAACCAATGTCACATGAACAAAAATCTGGTTAATTACTATTTTGAACTTGAATTATCCGTTTAAGTTTTGTTATTTCTCTCTTATGTGTATTGTATCGGCATTTTAGTATCTCGTGTTTTTTATAATTAAAATAATATCTGTTATTTATATGTTGTTGTTTTAATGGCATTAGTTGGATTGCGTCAGTATTATCTAAAATAAATAAACTGTTAATCTAAATCAGCTTTCATTAAAATTAGAAAAATGTGGTAATTTCTATGCTGCACCTGTTTGGGGTGCTTCTAATGAGGTTGCGAATGTTTTATGTTGTATTATTTTTTCTGATTCAATAATGGTCTATTTTGAATAGAAGAGTAATTTTTCAGAAATATATAGTAAATTTTAGATAAATAGTGGACATAGGAGGTTAGCATATTCCAATTATATGTTTTCTTGGAGTTACGTGTTTTTCAACAATAAACCTGTACCTAATACATTTTTTAGAAAATTAGATTACATCATGAAATAAATAGTACATTGTGTATCTAGTAGTAAAAGCAATACATTCCCGGACGACGATGTAAATTGTAGCCAAGACCAACAAGCATTGAAGTCCGGGAATGTACTTTTACCAGAGAACTTATACCACAGAGAAGCGGCAATATCGGCGGTTCCTTTGATATTTTATGGACCGGTTCTAATGACATTGACATGAGTGAAAGACAACCTCTTACACTGAGAGAACTGTAAAGTTTGATGTACACTGAAAGTAATTCAGTATAATAGTCCAATTAAATAAGTCGACAAATCAAAATTTTGAGGTAAATACTTGAATTTTTGATATAAGTTACTTTGATGTATTAGAACACGATTAATGAAAGAAATTTTTTTTTGAACCCCCGGGAAGGGGTGAAAAAAATTATAATAAAGTGTTTTTTCAAAATTACTCAAAATGTGTAAAAGCTAGTAAAAAAAGTTTCAAATAAAAATTGTAAAGCATGAAATTTTACATAAAAATGATCTCTTGACTTTTTTGGTATTATTAAAATTAACAGAGTTAGGGTGGTTAGAAGTTAAGGGATGATATGTACAACTTTAAAAAATCATAGCGTGCTGAGAAATTAATGAATTTAATTTTTTTCTTTTTCTATTTACTCAGAAAAATATAAACTTTCGTTTCAGCAAAATGGATGTTTTTTAAAATTGTTAATAAAAAAGTTATAAGAATTTTATTTTTTTTATTTTCAATTAAAACCACTTGGAACGGTGAAACGATTTTTTTTTTATACCATTCTGTTCGTCATTTAATATACTGAAC
Organism: Rutpela maculata; assembly: GCA_936432065.2. Taxonomy (NCBI): domain Eukaryota; kingdom Metazoa; phylum Arthropoda; class Insecta; order Coleoptera; family Cerambycidae; genus Rutpela; species Rutpela maculata. The sequence goes on along the minus strand of OW386286.2, from coordinate 100,889,166 downwards.
ATTTGCTTTTGAAATTTTTTTTTACCCATCATTTTCAAGCAGGTATGAATTTAATTACCTGTTTAATTTTTTTCCAAACGTAAGACACTGCTCTTGTGACGTCACGATAACTGAAAAGAAATAAAGAATGCGTACGACAAAGATAAAATTGTTTCGTAGCTGCTGCGTTTCCTACAAGACGCGCATGCGTAACATCTATAGGGCATCTGCACGTGACGTCACAGCTAACCTCAAAAATATGTGTTTCTTAAGATTTAAGAGTATTACGCAGCTATTATTAAAATTTCTGCCTGGTTCCCGTATTTTCAACTAAAATCTAGTTCAGTGTAATGTTTATGAAGTTCTAAACACTTTGTCCTAATAAAATAGGCCTCTTTTTGTAGGTTGGAAATCTAACCTGTAATTAGCAGTCTATTTCTGTTAATCAACAATATTGAAAAATTATTTACGTGAATTTTTAAATATTTGCTTGGAGCCAGTACCGGCTCCAAGCTAAAAATGCGTATACAAACATTAAAAATGAGAATAAACTTGAAAAACTTAAAATTTAAGGTTATGTTAGGTACATGATGCAGATGCCCTATTAGACTAGTTCACAAGTTCAAGGCTGTGTTAATGCTTGATAAAGCTCGTAAAAATATTAGTGGATTCGGAATGACAGAAAAATGTGCAAAAGTTTCAAACCCGCACATAAACAGTTGCAAAAGTTGTAAACAAATGAAGATTGAAAAAATAACGAGTTTCGTTTTTTGCAAATAACTCGAAAACTATTAATAATTAAGAAAATTGAAAGAACGATTCTTAAAGAGGAATGAATTTCCAATAAAAAAGTCGAACTCCCGAAACTCTATCTCTATTAGGTATTAATAATTTTAATTTAATGTTGAAAATAGAGCTCCGCACGGCGAACACTAAGCCGTTACGATGCTCTGAAACCGGCCGTAATAAGTAAAAATATTATTTTATGTTATTAAATATTAATTTAAATTTTTTTTTAAATTATGGTATTATTTAGACACTTAATGGAACAATATCCCGTTGAAAAAAATTGTTTCACCGATTTTTCATAAAATGAGCCTATTGTTAATTAACACATTTTTTTAGAGTTTGCATTTATATTTCAAGTCGGATAATTGTTAAACTGAAGCCACTAAAATTATTTCTCTTCGTGGAGAATTTATGTCAACTATACTTTATGGGATTATGACATTGCGATGTTTTTAATTGTTATACTCTATTAGTTATTAATTATTTCACCTAACAAAAAACTAAAAAATAAAAAAGAGAGGACGAAATTTTTTCTTTATTAATTTTAATTATTATTACTGTTTTTATATTTAAAAGTACTGTAAGATTACATAAACTTAAATTTTTTATTGCTATTATTTTTGAAAAAAAATTTTTTGCCATTTTATTTGTTATAAAATATTGTGATTAAAAATTAAAAAAAAATTCTTAAATTTTTTTTAAAATGTTTATAATATTTTTTTTCTTTTTCATTATTTAAACAAATTATTAAGAAAAAATTTTTTTCTTAAAATTTATTATTTGCAATTACCTACAAGATGAAAAAAAGAAAAATTTTTTTCTTAATTTATTTGTTTATTTAATAAACAATTTGTTATAACAATCGCCGAATATTTTTTGATAGAAAAAAAAATAACAAAAACAACCGTATACATAAACATGTAAAAAAAAATAAATTTAACATGTTTATGTACACGGTAGTTTTTGTTATTTTTTTCTATCTAAAAAGAATATAAACACATTCGGCGATTGTTAATAACAAATTGTTTATTAAATAAACAAATAAATTAACGACAAAACATTTTTTTCCTTTTTCCATCTTGTAGAGAATTGCAAATAATAAAGTTTAAGAATAATTTTTTTTCTTAATAATTTGTTTAAATAATGAAAAAAGGGAAAAAAATATAAACAATTAAAAACATTTTTTTAAGAAATTTTTTTAATTTTTAATCACAATATTTTTAGGCTATTGTCTATGTCCAAAAAAAAAGAGTTGAAAGGAACTAAAACGTTAAAGGGTTTTTAACTGTTTCTTATGTTCAATTGACCCCAGAATATGAGAAAACCGCTGAGTGCTACCATTTAAAGGGGTGCGTTTTTGAGATCGAAGTAAAAAAAGTCCACTTTTCACATTTTTGAGTTTTACTGGAAAACTATGCATTTTTCCTATAAACACGCCAATAGAAAAGTTGTAGAGAATTAAATTTCCTATCGAAATGGTGCCTTCAGAAGTATTTTTTTTATTTTACAAAAATACGCCCAGAAAACAAACAAAAAACGAAAAAATGCAATTTTTTAATTTTTTTTTATTCTAGCCTGTAACTTTTTTTCGGGTAAATTTAGGCATAGACATTCTGCATAAAAAAAAGGTGGCGTTTTACCCGTTAATGGTCATTTTAACAGTAAAACGTCAGCTTTTTTTTATGCAGCAATGTCTATGCCTAAATGTACCCGAAAAAAGTTACAGGCTAAAATTTAAAAAAATAAAAAACTGCATTTTTTCGTTTTCTTTTTTGTTTTCTGGGCGTATTTTTGTAAACAAAATTTTTTTGACTTCCGAAGGTGCCATTTCGATTGGAAATTTATTTCTCTACAACTTTTCTATTGGCGTGTTTATAGGAAAAATGCATAGTTTTCGAGCAAAACTCAAAACAACAATAGGCTCATTTTATGAAAAATAGGTGAAACAATTTTTTTCCAACGGGATATTGTTCCTTTAAGTGTCTAAATAATACCATAATTTTTTAAAATCTTTAAATTAATATTTAATAACTTAAAAAATACTTTTACTTATTACGGCCGGTTTCAGAGCATCGTAACGGCTTAGTGTTCGCCGCGCAGAGCTCTATTTTCAACATTAAATTAAAATTATTAATAATAGACTTAGAGTTTCGGGAGTTCGGACTTTTTTTATTGTAAATTCATTCCTCTTTGAGAATTTTTCTTTAAATTTTCTTAAATATTAATAGTTTTCGAGTTATTTACAAAAAACGAAACTCGTTATTTTTTCAATCTTCATTTGTTCATAACTTTTGCAATTGTTTATATGCGGATTTGAAACTTTTGCACATTTTTCTAGATGTCATTCCGAATCCAATGAGCCCTCACTCATATTTTCACGAGCTTTATCAAGCATTAACACGGTTTTGAATTTGAGAACTAGTCTATATATCTCAATGCAGCGGTGGTGTATGTTTTGGTGAACAAATGCTCCTACAAATTGTCAACATATTTGTTTGTAATAATTCTTATTTTAACTTTTCATAAGATTAATTTAATATAGAATGGATCATACATTTTATTTTAAGAATGAAATATTTTCTTCTAATTGTTATTATCCATTAAAAAATGGTTCAATTATTTATTATTTAAATTATTCAATTTTATTTTTTAAACTGTTTATTTTTATTTAGATTAGAAATAGAATAATATCAATGATCTATTTTAATGGAAATGTATCGATAATTTTTTTTTAAATGTCATTTTTTTTTTCATTTAAAATTGAAATTAATGATCCAAAAAATTTTGTTGATTAATATATTTCAATTTTTAAAATATATATATACAATTATAATAATTTTCACAATAATTTCTTATGGTCTTAAAAAAAACCGCTGCCCAAGGAATCACTACTTCCACATCCACATTCCCTATCCAAGTCACTCACAACGAAAAAACTTTGTATGTGGAAATAATTGTTTATGGAACTTTAATAATATAATATTTGAAATCCTCTACCCCAAAAACCTATGAAACGATACCCCACATCGGTAGTGGGGTGAGGGTGGTAATAGGGGGGTGGTAGTGGGTAGTGGATGTGGATGAAGTAAAGAAATATTTTGAGGTTTCTGGTTCTTGTACATACACTAAATCACATTTTTTTTTCGTCCCCTTAATAAGGGGGTGGGGGTGGTAATGGGGGTGGCTAATGCTAAAATTTTTTTTGAGACCTTAGCTTCTCTTGTGTATACTAAATACCAATTTTATGGACTCTTACCTGCTTGATTTACCCATTTAAAACAAATTTACCCCAATTTACCCCCCAACCCTTCGTTGGAACAACATGAAAATATAATCTAGTTCCAGATCTCGTTAAAGTACATACGGTTCCAGAGTAAACGTGCGCACAAAAAAAAGTTACAGACAGACGGACCGACAGACAGACAGATAGACAGACAGACAGAAATTTTTTTCGCTCAAACTTAAAATCTCGACGTTTCATGACATTTTAAGCCTATTTGAACAAAAAACTTTTTTTTCCGTTAATATACTTCCACTGGATGTGGAAGTAATAATAAATTAAAATAATGAAATTTTGTAATTTAAAAAAATAAGTAATGTAAATATTTGTAATTGTCAATTTTTTTGAAATTATGAAGTAAAATTATTTCAATTGCTAATGTCGAAAAAAAAATAATTTTTGCTATTGTAAATATTCATTTTTGCAAATAATTTTTACTTCTACATTACGGATTAGTTTATTAATTTAATCGAAAATGCGCAAAAAGAACATTTTTTGCAACCTTGGTTAAAATACGCGAATTTCGACTAATTTAAAACGATGTTTGAAACAATTATTTTCAATACTCCAATAATTCGTCTGCAAAATTTTCTCGCAAAAAAATTATATTGTGTACTTTATTTTCAATTTATATCAATAATGTCAAACAAATAATTCTAAATTTAGTAGAAATCAGCAAGTATTGACAGTAATAATAATTTCTTTCATACAATTCAAAAATTAAATTTGAAAATATTTAGATCACGTAAACAAAATTTCACGTGTCTAATACCTATAACCAAAATGTACATAAAACGAAGCGTGTATAAGTATGTAGATTTCGCAAAACATGGAGAAAAAAATTCTTATCAATATTTACTTTTTTCCGATTAACGACAATTGTTGGCTAATCAATATTTAAACAGAACACTCTTATTATACCTGTCCACAATTAAGAATTTTGTTAACAATTTGTAGGTGCATTTATTCACCAAAACATTCATAACCGCTGCATTGGGATATAGGGCATCTGCATCACGTAACCAACATAACCTTAAATTTTAAGTTTTTCAAGTTTATTCTCATTTTTAATGTTTGTATACGCTTTTCTAACTTGGAGCCGGTACTGGCTCCAAGCAAATATTTAAAAATTCACGTAAATAATTTTTCAATATTGTTGATTAATAGAAATAGACTGCTAATTACAGGTTAGATTTCCAACCTACAAAAAGAGGCCTATTTTATTAGGACAAAGTGTTTAGAACTTCATAAACATTACACTGAACTAGATTTTAGTTGAAAATACGGGAACCAGGCAGACATTTTAATAATAGTTGCGTAATACTCTTAAATCTTAAGAAACTCTTATTTTTGAGGTTAGTTGTGACGTCAGGCGCGAATGTCCTTACTGCTGTCATAAGGTGAAAAGCCGCATCTAGATATTTGTCATAAATGAGATTCTAATAATAGAGAGAGATTTACATTAGAAAAAAATAGTTGTCCTATTTAATTTTGCTCATGACAGTACATAAAAAACATAAGTGCATAAAAAACTAAAACATAAGTGCATAAAAAGCAGCTACATGATTTTCTTAATTAATATTTACTAGTTGGGAAAAATACAAACGCCTTTGTTACTTTCCTCGCCAACTAACAATTTACAGATGGGCTATTCTCCTTATGACTTATGACGGCAGTATAGATGTGACTCATGCGCGTCTTGTAGGAAACGCAGCAGCTACGAAATAGTTTTATCTTTGTCGTACGCATTCTTTATTTCTTTTCAGTTATCGTGACGTTACAAGAGCAGTGTCTTACGTTTGGAAAAAAATTAAAGAGGTAATTAAATTCATACCTGCTTGAAAATATTGGGTAAAAAAAAATTTCAAAAGCAAATGTTCGGTATATTAAATGATGAACAGAATGGTATAAAAAAAATTCGTTTCACCGTTCCAAGTGGTTTTAATTGAAAATAAAAAAATTAAAATTTTTATAACTTTTTTATTAACAATTTAAAAAAACATCCATTTCGTTGAAACGAAAGTTTATATTTTTCTGAGTAAATAGAAAAAGAAAAAATTTAAATTCATTAACTTTTCAGCACGCTATGATTTTTTAAAGTTGTACATATCATCCCTTAACTTCTAACCACCCTAACTCCGTTAATTTTAATAATACCAAAAAAGTCAAGAGGTCATTTTTATGTAGAATTTCATGCTTTACAATTTTTATTTGAAACTTTTTTTACTAGCTTTTACACATTTTGAGTAATTTTGAAAAAACACTTTATTATAACTTTTTTCACCCCTTCCCGGGGGTTCAAAAAACAATTTCTTTAATTAATCGTGTTCTAATACATCAAAGTAACTTATATCAAAAATTCAAGTATTTACCTCAAAATTTTGATTTGTCGACTTATTTAATTGGACTAATAATATGTACTCAACACAATCTCTTACACTGAGAGAACTTTAAAGTTAGATGTACACTGAAAGTAATTCAGTATAATATGTTACTATACCACATATTAAATATAATTAAATAATAGTTGATGTTTTAAATACTATTAGTTTCTAAAAAAGGCTAAAAAAACGTAAAAAGAAATGTAAATAATATATTAAATATCAAATATTTACATTCACATATAATAGAATGTATTGTATAGGTATACGTTATCAAAACATATTTTAGAATAATATATTTTACATAATATTACAATTCATTTTATTTTAATATTTTTTTGTTTATAATTCTAAAAATTAAACAAACTCGCTTTACAAAAAAGATTTTTATTTCTAATATACATAAATTTTACTGCTAAGTTGAATATACAGGGTAGTATAGTACGTATTATATGCTCATGATACAACACTTTTACATTTTGGAAAAGATTATGATGAAATAACTAGTAATATATTAAATATGACTTGAGGCAAATATCACTTTTGGTTGCAGATTAATAAATTAACGTACTCAATTTTAGAAAATCGTCATTTTGTTTATGTCTATAAATTAGATTCCAAATTCAGTTCCATCCATTACATTTAATAATCATACAATTGAATATTCGCCATTAACAAAATTTTTAGGACTTCGTATTGATGAAAAATTGTCATAGTCATCATATTGATGCGTTTTAGAAAAAAATTTTCTCCTGTTATTGGAATTCTTTTAAGAATACGAACTTTTATATCTAGAAAATATTTGGAAAATATATATATTATATTCACACTTACAATATTTAACTTCTATTTGGGCCACAGCCAATAATTCTGTTATGAAACCTTTAAAAACATTGCAAAATAATAAAGCTATAAAATGTATCTACAATCTTTCATACTTGGAACCTATAATAGGGCATGTGCACGTGATGTCACAACTAACCTCAAAAATATATATTTCTTAAGATTTACATGTATTACGTAGCTATTATTAAAATGTCTGCCTGGTTCCTGTACTTTCAACCAAAATCTAGTTCAATGTAATATTTATGAAGTTTTAAATAGTTTGTCCCAATAAAATAAAACACTTTTTGCAGGTTAGAAATATAACCTATAATTAGAAGTCTATTTTTATTAGTCAACAATATTGAAAAATTATTAGCGTGAATTTTTAAATATTTGCTTGGAGCCAATATGAGTCCAAGCTAAAAATGCGTATAGAAATATTAAAAATAAGAATAAACTTAAAAATCTTAAAATTTGAGGTTATGTTAGTTATATGATGCACATACCCTATTAGTTTATATAAACCAAATAATCTACTTGATATTGACTCGATATATACACTAAAAATTATAAATGTAACAAAATTTTAATCTTTCTGTTTACTTTTTAGTAGTTTTTAAATCCCGATTTGTGTATTTAATGGAATAAAAAATCTTCATTCTTATAAACAAATTTTTAACATATAGTTTTGGGAATTCTGAACATGGACGAATAAAATCTGTGTTGTTCATTATGTTAAATAACGTATTAAAAACTGCTCGTCCAGTACAAATTTCCTCAAATTGAGAATTAAATATATGTTTTAATTTGTAAATAAAGTTGACAAATTCCTCTGGAGGTGATAGCAGGTTTCCGTAAATATTTTTTGTTTTTTTTTCTTTGTGGTGTATTATTTATAAAAGTTTTTTGTTTATCGATTTTTACTTCTATTTGTGCATGTGTTAAAATAAAATATATTTTAAATTTTACGTTTTTACTTTCCTCTTAAAGGAACCCTCCCTTCAAGTCAAATTTTAAACAAATTTATCCGATTCGTGTGTATAATAAATTCTATATCGAAAGATATTAAAATATACACATTTTAAATGGAAACATACAATTTTCCAATATATCCCCAAACCAGAGGTTATATCGGACACATTTAAAAAATAATAAAAAAACATATTGCTCACCTTAATTTACTTTTTTTACATTAAAATAAGTTCCCTAAATATACCTCTATTAGTGTGCTCAATCAGATTTAAACTACGCAGATTCGTTCTTGAAATATTCAAAAAAATTTGTAGAAATTACTAGATATATACCCGATTGACGATAACTTTCAGAGCAAGGGACACACCACTGGTGCTCTGTTCTCTAACCCAGAGAATTAGACCAATGGTGGTTGGGTCATCTTTGACGCAATGTAAACATGTGGAACCAGGCTGTGCGCACTCCCATTGTTTTTCAAAATGCTGTTTAGTTTTCCATTACGCCGCTCGTGCGCTACTTGCAATCTTGAATCAAATGACGGCTGCGCAAATCTGAATCTTGCTGTCAGTTGTCACGCCATTATTATTTACATATCTGTGCTTTGTGTTCTGGACATTAAGCTAATAATTATTAAATCGATAATGCAGCAGTCCGTTTGCTTATTTGTAAATAACGTGATTTTCCAATGAAATTGGCTAGAAACGACGCTGTTCTGGTGAATATTAAAAACTGTAACTGCAAAAAGTTTTAAGTATTGTAACTTCTAGAAATGCTAACAAGGACATAAACATGCATTGATATTATTGATTTGCAAAGAACGTGAGTCCCAAGAAATTGACTAAAAACGAAAGACTGATGGGTTGTACACTTCTGTGCAATGAAATCCCGTACACCCATTTTTCGCTTGATTAAATCATTCTTTATTTATTTGTCAGCGTCGGTGTCACATTTTCGCAATGCCAAAATTAACTGAACATGAAAAAATTTTATTTCTCTCTAAAATTGAAGAGAGATGGTCTATCAGAGCAGTTGCTAACCATTATCAATTGAATAAAAGTACTATTGAGTGTGAATAAAATGAGTGTGAGAAGGAAGGTAGCGTAAAGAGAAAATCTGGTTCAAGCTGATCGAGAAGTTCAAATATTGTTCAAGATGAAGCACTCCTTGGCTATTTGAAGGAAAATCCGAAAATCGAAGTTTTTCAGTCTTGTAATGACGGACATATGCACAAAATATTAGTTTACATTATTTACACAATAAATACAATCGCAGTTATGTGCAGTCGTATCTGTGAATTTGTCAACGTCAATTTTTGCATTTGTTATAAATCAAAATCATTCCCATCGAATGGTGTAAAAAAGTAAAAAAAAAAAAATACGTATGTTTTTTTTCTGGATTAACATTATTCAAATACATTACTTATGACGTTTCACAATCAGTGTCGGTTTTTTCATAACCTATATGATAATAAAAAATCTAAATTCCAAAAAGACTGATTCACACCGCTTAATATTAGTGAAAACTGGATTGCTTGATTTCTCAAGTGAACGGGATTTCATTGCACAGAAGTGTACGTGTTCTAACAATTCTATCAAGGACGTGAAAATGCATATTGATTTGTAAAGAACGTGGCTCCCAGGAAATTGACTAAAAACGACTGGTATTATTGAATTTTAAAGACTGATGGGTTCTACGTGTTGTGTTTCTACTTCTAAAAATTTTAATAAGGACGTGAAAATGTATATCATTTAATTGTATTACAGGTATTTTGATACATTAGTTACTTTAACACTTTACTTATTTCAACGCAGCTTCAACAACTTAATACTTTTGTAATAATTTTACTTACGTTAGTTACTTTTTAAATGTATTTTTAAATGTTAATGCATTTATTGTAATGATTTTCCGTTAAGTTAATAAATGATTAATTTCTAATTTCGAAATGACTTATTTAATTTTAAATCCACCAGACTATAAAAGTTATTTGACAAAGATCTTTTATAAAAGATATTTTATGAGTAATTTGATAGATATTTTATCTCATAAAATATCTTTTATAAAAGATCTTTGTCAAAGAACTTTTGTAGTCTAATGATGGCCTAAGCAATTTGTTTGAAAATCGCTTAAAATTCGCGCCTGTACCAACCCCGCCTGAATCAAAAAGGCGGGAATACAGCGATGTCTGCGACGTAATGTTTGCAATTTGAAAAAATACTGAGAGTTTTCTATCTATATATAATATATAGGTCTTTAATCTATGTGCGGAACTGACACCTAAGCAACCTATTTTTCCTATGCCACGATAAACGCGGGAAGCCTTGCTGTCGCTTCTCTGTGGTATAAGTTCTCTGCTTTTACTACGAGGTACACATGCTATTTTACTTCCACGTCCAGTGGAAGTATAGTAACGACAAAAAAATTTTAAAAATTTTTTATTGTCCAAATAGGAATCCTATCATGTAATTCAATACTTCGTCAGTATTAGCTAGAAGAGTAGTTGTTTTGATTGGTTCTCCAATAATGAGTGTTTTAAAGTATTTACCTAACTAGTATATTAGCGTGCCCAGATTAGGGCAACAATATACAGAAAGTAGGTATTTTCATAATAAATAAAAAAGTGTGTAAGTTGTGATTTGCATAATACCTAAATAATATTCTCTAAACATGATAAAAGCAAATAAATAAAAAATAATTAATTGTAAAAGGCTTAAAATGTCATGAAACGTCGAGATTTTAAGTTTGAGCGAAAAAAAAAATTTCTGTCTGTCTGTCTGTCGGTCTGTCTGTCGGTCTGTCTGTCGGTCTGTCTGTCGGTCTGTCTGTCTGTCTGTCTGTCTGTCTGTCGGTCTGTCTGTCGGTCTGTCGGTCTGTCTGTAACTTTTTTTTGTGCGCACGATTACTCTGGAACCGTTTAAGATATTGACTTGAAATTTGGTACACATATGTACTTTAACGAGATCTAGAACTAGATTATATTTTCATCTTGTTGCGTCGAAGGGTTGGGGGGTAAATTGGGGTAAATTTGGGGTAAATAGGTCAATCAAGCAAGTAAGAGTCCATAAAATTGGTATTTAGTATATACAAGAGAAGCTAAGGTCTCAAAAAAATTTTTGGCATTAGCCACCCCCATTACCACCCCCATCCCCTTATTAAAGGGGATGAAAAAAAATTTTGATTTAGTGTATGTACAGGAACCAGAAACTAAAATATTTTTTTACTTCATCCACCCCCCACTATTACCACCCTCCACCCCACTACCGATGTGGGGTATCGTTTTATGGGTTTTTGGGGTAGAGGATTTCAAATATTATATTATTAAAGTTCCATAAACAATTATTTTCACATACAAAGTTTTTTCGTTGTGAGTGACTTGGATAGAGAATCTGGATGTGGAAGTAGTGCTTCCTTGGGCAGCGGTTTTTTCTGATATCGCATAAATATTATTATAAATATATAAAAATAAAAAAATATGTATAAGTATATTAAAGTATATATAAAAAAATAGGCCGGGAGAGTAATTTCTTTTCGGCCGACCAGAAAATACACCCTTTCTGGAGAAATTATCCGCCAGAAAGTAACGTTTTCCCGGGTTAGACCGGAAAGTGGGCATCAGAGATCGGCAAAAGCTTTTCCGATTGCTGTTATTCTCTTTTCCGATCCCTGAAGGTAAAAAATACTGCCAACTTATGGTATAGGTGGCTTTGCTTTCTCGTTGCTATAGAAACGAACTTGTGTTAATTGTTGAGATTAGTGTAAAATAGATAAATACTCTTAACTTTTACCAGTTTTCAAAGGTCATTTCACAAGTTATGGAAAGTATGAATTCAGATTTTGAAGCGTTACAAGCAGAAATTGAAGTTGTATAATAGTGTCAGTCGTAAAAATATTTTATCCAATTAGTTATTATTGTTTGTCGTTGTATTTGTTATAAAATTTATTAAAAAATAATACAAAATTTATTTTGAATGAGTGACATTACTATACCATAACTCTATAACTAGTAGGTACAGGCAATATGGGAAATTATGGTAGAACAAATTAGAGACAAGCTATTTTTTTTGTAATGTGTAGGCAAAAGCATTCTCGTTAACTGAAAGTCCTTTCCAGTTCTACTATGGCAAATTAAAAAAAATGGTCTGCCATCTTGATTTTTCTTTCTTTTTTTTTTTTAAGAATAGCTTTTTATACTCTTCGCAAAAACGAAGAGTATATTGTATTTGATCGGCACATTTCTAAAATCGTAAATATCGCTCGTAGAGAAAAAAATTTCATGTCATTGTGTTAGTGAACGAATTCTGAACAACTTTCAAAATGTCCGTCTGTCCGTCCGTCCGTCACGTTTCTTGTAAGCACGATAACTCAAGAAAGAAAAATCCGATTGCATTGAAATTTGGACAGTAAATTAGTGTTAGCTAGAGGAAGAACCCCTATTTTGAACAAAATCGATCGGTAAATAAAAATGTTATTAATGATTTCAATTTGAAAAAAAAATGTTTTGATTTTTATGTTTTTGTAATTGAATATAAATTTGGTGAAATGATATTTCATTTTAATATCTAAATATTTATATATTTTACAAATATACATTTCATAATGTAATATGCAACCGTGTAATATGTAAAAAACCGCTGCCCAAGGAATCACTACTTCCACATCCAGATTCTCTATCCAAGTCACTCACAACGAAAAAACTTTGTATGTGAAAATAATTGTTTATGGAACTTTAATAATACAGTATTTGAAATCCTCTACCCCAAAAACCCATAAAACGATACCCCACATCGGTAGTGGGGTGGAGGGTGGTGATAGGGGGGTGATAGTGGGGTGATGGATGAAGTAAAAGAATATTTTTAGGTTTTTGGTTACTGTACATACACTAAATCACAATTTTTTTTTCATCCCCTTTAATAAGGGGTGGGGGGTGGTAATGGCTAATGCCAAACATTTTTTTGAGACCTTAGCTTCTCTTGTATATACTAAATACCAATTTTATGGACTCTTACCTGCTTGATTGACCTATTTACCCCAAATTTACCCCAATTTACCCCCCAACCCTTCGACGGAACAAGATGAAAATATAATCTAGTTCTAGATCTCGTTATAGTACATATGTGTACCAAATTTCAAGTCAATATCTTAAACGGTTCCAGAGTAAACGTGCGCACAAAAAAAAAGTTACAGACAGAGAGACAGACCGACAGATAGACAGAATGTTTTTTTTCGCTCAAACTTCAAATCTCGACGTTTCATGACATTTTAAGCCTATTTGGACAATAAAAATTTTTAAAAATTTTTTTGTCGTCACTATACTTCCACTGGACGTGGAAGTAAATTAACATTTTTTTACGTGTAAGGTGGTTGTGTAGTTCTTTTGCGCTTTTGACTCGGAATCCAAGGGTTCCGGGTTCGAAACCCAAATGGGGTATGGTATAGTTTTTTTTTATTTTTACTTTATTTTACCAACTAAGTTCGTACTATAAAATTAAAAATGTCTAAAACTAACATTATTTACAAAAAACTGCGAAAAGTATCCTATAGAATGTGTAACAGTTATATAAAAAGCTCAGTGAACAGGCGAAGAGTACGTTTTTAGCTTGTTTATTTATAAATTTAACAAAAATTTTGTAGACATCAAGTTTTTAGAGCTTAACGAGCCGCATCTTTTGGTAAAAAAATAAAAAAGTTACAGATTTTTAAATAATTGTAGTTTAAAAAGAAGGTAAAGTTTTGAATTGAAAGTGATTTAACTAGCATATTTTGATTTTTAAAAACAAATTTAACTTATTAGTTACAATTAGGTCACAAACTTATAAAAAGTCAGTTATTTCTTCTTCACCTTGTACTTCAAACAAAGCATTAGTACAGGTAATTCCATAACACTGCCCACACTTTGGAGAACACCTAATGCCCAACTTTTTAACAGAACTATTTCGTCCACACGCACTTTCTTTGCCGTTACAAAAAACTTGTTTCAATAAATCAGGGAGTGTTATTTCTTGTTTTGTCTTGATAGGAGTTAGGTCACCATTGTCACTTTTTATCCAGCCACATGCCGTAGGATTCAGGTAATTACCCAGCCATTCTTGAACTTCAAATAAACGGAATTAAGTTTTAAATGCATTTTATTAATTCACCTGATAATATATTCTTAGCAAATGTTGTTCTGCAGATTTTTCTGTAGCAGGCAGCACGCCTAAATTAAATTGACCTGACACTACCTGCCTTGAAGTGATTCCATGATACCGAAGTTCGTTCAAACTCGAAGTATTTTTGGTATTGTATAATGTTCTTGTCTCAAAATTTGTGCTGCAGTTTTTAAAATTCTTACCTGTTCTTCTTGGGGTGAGGCTTTTTTTTTTGTTTTTACCATTCATTCATCATTAAGCAATTTTTTGCAGTTGTCACGAAAACAAAAAACACTGTGTTTACCGGATAATTCTGAAATGACGTTATTTCCATTTTTTTCTACTAATTTACTTGTTAAATATTTCCCAGAGCAAGGCTCTACTTTTGGAGGCAAGGAATAAATTAACTTTTCGTAGATTTCCTTAATAGAAAATTGGCAGTTTTCAATATCTAAACCAACGAATGCCGTCTGCATGATATCATTTTTTGGTCTTCCGGGTTTTTGATTGGATGACGGTTTCTTAAATCTCCAGTAGCAAGCCACATGGTACCGTGCTTCAGCTGCAACAAGATCAATTTCCGTGCATATTCGCTTACAAATTTCTCTACACCAATCATCATTTCTCTCCTTAGCTTGCTCTAATACAGAAGTTTTTAAATCAATTGTAAAAACTACGTGAAAACTATCTTGTTTCACGTTTAAAACCTCAGAACAAAAGAAACAGTGACTTTTAAAATTAAAAGACTTGTTTAAAGCGGATCTCAGCACCGATTTTGAGCACTGTAGAGTGTCAGTTTTATTGCCACACATTTTTTGCGATTCTTTAATGATGATGGATATTTTTTCTACAATCTTTATGAACTGTTAAAGAACTGACAGATTACCACCACTAAAGTTTTGGAAGTACCTTCTTCACTGCATATAGCACATTTGGTTACTTCCATTATGACAACAGAAACGCATACAAAACAACACCCTCAATAACACCACAATAAAGAATAGACTCGTCTTTTCGCTTACTAGTGATCAATAACAGGACAGTAAAAGAAACAATCAACCAATGCAATCCAAATAACGCACTCGTCGTGATGTGTTTAAACTCGCGCCTCCCTGTCTAGGTACCATGTTAACAGAGTGGCGTAGACGAAATTGCTTTGGTATGTTTAACATGTTAGCAAATTACAATTAAATCACATTTTAATTAACTACTATGCACTAAAATTTGAAAAACGCGTATAAATCCTCTATTCATTAATGTTTTTAAATTTTTACCGATTTTTAAAAATAAAAAAATTAATTTACCATATTTATAAGATATAAAAAAAAACTTTTAGAAAGACGATATGTATTTTTCACTTCTACATGTTTTTTCATAGAAATTCAATTTACTGAGATATTGACAAAACACTGAAAAATTCAAGATAGCGGTCATTTTTTTCTTACTGTTCATATTGTAGGGCAAGCAGTGGGTACAAAAAAAATCGCAAAAGGTCGGAAAGAATTGAAATTTGGTGGGATAGTAGACATAAGTCCCCTGATAGTACACCTGAGTTTGCGACCTCGGGGGGTTGCCGCTCTAAGGGTGGGGGGATATAAACTCTACGTCGCGACGCTTTTCGGGAAATAGCGCCGTTGTGGTAAGTGAAAAAAGTAAAAAAAAAATTAAAATAAAATATGTAGAGAACAAAATTGTGCACAATTTTGGTCTTTGTATTTTTCGCCTACGACCAATAGTTTCCGCGCGCTTAAAAAAATCATATCTTTTATTATATACGACCAAATGTATCAAATCGGGGATCTGCAAACTCAAAAAACATTACTCTTTCAGAAAAAAAATATCACAGAATTGTTTGATAGCGATCTTCGTCTTAATCTGCGATGAAAGTCTGATTTTGTTGAAAATTGCAAATCAACCCCCAACTTTGGCGCGCCGTAGAGCGGAAACTATTAATCGTAGACGAAAAATACAATACACAATTTTGTTCTCTACATATTTCATTTGAACTTTTCTTCGATAGAACTTACCATAACGGCGCTATTTCCCGAAAAGCGTCGCGACGCAGAGTATTAACCCCCCAGCGCCAACCTCCCGAGGTCGCAAAATCAGATGTACTATCAAGGGATCTGTCTACCATCCCACCAAATTTCATTTCTTTCCGACCTTTTGCGAATGCTTGGCCTATTGCTACTAAATGGGACTTTTAGTATGTTATAGTACAAGTTTTGGCTAAAGTCGATACATATTATATCGATTTTAGCCAAAACTAGTTTGTCTCTAATTTGTTCTAGGTTAGCCTCTTATAAGCTGTTACATTTACTGTGCTAAACCCCATTAATGGGAGCGTGCAAGCTTCTATAATCACAAAACTCTGAGTAAATAGAAATTTTACACATCTGACTTCAAAAACTATATAACTTGGAGTGTGCAGGCTTTTATAACCTCATAAGCTCTAAATCCTGTAACTACTGTGCTTGGGTAAGCACCATAATCCCATAACCCGGGTTTTCCTTTAACGTCATGCTCCGTGGAAGCAGGCTTTTGCCAATGCATCACCAGGAAATATTTACTCATCAGCTCAAATCTGAGCTTCTGCGCGTGAATAGTGTATAAAATTCGCTTTATTTTTGTGATATCGAGTTCTCTTATTCTCGAAAGATCTGTGCAGTAGCCGTTTTTTTACGTTTTTGTCCTC
Organism: Rutpela maculata; assembly: GCA_936432065.2. Taxonomy (NCBI): domain Eukaryota; kingdom Metazoa; phylum Arthropoda; class Insecta; order Coleoptera; family Cerambycidae; genus Rutpela; species Rutpela maculata. The sequence continues at coordinate 100,872,120 of OW386286.2, read as the reverse complement.
TCTCAGAGATATATCGCGCAACCATCCAGCAGTAATCAGCCATCATATGTTTATCCGACCTACTTTGGTACCGACGTTCCATATCCTGCACGACCTGATGGAATCTTTCACCATCCTCTTCACTGAAATCATCAAGATTTTCTGGGAAGTGGTCAATATGAAAATCCAAGAAATGCAATTTAAGATTCATCAAGCAGTCCATTTCCCTATTCACGCGGAGAAGCTCAGATTTGAGCTGATGAGTTCTAGATATGAAAAATAAATATTCTCTGATGATGTATTGCCAAAAGCTTGCTTGCCCTGGAGCATGACGCTAAAGAATGCCCCGGATTATGGGGTCATGCCAAGTCGAGATTTAGAGGTTTTGGGGTTATACAAGCCTGCACACTCCGAGTGATGTGGTTTCTAAAGCCAGATGTGTAAAATTTCTGTTAACTCAGAGTTTTGTGTTTATAAACTTGTAGGTACATCGATAAATACGGTTATAGCGTTATGGACTTCTAGGGTTATAGGGTTACAGTGTATAAGGTTAGGGTGTTATGCGATTATGAAGTAAACGTATTTAAAAAAAATACAACTACTCACTTGAGTGCGAAAGGTGAAAAATCGACTTTTTACGGATGTTGTTTCAGATTATGGATGAAAAACGAGCTAATCTGATAATTCTGACTTCGGATTCGGATTTAATGGATCAAAACACATAAGGATGCACTGGTATGATTCGCCGGACAGACCACTTTTTTTATTTGTACTACTGGTGTTTTTTTGGGGTTAGAGGTGAAAAACGAGTCAATCTGACAATTTTCACTTCAGATTTGGATTCAGCAGGTCCGCCAGATAGACCACTTTTTTGTAGGGCTATGTTATTAGTATTTGAATTATTTTTGGATAAATTAATTAATTTGATTTTTATTTAATTTCTTACACTTTTTCATTACCTATTAAATAAATATAGTCCAAAATTTAGTTAAAGTTGACTTGATCTATAGAGTAAATAAGTTGGTCGGCATGATTTTCATGTCAGATGTGTACTGAAATTAATCTTAATTGCGAAATTTGCTTGAAATAAGTGTATACGGTATTAGTGCAAAGACCTGATGACCCTGAGTGCCTTTTCAATGATACATAATATGTGTTTACAATGACGCTAGAAATTAATTGACCACAATCACCAATTGCGCAACTGACGCGTATAGTGGGGCAACAACTTATTTTTGGTTTTATTAGTTATAATCTAATAATCTCCTCTGTTATTACAACTAATATAGTATAAATGATTCATTTCTTATTTGCATTTTGGCTTATTCTGACTTTGAAATAGTTTCAGCGTGTGTTAATATAGTTTGTAAAAGATGGCTCCAAAATTATATATGACTCAAGCTAGTCCTCCGGTAAGGGCAGTTTTACTAACTGCAGAGGCTATAAATATAAAATTGGACATAGTGGAAGTAGATTTTGTGAAACTGGAACATCTAAAACCGGAATATGTAAAGGTAAATGTTGTCTATTTGTGATATCAATATTTTTGTATGGAATTGGTAACTAGTACTTTTTGCTTCCTTTTATTTTGTTTATTTACATTTACATAAATAACTGTATTATTGCTTCAGGCGGTAGGCGAGTTGGCCAAATTTCGCACACCAAAATGGATTAATTATAAAATAAACGTGTTTGTACTAAACAATCTCCAAAACTATATTTCATGAATTGAAACGAATAAAGCTTCTCAAGAAAGCGATTATATAGTAGAGTGACTCAAAGAAATCAAGTTAGAAATTTTGTCTCATTCCCCATATTTGTTTGAAATACCAAAAAAATCATGTCCAATTATGAGTAAAATCAGTTCATATTAACACATACATCGAGTCTATGAAGTTTTTCACGGACTTTCTTATGGGAAAGAGACATTTTTTTCGGAAAATATGATGAAATAAAAATCGCACAGCAACTTGTCTCTTCACAATTATCCAGAAAACACGCATTAATGATTCATTTTCAAATTAAAGGTTCATAAGACCTTTTTATAGGATCCCAAAAATGTGCGTCCTACAGGCAAAAATATAGTACCGAGTATTTTTGACAATTATCATTGTTTATTTGTAATATTTTTTGCACAAATTATGATTAAATTTACATAGTATTTTATTTTATTGAGGTGTAAAATATAGGTATTCGCTTCCTCTCACTTTCAAATTTAAGTTCATAGAATGTTATAAAGCAATTGATTGATTGATTTACCAGCGTGCGGTAGGCATTACTGCCACTCCCAAGTTATACAGCTGGGCCTGCTACGTCCACGCTGGGTTGGACTAAGGTCATGCTTGTTGCCAGCAGCGAGAGCCACATGGCGCATGGTAAAGGAATGTGGGATGGGTGGTGTAGGTATTTGTGAGATGCGTTACCGCACTGTGTCGTGAGGGAGCGTTTAAGTTCCCTTTTTTGTGTTTTTGGTTCTGGACTTCTGCCTCTTCTGAGTCTTCTAGTGGAATATGTGTTGTGTCGTGATATGGAGTGTTTATGTCCCTCTTTTTGTATTTTTGCTTCTACCAACCTTCTTCTTCTGATTCCTCCATTTCTGATTCTGGTAGAGCATATATCGCTGCGATTTCTTTGTGGAATTAATTTTTCTCCTCGTTTTTCTTTCCCAGTTACCTCTGCCCCCCCTCGTTTTAACGCTCCTGGCTCGCTTCCCCACTTCTCTGCCTACTAGGATGTGATCTGATCTTTCGTTCCTAGATTCAGTATTCGGTCCATTTTTCTTGTATGTAGGAACCTTTTCCTTGGGAAAAAACATTTCCAACCTTGCTCCGGTGATCAGTTCTGATGGTTGCTTCTTTGTCCTTTTGGCTCCATAGTGCATTAACTCATTGTTTATTTTGCCTGTTCCAGCTACAGTATGCCTTCCTGCTCTGCCGTAATTTCTAGCAATTATTCCTTGGATAGTGGCTTGTTGTTCTTGTATTAATTTGATTCATTCATTTTTTGCTTTCTCTTCTTCCTCCAGTTTATCTCCACTGTTGCCGTGGTATGCCTCTTCTCGTGTATATGTTATCATTTCTTCTGTATGCCACCCCTGCCCCCATTTTAACGTCCCTGACTCGTTCCCCCTTTTTTGTGCCTAACAGGATGTGATTTATCGTTCCTACGTTCTGTATTCGATCCATCATTCTTGTGTATAGGTACCATTTCCTGGGAAAATCTGTGCATTTCCATTAAACTGGAAGAGCTTCGGCCCTCGGCGTATTATACCAATAGTACGCCACTGATCAAGTTGTCCATTTATTACCCAAGTCAACGCTTGTTCATCTAAGAAACTCCGTTTTTCTTAAGGAATAACACATTTTAATAATCCATTATTGCCTTGTCATATATTTACGGTGATAGCGGTCGACAGTTTCAAGGGTTTAGATGTACAATCACTTCTTAATTTTTCTAAGAAAGTCTTTTGAATCAGCCTCTCAGCAGTTTATTACAGCATTTATAATGCACAAAATATGCAACACCACCACACTCTTTTTAATACAAATACAAATTATGTACGAAATTAATCACTAATCGCCCATCCCAAGATATGTATTTCCTCAAACCACACCACCAGAACACACTCTTTTTAATACAAATACAAATTATGTACGAAATTATTCACTAATTGCACGTCCCAAGATATGTATTTCCTCAAACCTATCACTTGACTTAAAAATTATATCTTTCACACTTTGTATTTAGCTAGGGTTTGGACCTTAAAAAGCACTGAAATGGTTTATGCTGCTGACACTTGTTAGTCATTAAGACATAAATAAACTTGGGTGATACTTTAAAAATGAGAAGATACTTAGCTTATTTATATTCCTGTAATTTATTGCCTGGTCCTTTAAGCTTGTTTCTTTATGCATAGCACTGTACTGTCGGTTCTGCCACTAAATAACTCTGTATTAATTATTTTCAAATATTAATTCTATTTCAATTTTGTTCTTTTGTTATGATATATTGGTTTACACAGAATTCTTTGAGCTATAAATTCACCTAAGTTTTATCAAATTTAGTGGACTTTTAGCCGGCGATTTCACGTTTTAATGGAGCGTTTTTTCAGACGCGTCCGCTCCCTCGGAAAGTACAATTCGAACCACCGCTGCCAAATTTAAGACTTATATTTTAAAAACTCTGGAAACTATGGCTTGTTTAATGATTCCGTTGACACCCCGTAGGAAAGAAAATTTGCTTTTACGAAATTCGAGTGCAAATGCGAAGAAAATATACTCAAGACTTCTCTTATACCAAGGGGACAATTCTATTTAATTTATTTGAAACATACGGTATATATCATTGCGTGGTACGAGAAGAACTGTTGTAACTGCAGGAGCCTATTTATAGTCGAGTTACTTCTGAGTAAAAAAATCACATAAACCTCGGTGAATTCTGTAAGGTTATGCACCTCTGTTTGTTTCTTAAAAGGTTAAGTAGTTTTAACGGTGAATGAATAATAAAAGGACCACATGACTGATAATTAATTAATTTACTTTTTACAGGTAGCTTCCCAAATATTTCGACCTTCGACCTTAATGCGCAATATCGTATAACAGCACTGTTATCTAAAAAATAATAGTTTAATCTAATTAACGCGGACTCCACATACTGGGGCATATTTTGGCCGAATTAGCTAAATATTTGTCAAAACATTTCTCTACAAATGCGTCATCTATACGTTGGCCGAAGCAGCACTGTTCGCTAGAATGGAAGCTACTGCTGAATCGGTAATGGCTAGGTGTCTAATTATTTCTTACCAGTGAAGTGTTTTGCAAATTTTTTTCCAAAAAATATTCCAAGTAATCATTTAATTAGCGTGGCATTAATTACAAACAAGAAAAAAGTAGCTTTGCAAGCGATAGTTATACACTGATATACACCAAAAGGCCAATCGTTAGGAAGATTAACATCGTTTTAATTCGGGCAAAAGATTTTACTGTTGGAACCAGTTCATTATAGGTCTCTTTTAGACATACTAATTATATATATATTTAAATAAATACATTTATTATCAATTTTGATATTACAAATGTCTACAACTATCGATGGTTACTACCATTATGCGTTCGTTTCCACACCACCTTGCGGTAGAACGTTTGGCGCGTTTTTTTTAAAGTGGTGTCCCCAATAGGCCTAATCAACTTTTTGTTCATTTGGTCAACTTACTTCTAATTCTTTTGTTCTCTACTGCCAATGCATTACATTAGTTTGGATTTTTTTGAAGTTGAAGGTCCAAAAGAGCCCCTTGCTTCAATAATACTGCGAGTGTCGATTTCATTATCGTCTGCATCGTCTTTGCCAGATTCAGCCTCCTCGTGTTTATCGTGTTCCAAAAAAGCTAATACCTTACCTTCGGTTTCTTGGGCCTGATATAAGTCATCTACGTATATTTCGACATTTCTACACGATTATCCTTGACATCCAGAACAAATAATAGTCCAATTAAACAAGACGGCAAATCAAAACCCTGAGGCAAATACTTGAATCCCCGATACAAGCTACTTTGATGCATCAGAAAACGATCAATGAAAGAATCTTTTTTCTGAACCCCCGGGAAGGGGCGAAGAAAAATAAAACAAAGAGTCCCTTCAAAATTACTCAAAATGTGCAAAAGCCAGTAAAAAAAGCTTCAAACAAAAATTGCAAAGCATGAAATTCCATACAAAAATGATCCCCAGACTCCCTCTGGCATTACCAATATTAACGGAGCCAGGCCGGTTAGAAATCAAGGGATGATATGTACAACCCTAAAAAATCATAGCGTGCTGAAAAGCCAATAAATTCAAAACATTTTTTTTTCCATTCACTCAGAAAAATATAAACACTCGTTTCAGAGAAATAGACTTTCCTTTAAATTGCCAACAAAAAAGTTGTAAAAGTTTTAATTTTTCCACCCTCAATCAAAACCACCTTGAACGGTGAAACGAATCTTCTTTACACCATTCTGTCAATCATTTAATATATTGAACATCCGCCCCTGAAATCCCTCAGTTTCAAGAAGGTATGAATCCATTTACTTGCCTAGTTTTTTTCCAAACGCAAGACACCGCTCTTGTGACGCCACGACAACTGAAAAGAAACAAAGAATGCATACGACAAAGATAAAACTGCTTCGTAGCCGCCGCGTTGCCTTCAAGACGCGCATGCGTCACATGCATAGGGCATCCGCACGCGACGTCACAGCCAACCTCAAAAATCCGCGCTTCCCAAGATTCAAGAGCACCACGCAGCCATTATTAAAATTTCTGCCCGGTTCCCGCACTTTCAACCAAAATTCTAGTTCAGTGCAATGCCCATGAAGTTCTAAACACTTTGTCCCAACAAAACAGGCCTCTCCCTGTAAGCCGGAAATCCAACCTGCAATCAGCAGTATACCTCTATCAATTATCAATATTGAAAAACCACTCACGCGAAATTTCAAATATTTGCTCGGAGCCAGCACCGGCTCCAAGCTAAAAATGCGTACACAAACATTAAAAATGAGAACAAACTTGAAAAACCCAAAATCCAAGGCCATGTTAGGTACATGATGCAGATGCAGACTAGTTTACAAGTTCAAGGCCGTGTCAATGCTCGATAAAGCTCGTAAAAATACTAGTGAGGGCCCATTGAATTCGGAATGACGTCCAGAAAAATGTGCAAAAGTTTCACACCCGCACACAAACAGTTGCGAATGTTATAAAGCAATTGTTCAAAAATATAGTCCAATCAAACAGGTCGACAAATCAAAATTTTCAGGTAAAGACTTGAATTTTTGATATAAGCACAGAGTACAGTAACTACACAGAGGCGAAAGCTTTGGCGGCACTTTTGAGTTTTGATGGCTCGATTTCTGTGACGTTGTGTACCAATTGCATCTACACTGAGAGAAATGTGTTGTTAATTTATTTATATTTTTTCTTTGTTTCTAAGGATACACTGAGAGAACAGTGCATTTCGAGTTGGATTGAAAAATATTAGCATTTGAATTGTTTATAATCGGTGCCTATTTTCAGTTGTGTTGGGCACTAGGTTTTATTTATGAAAATTTTAATTCTCGGCTAATGTTTTCAACCTCCCAAAATGAGTACAAATAAAACTCATAAATCCAAACTTAAAACGATAAACGTCAAAAGTGTCAACGCAAAAGTGAGATTGATTGATATAAGTTACTTTGAAGTATTTGAACACGATTAATGAAAGAATTTTTTTTTCAACTCCCGAGAAGAACTAAAAAATATATAATAAAGTGTTTTTTCAAAATTACTCAAAATGTGTAAAAGCTAATAAAAAGTTTCAAAGCATGAAATTTTACATAAAAATGATCTCTTGGCTTATCTCGGTATTATTAAAATTAACAGAATTAATGTGGTTAGAAGTTAAGGGTTGATATGTACAACTTTAAAAACTCATAGCTGAAAAGTTAATGAATTTAATGTTTTTTTCTATTTACTCAGAAAAATATAAACTTTCGTTTCAAAGAAATGATTTTTTTTAAAATTGTTAATAAAAAAGTTGTAACAATTTTAATTTTTTTATTTCCAATTAAACCACTTGGAACGGTGAAACGAATTTTCTTTTATACTATTCTGTTTATCATTTAATATATTGAACATTTGCTTTTGAAATTCTTTTTACCTATCTTTTTCAGACAGGTATGAATTTATTTACCTGTTTAAATTTTTTCCAAATCTACGACATTGCTCTTGTGACTCCACGATAACTGAAAAGAAATAAAGAATGCGTACGACAAAGATAAAATTGTTTCGTAGCTACTGCGTTGCCTACATGCGTTAGATCTGTTAGGAAAATAACCATACTATTTTGTTAAAAATAATATACAGGGTCGTCGTCCAACAGAAAACATTATTATTGACTAAAGGATGCAATCTGTGCATTTTTATTGAGGGTGTGCGTCAAAGAGGGAAGTTTTGGGTAAATACCTTTACCGAATTTTTTATATTGTTACTTTTAAATTATAGATGCATTGACCATTAAAAATGGGAGACTTTAAACTTATTTAGTTCGACAACCGTTACTGACATAGTCAACATTATTGGTACTGTGTGGCCAGAAATTATGAACCATATTATTTCTTAATCACATAAAATTATTTACATTCTGTATACATAGAACTTGATGATCTAAAAAACTAAAGTTTTTCATATCCAGTTCTAAATGACGAAATGAAATATAGTTTTTTAAATATGCGTCCTTCAAAATGTAATCGAATGACTGTTGTCGCATTTATGTTTCGATGTATAATCTCTGAGAAATGCATTATATTTATTAAGAAAAAGTGTAAAATCGAAAGATTTAATACTTCTTATTTTGAGAAAAAATCAATTTTTTCTACGATATAGCCTTCGATAATACTAGTCATGTACTAACTTAATTTCATGAAAATCCGTTGAAATTTAATGACTAATTCGATGGTGAATGTTTTCGAGATTTTTGCACATTTCCCGCTAAATATACCCAATGGCCAAGCCAAATTCAGTATGCAGTATCAGTATCAGTTAGAAAACCTGAGCTTTCCCCCAGAAACCATGAAAACAAATAAAAAATTTGAAAATTATTGTAATTAAAAAATTTAATAATTTACAACTAATTAAAAGATTGAGATAAATAACGGGATAAAAGGCATATGTGCCTATAAGTTCTTTAAGCACTCCCCGATGGTTTTTCGATAAGTTGAAGAATAAACTTTTCATTTACAAAAAAAAAGGTTTTTGGTTTATTTACCTAGTTGTTATAAATTTAGCATAAAATATTCCATGGATATAACTGGATTATTGTTATTTAGATGTTTATTGACTATTTTATCAATAGGCCAGTCATTAAAGTAAAAATGGTATGACGTAATAATACCATGAGCAGTGTGAATCGATCCTTCCCCAATTAGTTCATTTACGTATTGGTCGAAGTTGTCAAATTCTGAATGAAACACATATTTTCCACTGGGTTTTACTACAATAGACTCAACACAGAGAGTATCTGTATCATTATACCATGGGCAGTGTGAATGGATCCTGTCCCAATTAGTTCATTTGCGTACTGGTCGAAGTTGGCAAATTCTGAATGAAACACATATTTTGCACTGGCTTTTACTACAATAGATTCAGTGAACTCAGCGGACTCAGTGGACAGTAGAAGTTTCTAAGATCTTCGCAATTGCAGTTTCTACTTCTAGGCTGAACCAATAACCTTCACAATGTCCTAGTTTATTAAGTAGAGTAATCAGTTCCTTGCTACGAAATAAATGTCGAAGTGTTAAGCATAATAAAATGTGCTTGGGTGTCTTCCACAGGCCATGAGTTGCCGCTCTACAGATAACTTACCCAATATATGGAACAAGTGCCTTAGTTTTTTCACATTTTTCCATTTGCTTTTTCTGATCTTTTTTCCACGATTACCATGTAAAAAAAAAATTCCAACTCCTTTGGTCGAACCTCTATTCACTCCAACTATTCAGCTCGGCGACCATTGCATGTCTTCACCACTATTAAAAAGAGTGAGTTATTGTACTTCGTAAATAATCAGCATCATTTGAAATAGCGTCTGTAGCGCTCAAATCAAATTCCATTTTAACGGCTTCTTCTAAATCTATGGAATGACTGTAGATGATATTTGATTTAAATTTTTCTTTCTCAATGATACATACTCGAATATTTCAAATGAATGAATACATTCTTCTGCATTTGGAACTGTTTTTCTCCTTTTAGTTTGTTGATTGTACCCTCAGAATTCATGATTATTTATCGATCAAAAAAAAATGCTAAGTAAAGGTTTGCTCTCAAATTCGTAACCAAACGTATTACTTAGGTGACGTATAGTACTTAACCTCAAAATGAAAATATGGCTATGCTTTGAATTTAAACAATTTACAGTGACACAATAACATAAAACTTACCTATACCTAACACTTAGAACTTAGATGTATGTAGCTAATCACATTCATTTATTTGCCTATATAATGTTAATTAGGAGCATTATTGATGACAAACATAAACAGCGAAGCGATAAAATAACACGGGGTGACTTAAAGGGTTCCCAGAACTAATATTACGGAGTGTCGACAATCAGGAAGAAAACCTGTTTAAACGATAAATGACAACCCTGCATTGAGTAACAATATTATGAAATAAATTTTTAATTGGGGCTGTTTTGGCTATCAATGAAACCATATCCTAAATTCTAATGCAATTTGTAACTACAAATTTGCAACCGTTGTCCACCGCTGCACCGCGATATGTTGAAAACTTGATCCTAGATTGGATAGCGCATAATTTGCAGCCATTTATCTCGAAAACGGTAACTCCTATCAAAACATTGCAGTAAAGCAAAATCCTAGGCAATTTTATCCAAAGTATTTTTTGTGCAGAAAGTTTCTTTGTATCATTTTTAATTACTCCCACGTCCAGTGGAAGTATAGTAACGACAAAAAAATTTTTAAAAATTTTTATTGCTCAAATAGGCTTAAAATGTCATGAAACGTCGAGATTTTAAGTTTGAGCGAAAAAAAATTTCTGTCTGTCGGTCTGTCTGTCTGTCGGTCTGTCTGTCTGTCGGTCTGTCTGTCTGTCTGTCGGTCTGTCCGTCTGTCGGTCTGTCCGTCTGTCTGTAACTTTTTTTTGTGCGCACGTTTACTCTGGAACCGTTTGAGATATTGACTTGAAATTTGGTACACATATGTACTTTAATGAGATCTAGAACTAGATTATATTTTCATCTTGTTCCGTCGAAGGGTTGGGGGGTAAATTGGGGTAAATTTGGGGTAAATGGGTAAATCAAGCAGGTAAGAGTCAATAAAATTGGTATTTAGTATATACAAGAGAAGCTGAGGTCTCAAAAAAATTTTTGGCATTAGCCACCCCCATTACCACCCCCACTTCCTTATCAAAGGGGATGAAAAAAAATGTGATTTAGTGCATGTACAGGAACCAGAAATCTCAAAATATTTTTTTACTTCATCCACCCCCCACTACCACCCCCCTATCACCACCCCCACCCCACTACCGATGTAAGGTATCGTTTTATGGGTTTTTGGGGTAGAGGATTTCAAATATAATATTATTAAAGTTCCATAAACAATTATTTTCACATACAAAGTTTTTTCGTTGTGAGTGACTTGGATAGAGAATCTGGATGTGGAAGTAGTGATTCCTTGGGCAGCGGTTTTTTTGTATTAAGAGACGGAAATCATATAATTAACAGTTTTTTTTGCAAACATGGTCGCCTTTTTATAAGTGCAGCCAGTTCTTTTTTTGGGAACATATATAAAAGTGTTCCCAAGGTTTTAATCTATAAGAAAAAAATTCTTTCATAGAATTGGGGGCACGTACACTCTCAGTAGCTCCCCGCCTAAGCCTCATAAACAAACATACCACATATAGTGGACAACCTCCATATCCAAAGCCAAGGCTGTCTGGAAGGGGGTTACATATTTGGAAAAACGCAGACATACATCCATACAAATCAGCATTGTCAGAGCCGGGGATGAAGCTCGAATCCAGTACGTGGTAGACAATACGACCAACATTATCACCACACAAAACGCTTTAGCTGACTGAGCTACCGCGCTGGTAGAAATGGTAGAAATAAAGTGGTAGAAGTGGCGGTCTGGTTCATGTTGCTATGGGCCTTATATTGAGTACACGAAAAATAACCGCTGTACACATAATTTTAAAACATTACAAATTCCATCGACTCCAGTGTGTAGGTGTTTTTTCAATGAAAATGGATTTGACACCATTCCGTTTTGAGGGCCTATAGGGGATCTATGCCGAGTGTGTATGCAAGTCTATTGTCCCGATGGAAATGCCGTCATTTTGAAAAATTGGCTGAGTTTCGTTTTTATGAAATATCTCGTTTCTCGCCAAAGTTATGAAAAAAATCAGGAACAATTTTGTAGAGCTTGAAATTATCTATGATTTTGACCCTTCGTACAATTAATATTTTACGATTTACGCTTGAGAAAGGTAAAAATGAATGGGTTGAAAACTGTTTTTTTTCCTTTTTCGTGTCTTTGGCGTGGTCTACGTTAAAAATAGTTATTATGAATTTGTAAAGCATGAAAAATGTACAAATGTCGGACAAAATTATTTCGTATGAGATTAATATTTAAACTTGGACAGCGCTGCAAAGGTCGTCAGGGAGACGCGAAGCTTTAAAAACGTTTATCGTCGTGTTACATCGTGCTAAAAATTATTCCAATAAAACACTTCCTCATCGCCATAGAGGTTGAGTCCACGGTATGTTTTTTTATAATGTCCCTAAGAGGCCTAGTCCATGTGCTGTCCCCATTGTAACATATTAACTCTTTTCTAGAAACTCCACCGGAAGAAGGGAAGATGAGCAGAAACCCAAGAACCTGCAACTGGGAACTCTTCAACGAGAACCTAGAGCAGGGGTTGAAGGACTGTCTATCAAGACCATAAACGCCGGTGGAAGTAGAACTGCTGAGTGACTTAATAACCTGAGCAGTGATAACAGCTTTCGAGCTAAGCTGCCCTCTGAAAGAGAGAAGAGCCAAGCGTGAAACCCCATGGTGGAACCGCGAGCTCTCCTCCAGAAGGGCAGAGGTTCGAAGATTGTTCAACTAGACCAAAAGGACTGGCAGATGGGACGAATACAAAGCGGCCCGTCTGAAATACGTCTACACCATTAGAGAAGCAAAAACCAACTCATGGAGGAAGAAATGCGAGGAGATAGAAAATACTCCCGAAGCTGCTAGACTCCAGAAAATCTTGCAGAGAGACAATCAGGGAAAGATTGAATCACTGCAAAGACATCAAGGTGAGTACACAAACACTGAGAAGGAGACTCTAGATTTATTACTAGATACACACTTCCCAGGCAGTGTAACCACCTGACAAGACAGAAGCGGTCCACCCGAAGACATACCAATAAGAAGGGCGTCAAAGGAGGACTGAAAAATTGCAAACAGAATAATTAACGAAACAAGACTTGTACGGGCAATCAATTCATTTAAACATACAAGTCACCAGGACTGGATGGAATATTTCCAGACCTACTTCAACAATGAGTGGAAATACTTGCAACACCCCACACTATTCAGAGCCAGTCTGGCCCTGGGTTATGCGCCAACCGGTTGGCGGAAGATAAAGGTGGTATTCATACCAAAACCAGGGCGTGACACCTACTTCTTCTTCTTTAGGTGCCTATCCTCTGAGGATGTTGGTTATCACATTGGCCCATCCAATTTTGTCTACAGATGTTCTGAATAGGGTTGTAGCACAGAAGACAGGAATTATACAGAAACGTAAGCAAGCCTTTCTGGCGTGACCAAATTTGTTCATAGTCGCCATGACGAAAGCCATGTCATATGATCGTCATGTCAAAAGCCATATGACAATTCTTGACGTTGTGCGATTGACAGTCTTTGAAACTCATACACGGTGGTAGGTTATTTTCGTGGCTTTTCTTCCAATTTTCAACGATTTTTTATTCTAAGTTTATTTATTTATTGTGACCATGAATGAGGAATAAGGTAATGAAACAATGATTGAAATGATGAAAAAGATTCGTGGAAGAAATGAAGGTATTCAATAAGTTACAAAATATGTTCATAAGTTTCTAATGAACAGAATTGTATTGTGACCATGAATAAGGTGTAATTAAGTAATGACTCTCAACTCGTACCACTAAAGAACGTTTCACTGTATCAATTTAAAAAAATCAATATCAATATATATTGTTATTTTACGTAAACATTTTTTCACTGTACTATTTGATCTGTAATATTCTATTCAACAATATTGAAAATATATTCTTCATCAAATATTGTGTTCAATTTTAAGCTACATAATATATGTCTCTTTCATTGTATATCTATGTTAGATCACGGTTCACATGAATGACTTTTTAAAAAAGATTTATTTATTTAATGGAGCCAACGTTGGCTCTTGGAGAAGGAATAATACAATAATTAGAAGTGTTTCATTCTAAGTGAGTTTAATAACTGATTCAACAAAGCGTGTTTAGTCATATTTATAACATACAGAACCTGAGTAAGCAAAATATATAACAAAGGAATTGCAGTTCTGCAGTCTGCACAAGTTATGAGAAACAAAGGTGTAATATGATATCTTGAAGATAAGCAATTAATAAGAGAAGCTGTTATCGTGAAATACGATATACCTGTGAAGGTTTATTATGACTAAGTCGCAATAAGATAGCGTGTAATATTTTATAACAACTTCCCCCTTAATAAAAAAGTTGATGTTATGCAGCAACTTTTGAAAATTGTTAAAACGTAAAATGAATATAATGCAAAAATAAATTGAACAATGTTGAATGAATACAAAGCAAAATAATAAAATAATGTAAAAGTTAAAATTGGTAAGCGATAATAAAACATTACATAACGTAATAAGGATAAAATACAATAGTCTAAATTAATAGACAAGGGTAAAACTCCACATGAAAGTCTATGTTAACTCGATGTCCTCTTCTTCTTGAGGTCTAATACCGGGTCGCTTTCTTGGAGGGATCAGTCTAGGAAATTTGGTAAATACTCTGCTTCGCTCTGAAGGAGGTGAAGGAGGGTTGTCCGTTGAGGGTTGGATTCGCAATGCTCCAGATCTTCTTCTTCTGCATTTACAAGTTATGTAAAGTAGAACTAATAGGATGATGAGAGTGATTATGAAGTATGTGAACCAAGATACATGTTTGGTCACAAAAGGTTCGTTTATGAGGTCGTCTAGGTCTTTGGAATATTGCTCTAGTTTGTTTTTAGCAATATCTAAATCTTCTACGTAGAGACTGTTTAATTTAAGCGGTTTTAATTTTGGGATTTCGATTTTGTCGGGCATGTGATTGCAGCATTCAAAAGGAATTTGGATTGGATGTGAATTGTCCTTAATTTCGGAAAAGTCTTTAGCACTGGCTTGTATTCGAGTAATGCCTGCATAGGCGTAACATCCTGGTTGTAGTTTTATGATGGAATTTTTGTTAATTAGCTCTGTTATGGATTCTCTCTTCGGGCAGTTGATGGTAATGTGAAGTGGTTCGGAATTAATTACTAGCCATGTGTTGTCTTCAAGTTCTTGGACGTTGTATCCTTGACTAATGATGAAGGAAGTTTGACAATTTTCTGGGAGTTTCGACGATGGTTTTAATATTCTAGCTTCACAAATGGCATTTTGGTCGATAGGATAAGCAAACAGGTTCGAACATAGTTTGGTTCCAAAATAAAGAGGTTTGCATTCTTTCAAATTTTGTATAGGTATGTACATTAAAGAATCATCGTCTCTCGCGATGAACTTTTGTGAAATAGATAAAAAGTGATGTAGACCAGTTCTGTTATCAAGTATAGGTATAGGGTACAGACGAAAGGTGTTGTAATTTTGAGGTTCAATGAGAGGTATTGTTAAAACAAATATTAAGTTAGAATTTAGTTGAAAAGCTTTTAGTTCAATAATATCCAGATATTGAGCAACTGCTGATAGTTTAATCGGAAGAGGTAAATTGTTCCTTCGCAAACTCTGTGAAATCTCTTGTAACGCCGTTACTAAGTGATCAGGTGTTATGATTGATGAATGAATAATTCCTAATCTGGCGAATGTTATTGAATTTAAAATATCGTTTAGATTGTCTTCGATATACAAATAGCTGGCCATTAGTTGTTCGGAAATGTATAGAAATTTTAGTTTTATTTCGGCAGCTTGGATCGTTTGAGTCATGGTTTGAATCGTGTGCTCGATTTCTTTGATATCTTTGTTAAATGTTTCCTCATCAATTTGTAATTTTTGTATAGTTGAGTTGAAATTTTTGATAACAGAAGTTGTAACTGAGATTTGATTTTTGATTAAGTTTTCTAATTGATGTTCATCATTATTTAATTTGTTTATACAGTTAGTGTAGTACTCGCCATCTTCGGCGTCTAAGTTTCCGGAAATTGATTTGAATATTGTTCCGAAACCGTTAAGTATTCCGCGTTTATATCTCTTTGTGTCTGAAAAGACTTCGTCAAATTTCGTTTTTATCGAACTAGCTATTTGCATTAAAAGGTTAAACTCTGTTTTAACTTCGCTTCTAAACAGGATTGATTTTTGGTCAGCACCATCGAGGGTGTTCAAGATTCTGTCTAAATTATTTTGATTTTTGTCAAAAGCTAATTTAAGGGATGAAATATTTTTATGCACTAGCAGAGTCCATTTGTTATTTGTCACCACGATGTCCGTGTCTTGGTGATAGTATACACCAACAGTGTTATTGATCGGGGTAATTTTGTACTGACAGAGTGCTGATCCGAACAGCAGGAGAAACCTGAAAATAAATTAAATTTTCAGTATATGGTTTCATTCTATCAAAATTTACTTTAGTTTCTTGTTTTGTTTCGAGATTTAATAGGGTAGCAGAATTTTGAAAAATTTTTTTATTTTAAAGGGACCGTTAAATTTGTTTTGTAGTTTGTTCTTAATTTGTGATTCTTTTACATAAACTAAGTCACCTATTTTGTATTCAGGTCGTTTTTGGGGAATATTTCTGTCGAAGCGAACTTTTGCTTTCTCTTTTTGAGATTGTGTTCGACTACGGGCTATTTTATAGTAGTGGGATATTCTATTGTTTAAATCTCTAACGTATTTAGTTATTAATTCTTTTTGGTTGTACAAAGTTTCGGGTGGTCTGTTAGATGTATGACCAAAGATAAGTTCATATGGGGTAAAACCGTGTGTTTTATTTACCGAATTGTTATAGCATATTACTGCATATGGTAAAATCGTGAAAGGATGTTCGTTTGGGTTTTCAGTTTTGTGGATTCTTATCATTTCGGCTAAAGTAGCATGAAATCTTTCTATGGATCCGTTCGATTGGGGATGTCCTACGCTTGAATAAGTTAATTTTATGTCGTAGAGGGTGCAGAGATCTTTGAGCAAACGGTTGTCAAATTCGCCACCGTAATCGCAATGGATTCTTAGCGGGGTACCGTAATGTTGAAAGTATAACAACAAGGTATTTACGACGGATTTTGCGGATTTGTCCGGGACTGCATAGGCTTGTGTAAATTTAGTTAACTCGTCTCGAATAGTTAAAGCGTAATTTCGAGTTGGGAATTCAAATAAATCGATATTGATTCTTTCGAATGGTGTCCTTGGGGTTTCTGTGACTACTAGAGGGTTATTAAGGTTTTTCCGGCATACTTTAGTCTTTTGGCAAGTTTCGCAATTTTTTATAAAATTTTCAACGTCTTTAGTTAGACCTTGCCAAGTGTATTTTTCTCTAATTCTTCGAATCGTTTCATTTATTCCGCGGTGTAGATTATTTTTACCAAAATGATTTTGCTCCAATATAATTGGAATTTCATCTTCGTCGGCAGTTCTGACGATATCTTGACAAATTACTACTTTTAAGTCTTTTTCCGCAAAAAATGAATGATAGGATTTCAAGAATGGGGAGGTCTAAGTTATTTTCGACAAAGTATGTCTTAGAGAGATCTAGGACATCTTGATTTTTAAATAATACCGAAAATAGATGTTCAATTACAGATTCGATATCAAAAGGTAGAGGGATGATAAAATATCTCCTATGTCTGACTGTTTTGCTCGATACAATATTGATTTTATCGTTATGAAATTCGGGGTTTTCTTCGAATATGTCCTCGATAATTTTATGATGGAGGTCTTGTAGGTTATTTTGTTGGAAGAAAGTTATAATATCTTTGTGTTCTCGATACAAAAGTTGTTTGTTCGAGGCTTTGATTTTCGAATAGTCAATTAAAGATGTTGTCTTATATAAGTTGGCGAAAGTTTCGAATTCTTGGGAAATTTGTTCGTCAGTGATCTCGTTATTGTCTGGGTTTTCGTCGTCGTCTGACTCTTCGTCATTCGCGGTTAGAACCTTTGAATAGAATTTGGAACATTCAGAAAAATGATTCATTTTGATTCTGGAAAGTGCATCCGCGTTCTTATTGATTTTACCAGGTTTATAAATTATTTCGTAGTCGTACTCTTCTAATTTGAGTCGCCAACGAGCAAGTCTTCTTCCTGGATCTTTTATAGAGAATAGCCATGTGAGTGGTCTGTGGTCGGTGACAAGTTTGAACTTTCTACCGTACAGATATGGTCTAAAGTGCTTTACACTCCATACTATGGATAAAAGCTCGCGTTCAATCGTTGAATATTTAGTTTCTGCACTGCACAAGGTTCTAGAAGCATAGGCAATGGGTAAATCTTTGCCAATGGGCCCTTGGCTCAGCACTGAGCCGACGGCAAATGCGCTCGCATCAGTGGTTAGAACGAAAGGTTCATCAAAATTAGGGTAGATTAATATCGGAGTTGTCGTTAATGTTTGTTTCAAATCTTGAAAAGATTTTCTACAATCATTGTCGAAGAGAAATGGTATGTCTTTCTGTAAGAGTTTTGTTAAAGGCTTGGTAATCTTGGAGAAATTAGGGATAAAGCGCCTATAATATCCGGCTAAGCCTAGAAATGATTTAATTTCTTTTTGATTTTTTGGTTGAGGGAAATTTAGAATAGCGTCAACCTTCGAAGGATTCGGTTTTACGCCGTCTTTTGTAATGAGATGTCCTAAATAAGCGACTTCTTTGCGGAGAAACTCGCATTTGTCGGGTTGAATTTTGAGATTGGCTTTCTGTAATCGTTTGAAAACTTCCGTTAATCGAGAAATATGCTCGTGAATAGTAGGGGAGTAAACAATAATATCGTCCATATAGACGAGACATCGTTCATTTTGGATACCTAATAAAATGTTATCCATCACTCTTTGAAATATTGATGGAGCATTCTTAAGTCCAAAAGGCATTCTTACGAATTCAAAATGACCATTTTCAACTGTGAAAGCAGTTTTCTGAATATCTTTCGCATCAATCTCGATTTGGTGAAATCCGGAGGCTAAGTCCAAAGTTGTAAAATATTGACATTTGCCTAATTGATCGAGGAGGTCGGAAATATTGGGTAGTGGGTATTTATCGTCAATAGTCAGTTCGATAAGTTTTCTGTAGTCCACTACAACTCGCCATTTTTGTTTACCGGAGGCGTCGAGTTTTTTAGGTACAACCCAAACCGGAGAGGACCAGGGAGAAATCGAAGGTCTAATGATGCCTTGATCGAGCATATTAGAGACTTGTGTTTTGACTTCCTCTTTATGGATATGAGGGTAGCGATATGACTTTGTGAAAACCGGTTTTGAATCGTTCGTGTCAATGGAATGGTTAATTTCGTTAGTAAAAGTTAAATTGTCTCCTTCCAAATACAATATATCTTGAAAGTCTAAACAAAGCTGCATTACCATTTCGGCCTCTTCTTCGTTTAGATGATCCAAGCGCAATTCGTTCCTAATTTCGAAGGATCTGTCTGTCTGTGGATGTTTGTCGGAATTTTGAGTATTTAAATTAAAAATTGATTTGAATTTTTGTACTGGCTCTAGTTTTATGTTAGAAAAATTTACCGTTTTTGGTATTGCATTCGCGTTTATAATTGAGGTTAAAAATTCTCCATTGTTATCGATTTTGACAATAGCATTTGGTAAGCATACTTTCTCGTTTTCCTGGGCTAACAGTATAGCTTCGGTATTTTGCAAATTACATTTTAATTTACAAATTTTTTCCATGCGAGGTTCAATAGAAATTAAATTTTTGATGTTGCTTAAATTTGAATCTTTTGTATCGGAATTAATAGTTGGTTGTAAAGGTAAATTTACTGTAGTTTCTTCCGTGACTTTAAATAATGGTACGTTTTTAAAATTCGTGACTAGTTGTTTGTTTTTAAAGTCTACTTGGCATTCGTAATGTTCTAGAAAATCTGCGCCTAGTAGTCCATCAAAATCTATATCTAGATTATAGATATAAACTTTGTGTGACTCATCTGAAAAGGGGATGAGAACAGATTCGTTGATATAAATTTTTTGATCAGTAATGCCCTGTATGATTACATTTTCAGGAGATCTACGTCTATAATTTTCAGCTGTTTTAGGTTTAAAAATTGAAATTCCTGCACCTGTGTCAATCAAAATTTTAAATTTGCCGGTTGCGTCTTTGATGTAGTAAAGATTTTTTGAATTTACGGTTAATAAGGTGTGAGAAAGCGTATTTAAGCGTTAAAGCGATTAAAATTTGGGTTAGGTTGGATAGCTGATGGTCGCTGTTGCATAAAATTAGGGTTCGGCCTTATGGCTGAGGGCCTGTTTTGCTGTGATTGGTTTGGCTGATTATTTTGAGGGAATGTCCTCTGACTAAATTGATTATTACCCGGTTGTGCGAAGTTTTGATGAGAAAAATTTTGTGAGTTTGGGTTTCCTTGGAAACTTGGTCTCTGGAAGTTTTGAGACTGTTGCCTTGTGCGGCATTCGCTTATTACATGTCCATTCCGTTTACAGAAGGAACAGAACTTTTGTTGCAAATTGGGACCCTGTGGTCGCTTTTGTTGAATTACTGGGTTTTTGACCGGACTATTTTTTGGGAATTTTTGTTGTTCAAAATAAGAGAGTTGTAGCTCTCTACGGATTCTAATAATTGCGTTCATTATAGTTGGAGGGTTACTGGCACGTATTATTCTGCCTAGATTTGGTTCTAGACCCGTTAACAAATTATTTAATGTCATAGTTTCGATCAAGTTTGTTTGCGCGGTTCTTTGCTCTGAAGTTAAATTTTGTTTTTGCACTGCAGCGTGCATTTTCGCATTGTGCGTTTGTAGACGCGAAACAAATGTTAGTGCAGATTCACCAGGCAATTGGTGAATTCGTTGTAGGTCTTGGATAAGAGCTGTTAAATCTCTAGAGTCACCGAAGTGGGTTTCTAGGAGTGCTTTAATTTCTGACCATGTTGCAGGGTTACGAGAATTGATTAGTTCGGCAGCTTTGCCTTTCAATTTATTTTTAATATGAACAGTTAATAAGATTTTTTGGTCATGAATTGCCATGCGTTGGGCACACTGACATGAGTTTAGGAAAGTTTGTAGGTTGATGGCGTTACCATCGAACTCCGGAATTAACGAGAAAATTTCTGAGAGTTTGTAAGGCTCTACCTCGTACTCGACTTGCTCTGGTTGCTCGGCTGTCGTCGGCACTACTGGTTGAACTGGTTGAACCGGCTCTGGTTGAGCTCTGTCTGGCATTTTGCTTTTTTGTTTGGAAATTTTTGAACTAAGATTGGTTGCGTATCAGCAGTATGATACGGAAATTAGATTGAAATAGTTTGTTATGTTGCGTACGTTAATAAATTGTGTATTAACTGTATAATACACAGTTGTTTCGTGAATACGAAAATAAATAACTTAAAATTAAAATTGTTGCGTTGTAGCTTGTATAGGATTTGTTTGATAACAGAATTGGCTTTGTTTGCCGAGTGTATTAGCGGTATAATACACGTAAATAATTGTGATAAATAATATTTGTAAAAATGAAATAAAATAACGAGATGATTCTTAAAATGACTTACATTAATTTCATCTCCATGAGTAGGTTCTTCGTCCGTCAAGGGATTGGGATCCGCCACCACCAGTGAGGAAGGTCTCCTTGTTCTAATAGATGTACACGCACTAGTTAGGCACCTTCTGCAGATGTTCTCCTTGTTCTCTTACGCTTCACTACCAGTTAGGCTTCTTGTTCTGATGATGTTTACGGATCCTACCGACTGCGCCAATGTTAGATCACGGTTCACATGAATGACGTTTTAAAAAAGATTTATTTATTTAATGGAGCCAACGTTGGCTCTTGGAGAAGGAATAATACAATAATTAGAAGTGTTTCATTCTAAGTGAGTTTAATAACTGATTCAACAAAGCGTGTTTAGTCATATTTATAACATACAGAACCTGAGTAAGCAAAATATATAACAAAGGAATTGCAGTTCTGCAGTCTGCACAAGTTATGAGAAACAAAGGTGTAATATGATATCTTGAAGATAAGCAATTAATAAGAGAAGCTGTTATCGTGAAATACGATATACCTGTGAAGGTTTATTATGGCTAAGTCGCAATAAGATAGCGTGTAATATTATATAACATCTATACATTGTACTACTTTTCATGATAGTATTTTCTTATTCTGGTAGCAGTATGGAAAAAAATGCATTGGCTTTATAGTGCATTATTATGATTAATGATGTCTGAAATACGGGATATAAATATAAATGTGTACTTCTTTTTTTGAATATTCTGGAATACACCATGACTTAGGCCCCCAACATATATACGTATTCTTATTCATGTACCTATCTACTAAATATAAAACAAGACAGTTTTCCCAGTGTACAGTGTATTCAATCGAAATATTGATATATTTTTTTATGTACATCATTTCTCTGAGTGTAGTAAGACATATTACTGTCACTTCGAGGTCACAGAAATCAGACACACGCGGCAAGCTTTCATTTCTGTATAGTTCCTGTCTTCTGTGGTTGTAGTATTAAATCCAGACCACTGTCTAAGGTTTCGTAACCATGAAATGCGGCGTCGTAGTGGGCCTCGTTTCCTTATATTTTTCTCTGCAAAATGAGCTGAAGTAAACGGTATTTTTCATTCCTCATAACATGGCCAAAATATTCAATTTTTCTTCGTTTAATTGTCATTAGAATCTCCTTGCTCTTATTTATGCGCTGTAGTGCTGTGTTATTTGATATATTATGTAGTGTCCACGATATTCTTAGCATTCGGCGGTAGCACCATAAATCAAAGGACTCGATGCGTTTGTACGTGGAACCTACGCCCAGGCCAAATCCGTCCGACCTATTAGTCTAACATCATTTCTCTTGAAAACTCTGGAGAAACTGGTTGATAGGCATATCAAAGGCGATAAAATGAGTGAAAAACCTCTACATCGAAACCAGTATGCCTACCAAACAGGAAAATCTTGTGAGTTAGCAATACATGAGCTTACTCAAAAAATAGAAAGGGCCCTAGACAGTAAAGAAAATCTTCTTAGACATAGAGAGTGTATTCGACAATACCTCATTCGACTCACGAAGTGATGCAGTGAAGAGGCGCGAAGTCGAAAAGTCAATAACAAGATGGATCGACTCAGCACTCAGCACTCAGCACTAGGAAAATTCAGTCCACGCTAGGATCCACAACAGAGGAGGTGTCTGTGACCAGAGAATGCCCGAAAGGGGGAGTCCTCTCCTGTGGTGCCTGGTTGCGGACGAGCTCCTATCTCGGCTGGAACAACGGGGAATGTATGCGTAAGGTTATGCAGACGATATCGCCTTCCTGGTAACAGGAAAACACGAGGGCGCTGCATCTCGTTATGGTAGACGAATGGTGTACCCAGGAAGGTCTTTTCGTGAATCCAGGGTAGACCACTTCACAAGAAAGAAGAAACTCAACCTAGGAGGATTATATCTCCGGGGAAACGAATTGCAGGCGAACAATGAAGTCAAATACTTGGGACTGATTCTAAATACCAAATTAAACTTCAATACATATCTAGATAGAGTGACTACCAAAGCTAAGCGGGCCTTATGGGCCAGCAGAAAAATGGTGGGTAAAAACTGAGGATTATAACCAAGAATGGTGCACTGGCTGTACCAAAGGGTTGTAGTACCAATAATAACCTATGGCTCCCTGATTTGGTGGCATAAAGCCGGAAAAGGGGAGGCAATGAGAAAACTACGGAAAGTACAAAGACTGGTATGTTTAGGCATAACGGAAGCAATGTCAACAACGCCTACCGCAGACATGGAAGCGCTACTTTGCCTGCCCCCACTACAATTAGTAGTGGAGAGTGAGGCACTGTTGGAGGCGTACGGGCCGAAAACAAACGGACATGAGACCATTCAAAGAATAGGATACCATACCGAAATATTCCAACAAATAGGAAAAAATCGACTACTAGATATGCAGTCAGATAGAATCAGCACAACCCACAACTTCACAAAGACCTTCAGGATATATATACCCGATAGGGAAGTGGAAGGAACGGGGCAACTGCAAAGACATCCAAATGATACCATATGGTATACTGACGGAACAAAAACGTCAAGAAGTACTGGAGCAGGTGTTACGGGAGACCAACCAGAGACAGACATCAGTCTGAACCTGGACAGCACCGCAACGGTGTACCAAGCAGAAGTCAGCCATAGAAATCTGTGCACAAGAAATGATACTGACAAAAGAATCCGCATCATCACTGGCGAGGCGAATCTGGCGGAACACAACAGCATACAACTGGAGTGGACGCGAGGACAGGGCCAGGGCAATGACGTCAATGAAAAAGCGGATATGCTGGCCAAAGATGGCGCAAAAACCTGATTGATGGGACCTGAGCCATCCTGCGGGATATCATACAATACCGCAAGAGGAATGGTAAAGGAACTATTGAGTCAGAAACATAACTTGTATTGGACCGGCGCGGCGCGCCGGCTATGAGACAATCACGTATGTTCATCACTGGTGAGCCATCCAAGACAAACACTAACGAATTGATAAAGCTGAGCAGAAAACAGTTGAGATGTGCAGTGGGAATCCTAACAGAACACTGCACACTGAACAGACACCTAACTAACATAAGTGTGAAGGATAATCAAGAATGCAGGATGTGTGGTGAGGATGAAGAAACCCATCACCACATACTATGTGAATTCCGAGCCTTGGTGGCTGGGAGGTTTTCATACTTCGGGAGGCTAACCGTGACCGCGGAAGAAATAGCCAGAGCTCCTATTGACCGTATACTCTCTTTTTGGAGAGGAACGGGATTAATGGGATAACGAGACGATGGGGTACAATAAGCTTAAGCTTCAGTACGGCGGGACTTCTGGCACCGCAACCTTTCAATAAGCTATTGTATTTTGTGTTTTTGGATGGTCCTGGTTGAATCTCATCGATTTCATCTTCAATATGCCCAGTGTCCGCTTTACATTTTTCTCTTCCATCAGTGCCTTCATCGCCGATTTCGTTGTCCTCAAACCCGTTGGGGACGTCTGGTATATTCCCGCTACCATTTTGGCATACGATGGTCCACTTCATGTCTGCTTTGCGACTACCACAAGCTGCTCAAGACATTAATTTAAGAAGTGCTGGTGATGCAGGATAGGCTGTGTTGGTGATTGATTGAGTCCACGGTCGGTTCTGCGCTAGTCCCATTTCTCAGGGTATTTGTCAAATACGAACGATGTCTACAATTGCCGATATGTTCCACAAGTGTGCTGTCGTGCTGCTTCTTCTACTGGTGGTAATTCCGAAAGAATTATTTGTTTAGTAATTGATTTCGTGAAGCGCTTGAAGCGTAAATAATTTATTGATTTTTTTAGCTTTGTTGCATCCTTACAATGCAATGAAAAACGTTCCACTGCGAGAGCAAGAAATAATTTCAGTGTTTCTTGCAGCTCTTCATGCTTCTCAAGAATATTTATGAATTTTGCTTTTCCTATGTTAAATAATGAAGATGTCACATCCATTGAATGGGTAGAGGAAGAATCTATTGTCCGATATTGATTTAATGTGTTTAATGCTTGCCGGAGAGTAAAGTTTTTCATGATTTTTCCCTTTTGCAGGTGATTGGAAATACACGTTTGAGGTACGCGAAAGTCCAGTTAGTAAAACAAGAATACCGATATCCTCACCCACGATTTAGGATGAGCCGTACAGGGAAGCCTACTCAATAGCCGTTACTAAAACAAATCTGCCTGCATCTTCGAAGATCTGCTCGTCACTGATGTTGGCTTCCTGTAAATATTTTTTGAAGCATTCTCATGTACCTTACCAATGTGGCGAAAAGGGAGAAGACATATTTTTCAACATTTTCATATAAATCACAAAATATTAATCCTACGAAAAACTATGTCTATATTTTTTCATATCTTTAACAGAAAGCAGAGTAAACGAAACTCAACGTTCCTTTCAAGATGGCAGCGTTTACACCGGGACAACAAAGGTTAAAAATTTACATACTTCGAGATAGAGTCCCTCAGAACGGCAACGTGCAAATTCATTTTCATTGCCACTAATTATTTCTGGACATAATCGATATAAAATTCAACTGGTTCAGAATCTGAACGAAGAGAACAATGACCGACTTTTGTAGTTTTGTGAGATTAAAACTATTAGAAAATATTATTTGGGTATTTTGCAAATCACAATTCACACACTTTTTTATTTAGTATGAAATTACCTACTTTCTGTATATTGGTGCCTCAATCTGGTCACGCTAATATACTAGTTAGGTAAATACTTTAAAACACTTTTATTGGAAAATCAATCAATGCAACTACTCTTCTAGCTAATACTAATGAAGTATTGAATTGCGTGATAGGATTCCTAGTATTTTAAGGTAAAAACATATATTGAAAATACCTAAATCATTTATTGAAATTCGGTCAGTCATTCACAACAATTATGGAACCTTATGTTGAAACTCTGGAAAAATTGCACAAATATTTCAATAGTTCATCAGTATTAGTTAGAAGAGTAGTTGTTTTGATTGGTTATCCAATAATGACTGTTTTAAAGTGTTACCGAAGCAGTATAATTAGCGTGGCCAGATTAAGATACCAATATACAGAAATTAAATACTTTCATATTAGGTAAATGAAAAAGTGTGAATGACTGAATTTAAGTAAATAATTTAAGTGTTTTCAATTTATTTTTTTTTACTTTAAAACGTTAGGAATACTATCATCTAATTCAGTACTTCATCAGTGTTAGCTAGATGAGTAGTTGTTTTTATTGGTTCTCCAATAATGAGTGTTTTAAAGTGTCGATATAATTGTAGTTATAAGAACATTTCTAATCCAAGAATGTTCCGGGAAATATATACCCAACACTCTGAAAAATGATATATCTGGGCAAGCATTATGGAGATCATTTAGTTGGACATTTTTTCTTACCTGTAAATTTGCCACCGAAGTACCTAGTTGGAAAATTATGGTAATACAATGTGATATTTCAAGAAGACGGTGCTCCTCCTCCCTACGTATTAACTGAACGGCAATTTTTAGTTGAAACGTTCCCTGGAAGCTGGATTGGAAGGAGAGATTTTATTGAATGCTCCACAAGATCTCTCCACTGGATTTTTTCCTAAATAACAATATTTATGTAACCCAAACTGATTCTCTGAAAGACTTGAGCATCATTAACAGATGCTGTTATATCACTTCAAATATTCATCGCAACATCCGGTAACATTTTGAATAATTGCTTTATTATTGTATGGAAGTGGATGGTGGACATTTCGAATGGATAATTAAGTAACACATAGGCAGTAACCATTTTCTTTTATTCGCAGTTGCTCGACAACCGGTGACTTGAATTTAAAAAGTAAAGTACAGTTCTACAGAATATGTAATAAGTATTAAAATAATGTACTACAACTATTTAAATTTTTACGATTGGAGGTTGGTGCAGCACGTATGAAAATACCTAAATATGTGCCCATCCAGAAACAAAAATTGATCGGTCCAGGCATGCTCTTCTTTTATTTAAAAATGAATTTAAGTTTTTAAATAATTGTTACAACTAGTTTTAGTTTTCTTTTCATGCTGTGTATTATATTTTTTTCCCTAAAACAAATTAATACACATTATAATTAACAATTTATATATAATTTTCGTTTTCAGTTGAATCCTGTACATACAGTTCCAACACTGGATGACAATGGGTTGGTATTGTATGATAGTCATGCCATAATGATATATCTTGTAGATAAATATGCTAAAGACAAATCGTTGTATCCAGAAGATGTAGAGAAACGTGCTTTGATTAATCAAAGACTCTTCTTTGATGCAGCTATTCTATTTGCACGACATTTACGAATAGGGGTAATTAAATAATTTAATAAAGGAAATGAATATATGTATTCACTAATATGTTTTTCTTCAGCTTCCTGTAGTATTGGAAGGAGTAAAGAAAGTGACAGAGAAACAGATACAAGAGCTTAACGAAGCTTATGGGTTTGTTGAAACTTTTCTCCAAAATAGCAAATACATAGCAGGAAGCGATTTATCAATTGCAGATTTCAGTATATTTACCACGATTACAAATGCGAGTGTTTTAGTACCACTAGACGAAGCAAAATATCCTAAAATTAGTGCTTGGAAGAAAACTCTGCAAACATTGCCATTCGCTGATATAAATAAAGTTGGAGGTGATATGTTTAAATCTTTGATTGAAGCGAAATTAAATGAATAATCAAAATAAGATTAAAATACTGGGTTATAATTGCTTTTTTATAAAAATATTTTAGATTGGATTTATTTCTTGGTAACATTTTGAATTTTTATGTTTCGGTTCAGGATTCTTTTAAATTTATAATAATAAATAAAATATTTAAAAATATTTTGTCCAGTTTTACTCGCTAAACAAACAAACAAATATTTTATGGCCAATGGAAAATATTAATTTCTTTTTTCAAAAACTGATTTAACCACCACATTTAAATAGGTAGCTTATTAAACTCCTCACAGAAGCGGTATATATTGTATTTGTCGGATATTTTCCTAGAACCGCAGATATCGCTTGTAGAAAAATTTGTGTTAGTGACTAAATTTTGAACAACTTTCAAAATGTTGATCTGCCTTCCGTCGTCTGTTCATCATATTTCTTGTAGGCACGACAACTTAAAACAGAACCGAACCGCCCACCTTAATAAGGTACGATCAAATTTATATTTCGGTAATACGTTAGCTGGTAGTCCAGTCAATGAAAAAGTTATAGAGAACATTTACGAGGGGAGAAATTTTCTCTTCAGGAATGTGTCGGGGGTAGTTAGAAGGTAAACATACTAAAAGTCCCAGCCCCTAGCACTGCCGCTTCAGGTGGAGAGGGGGGTGGAAAGGTTCCTTTTTTCGATTCTTCGCGATGCGTTGTACGGAAAAAGGTAATCCATGCAAAATTAAACGTAATTAAATTTCCCACAAGAATGTTTATATTCATTTCCTTTCTATGTGTTATAGTTTATGAGATATTCGCCAGCGAAAATCGATAATTAATAAAAAAAAATCAATTATGTACCTTGAATGTTTATATCAAAGTGGTTTACCGTGGTCTGTTAATAAATCACAGTCACAAAACAATCTTTATTTTACAACACTGGACGTATTTACTAACGTAATATTTTGTCGAAATCTATACATTTCCTTAAATATACAGTGTGACTCACTTAAAATGAAGATACCCTTATAACTTTTTCATTTTGTTTCCGATTTGAATCAAATTTGACTCAAGTATAGAACAAACTAGGATCTACTTATCATTCATCTGCTATAAAGGCAAAGCCACCTGCGGTACCAAAATATGAGGAAAAAGATTAAAAATCATATTGATAGGTCTTTCACGTAGCTACCACAAATTGCAAAAACTGGGGATCCCCTTTGCCAGATGAGCTTATGTATGAGAAATCCCCCATCAAAAACCAAATCAAATTTTGGTGTATGTACGTTTGTGGCGCCGATCGGATGTATTACTTCCACGTCCAGTGGAAGTATAGTAACGACAAAAAAATTTTTAAAAATTTTTATTGTCCAATGTCATGAAACGTCGAGATTTTAGGTTTGAGCGAAAAAAAAATTTCTGCCTGTCGGTCTGTCTGTCTGTCGGTCTGTCGGTCTGTCTGTCTGTCGGTCTGTCTGTCTGTCTGTAACTTTTTTTTTGTGCGCACGTTTACTCTGGAACCGTTTAAGATATTGACTTGAAATTTGGTACACATATGTACTTTAACGAGATCTAGAACTAGATTATATTTTCATCTTGTTCCGTCGAAGGGTTGGGGGGTAAAATGGGGTAAATTTGGGGTAAATGGGTAAATCAACCAGGTAAGAGTCCATGAAATTGGTATTTAGTATATACAAGAGAAGCTAAGGTCTCAAAAAAATTTTTGGCATTAGCCACCCCCATTACCACCCCCACCTCCTTATTAAAGGGGATGGAAAAAAATTGTGATTTAGTGTATATACAGGAACCAGAAACCTCAAAATATTTTTTTGCTTCATCCACCCCCCACTACCACCCCCCTATCACCACCCCCACCCCACTACCGATGTGGGGTATCTGGTCGTTATTAATATAACAAAGGCTCATTAGAGCTAAGCAGACTGTATTTTTCCTTTATGTAGTTGATTTGGGATTAATAGGTAAATAAAGTAACTATAAAATGAACGTTAGGTCAGTTAAGCGAGCTTACCACGTGTACTGTTTCTGTATCCTCCTGCTCCGGGGTTGTGATGAATGTCTTGTTCAGAGGCCTCTGTGCTGTTCCAGTGGAGCAATCTTCCTGGGGTTTTCTAACTTCTAAATGTTACATATAATCACGCACACACAACAGATTAAAATATTGACTTCCACAACGAGTCTTTTATTTCTAATTGACTGTTAGAACGCGAGTCGTGTATTCTAATTGACTGCTAGAACGCGCGTCGTTTTCTGATTGACTGCTAGAACGCGCGTCGTCTGTTCTTGTTGACTGCTAGCACGCGAGTGTTTCTATATTCTTCTATCTAAGTATCTAGTGGTGGGGGCAATCTTAACTGACACAAAATGATAGGCAACTAATAAT
The DNA here is from genome assembly GCA_936432065.2 of Rutpela maculata. Classification (NCBI taxonomy): domain Eukaryota; kingdom Metazoa; phylum Arthropoda; class Insecta; order Coleoptera; family Cerambycidae; genus Rutpela; species Rutpela maculata. The sequence continues at coordinate 100,841,652 of OW386286.2, read as the reverse complement.
ACGCAATAAAATATCGTCGAACCTACGATTGATAATTACTAGGCGCAAATTCTTCGATAATTACATTTAATTCTCAACATTCCCCTCACCAAAATACGAGCTATTTTACCAAATCTAAACTAACAAAAAAAAACTAAAGATAAACGAGAAAAACTAAATTACTACTAAAACGCTGTCAATCGACAGGCAGCGGACACAGTTTGACAACTGGTCACTTGAATATGCCAGTGCTCGTTCGTACGCTTACCACCCGGGCTATACCATCAGCTCCTGGATGAGTTTCTGTTACGCGGCCTAACTGCCATTGCAAAGGGGGTAAATTTTCTACCTTTATCAACACTAAAACACCAGCTGAAATAGCTTTCCCCGGGTCTAACCACTTTCCCCTTTGTTGCAAAGTATGCAAATATTCGGAATGCCACCTCACCCAAAAACTCTGGTGCATTCTTTGTAATAATTGCCAGCGACTAAGTCGTGACAACGAAATACCGGTAACGTCTGTATCCGGAACAGCCGTCAATGGCTCTAAAGTAAGGAAATGACCTGGTGTCAGGGCAGACAAGTCATTTGTATCCGAACTAAGCGCAGTCAAAGGTCGCGAATTGAGGATGGCCTCTATTTGTACAAGAACCGTATAGAGTTCTTCATATGTTAAGATTTGTTCCCCTATGACCCTCTTTAAATGTGTTTTTACTGAACGAACACCACTCTCCCATAAACCGCCCATATGGGGCGACGAGTTCTTTGTGAGCTTTCACAAAGTTTGATCCACAATCACTATAAATTTTACTACATCTACCTCGTCTTGCGACGAATCTCCGTAATCCAGATAAAAAAGCCTCGGCGGTCATGTCCGAGACTAATTCTAAGTGCACAGCCTTGGTGGCCATACAAACAAATAAGCACAAATACGCCTTCCTAACCACAGCTCCCCGAACCCTACCCACAGTAATCATTAGTGGACCAGCGTAGTCCACGCCTACGTGAAGAAATGGTTTCAATTGTGATACTCGAACTGCAGGTAAATTTCCCATAGGGGGTTGGAGAGGTGTAGGGTTCGTACGCCAACACCTTACACACTTCGTCAAGACGCTACGAATGGCCCGTTTCGGCGACAATATCCAAAATTGTTGAGCTAGAATCGACTGTACTGTCCGTGGCCCTGCATGTAGGTACTTGATATGAACATTTTCTATAAGAAGCTGCGTTAACCGACAGAAACGCGGCAAGAGTATAGGGTGCTTTCTATCAAACCCCAACTGAGAATGATAAAGCCGACCGCCTACACGTAAAATGTCCTGTTCATCTAAAAATACGTTCAATCTTCTCAAAGGCTTTGACGGCGATAATCGCTTTTTCAACCTTACTATATCTTGACTAAAATGTGAGCGTTGTACGTGACTAACTAAAACGAAAATGGAATTTCGCATTTCTAAAAGAGATAAAAAATTGTCTAAGTGGCGTTGACTAGGATTTCTAAGATTACGAATAAAACGCACCATGTATGCTACTACTCGTTTTATCGTTTCTAAACTGCTATGTTTTTCTAAAAGTTCATCTAAAATGTTTGAATCGACTAAAGTAGTTAGAGTAATTTTTCGTTCTTCCTCCAAGGCTTCGGAAGGAACAGATACATTACTCTCTTTTTCTAACCATAATTCATCGCGACGGTACAAAAAATCGGTGAATGGTGAACTAATTCTGAGGGGAATAACCCCCGGGATGCGTAATCGGCGGGATTTTCTAAAGAAGAAACGTGATACCACGCAGTCGGAGACAGTTTTTCTTGGATATGTGCTACACGATTACTAACGAATGTCTGCCACCTATGTGGAGACGATTTTATCCAAGAAATCGCTACCATGGAATCCGACCAAGCACAAACTCTATGAAATTGAATTTTACTACTATATACAGAGAGACAGAACGATAATAAATCGGCTAATAATACAGCGGCGCACAACTCCAGCTTAGTAATAGAAATGCGTTTGAGTGTAGCGACCCGAGACTTGGCACCTAAGAACGACAAGGATACGTTACCATCCGAATCTAGGGCCCTAATGTAACTTACTGCGGCATAGCCTTTCTCGCTAGCATCGCAGAACCCGTGAAGTTCGCAGCGTAAATTACCCACTACTATACGTCTAGCTAAATGTATGTCCGAAAGCCGTGACAGCTCTGCACGATACTGTTGCCAAGCTCACAAAATATCCGGAGGTGGAGTGTCGTCCCATCCCAAACCTAAACACCATAGGCGCTGTATTAAATGTTTTGTAAAAAATGTGACAGGCGTTAAGATTCCTAAAGGGTCAAAAACTCCAGCTAATTCTGAAAGGATGCTACGTTTGGTACAAGATTTGTCAAGTGTTTGCACATTAAATGAGAACACATCGTTGGCAGGATACCATTTTAACCCTAATATCTTTAAACTTTCTTCCTTGTCAAATGATAACGAACTATGCATTAAATGAGAAGAAGGTAAAGTGGAAAGCAAGGACGCATCGTTGCTCGCCCACTTGCGCAGTTCGAAACCACCCTCTTTTAATAAACCGATCAGCTGGTTTTGCAAGAGAGTAGCTTCCTCGAGAGTATCACTGCCCGTAACTATGTCATCCATGTATGTGTCTACCTTTAATGCGGCGGCAGCTAACGGAAATCTACTAGCACCGTCCTCCGCCAATTGTTGCAACACTCGAATTGCTAAATAGGGTGCACAATTTACCCCATACGTAACCGTTAATAATCTAAAAATTTGTATTTCCTCCCTAGGTGAAAATCGCGAAACTATACGCTGATAATCTACTTGATTAGGATTAACCAATATTTGCCTATACATTTGTTTAATGTCAGCGGTGAAAACAAAGTTATGTAATCTAAAATTCAATAAAATTGTGACTATATCTCTCTGCAATTTCGGACCAGCAAGCAAACTATCGTTTAATGAAATGCCATTGGAGGCCTTCATCGACGCATCGAATACTACTCGCAACTTTGTCGTGGTGCTCTCTGGTCTGAGTACACAATGGTGTGGAATATAAAGTGCGTTGTCTGAGACGGTTTCGTCAGAAACTCGTTCCATGTGACCTAATTCTAAATATTCCCTAAGAAAATTCGAATACTCTAAATGCAACGACGGATTTTTTACTAATCGTCGTTCTAAAGAAAGAAATCTATTAATAGCTAGCTGCTTTGTGTTCGGAAAAAACACACTATTATCCCTGAAAGGGAGAGAAACTACGAACCTTCCACTATGGAATCTATAATGACTATCTAAAAAATACTTTTCACAGATGACGTCATCTGGAGAAAGCCTGGAATGTTCTGGGACATTTTCCAGTTGCCAGAATTTTGTAACTAAATTTTCTAGCGAACTACTATCTACTGAACAAAAGAAAGAATTTACTATTGGAGTAGGTTGCTGTGTATTCCCCATTAAAATATATCCAAACACCGTATTGATAGCTATAGGGGTATTTTCTGCGCCTAGAATCCTCCCACTAGTTAAAAGTAATGGGAAAATATCCGCGCCTAAAAGGAGGTCAATAGGGCCTGGACAATTAAATTTGGGGTCCGCCAAAGTGGCGTTGCACAGATGCGGCCACGCTTCTATATCTAAATGCGCTGAAGGCAAATCTGAACAGATTTTTGGCAAAACTATAGCACTAAGGTCGAATGTCGGAGTAGGTTTACCAACCGGTCGCAAAGTGATGTTTACCCCGGAGGCTTGAGACACTAGTGGTGTCTGACATAACCCTTGAACTGACATTGACGTGTCAAACTGACGAATTCCTAATCTATGAGCACATTTTTGCGAAATAAAACTAAGTTGCGCTCCACTATCTAATAATGCCCGACATTGTTCAAAAATCCCCCTACTATTTCTAACTACTATAAGAGCTGTGGATAATAAAATTCCATTTTTATTACGCACGAAACCCGACAAGGAACTAAAAGAGGTGCTAGGACCTGCGCTACCGGCAGGGTTCAACTCCTCCGCGCGGGAATGACTAGCCGACTCTAGTACCGGTGTACTAGGAGCCTGTGGCTCAGTCTTTCTACTAAAATGCAACATGCTATGATGTTTACTATGACAAGTTCGACATCTAAAATTTGAGCAACATTGTTTGATGCTATGCGCAGCGCTCAAACAATTCAAACATAATCGGAACTGTCTTACTAACTGATAACGTCCTTGAGGATTTTTTTCTATAAACTGTGGACATTTGCTAACTACATGGGATGATTTACATAAACAACAATCTAGGCTTACTAGAGTGTGGTGATCTACTAATATCTATCTTTTTATTTTTTAATCTAGAGGAAGATTGATCCATTTGTTCTAGTGTGACGCAATGGTTTTCTAAGAACTTTACTAACTTCGCATAAGTGGGTATAGTGGTCGTACTACCATGGTGCAATTCAAACCGCGTAAGTATCGCACCATCAAGACGTTTCATGAGCATGTGGCTAAGAATAAAATCCCAGTGGTCAACTGGAAATTCTAAATTACGAAGAGCTGCTAAGTTTTCTTGATAACTATCTAAAAGTTTACGAAGTTCGACTACACTATCGGACGAAATTTTTGGAGCATTTTCTAACTCAGAAAAATAAGCATTAGCTAATAAACGCTTATTTGAATATCTTTTCACCAGGTTATCATATACATCCTTATAATTGCCCGCTAACATCGGCAAATATTGAGCCATACTAAGAGGCGGCCCTTTTAACGAAGACAGTAAATAGTTAAACTTTTCAATGTCTGACAAACTCTCATTTGTGTGAATTAAGGCATCATAAAGCTGAATAAAAGAGGGAAAAGCTTTAATGTCTCCAGAAAATTTCGCCAACTCTATTTTCGGAAGGTTAATGTGACTAGGCACAACCGAAGTAGTATTATGCAACAGCGACACCCTCCTATTATCATCTTTTTCAAAAAGATCTGTATGTGCCGTCTGTATAGCATAATATTGTTTTTCAAAACTACGGAATATTGCATATTCAGCATCTAAATCTGCATCTTTATCAAGCGCTAATATGTTTAAAATACCTGAATAATTTCTATCAAATTCCCCTTTAATAGCTTCCAATTGTGCAAATCTCGACTTAAAGGCAGTATGATATTTTTTATCCGCTAAAGCCCTTTCGCAAATCTCATGAATTTCTTGCAATCTATTTATTTCAGATGTCTGAAACGCCCTATATTTTTTCAATTTGTCTGCAGCTGACATTTTCTACAATGAAATTGAACTATAATTTCGTAACTATTTTCTATGATTGACTAAATTGTGTTTTACTACCACTATAACACAACCCTCTAAGCGATTCCCAAAGTATCTACACTAATCTTGAGTTACGAAAAGAACTAAAAAAGATAATCTAAAAGCCTAAAAGTCTAAATGTGCTCCCATATGAGAGAACACCTCAAAGGCAACCCTTGACGCTACAAACTACACTATGTATGAACAAAAGGAAAATGATCTCTATCCACGGGTACGAGGTTATAAATCACTGAAATATTTCAGAATAAATTTATACTAAAAAAACCGTACCTCTGACTAGCTATAATTGACTAATTTAACCCCTCAACAGTGGGATATTAACATTGCACTCCACGACTATTTGCTGAAATAACAATATCTAAAACAGTTCAGTTTACCACTGGATTCACCATATAAACAAGTAAATGACGGGGAAATTTTAACTTCTTGGAATCTACTAACTGCTAATGTAAACAAACAAACAGAATGGATTAAAAATCGCACCTACTTCTGAATTATTTAACCCAATGCTAAATAATCAGTTTTCAAACTATATTTTAAATTGTGGTAAACAGAACGAAATTAATGCAATGTCGCCTCCTTGCGTGTAAATCTAAATCAGCTGTTACTTCGAACGGAGTGGCAAGCGTACGTTGCGTCTGCGCCGTACAACGAAAAGTAGTTCCTATTTAGAGAGCTCTGGCAGCTACTCTGTTATTGGCTAACAGTTTGAATGCTAACCGACCATCTAACAAAAAAACGTGAAATGGAGAATGCTAATCTAAAACTCCACACTAATATATTCACCTATTAATTATCAATCCGGCTCGAAGGACCAAAAATGGTCGTTATTAATATAACAAAGGCTCATTAGAGCTAAGCAGACTGTATTTTTCCTTTATGTAGTTGATTTGGGATTAATAGGTAAATAAAGTAACTATAAAATGAACGTTAGGTCAGTTAAGCGAGCTTACCACGTGTACTGTTTCTGTATCCTCCTGCTCCGGGGTTGTGATGAATGTCTTGTTCAGAGGCCTCTGTGCTGTTCCAGTGGAGCAATCTTCCTGGGGTTTTCTAACTTCTAAATGTTACATATAATCACGCACACACAACAGATTAAAATATTGACTTCCACAACGAGTCTTCTATTTCTAATTGACTGCTAGAACGCGAGTCGTGTATTCTAATTGACTGCTAGAACGCGCGTCGTTTTCTGATTGACTGCTAGAACGCGCGTCGTCTGTTCTTGTTGACTGCTAGCACGCGAGTGTTTCTATATTCTTCTATCTAAGTATCTAGTGGTGGGGGCAATCTTAACTGACACAAAATGATAGGCAACTAATAATACGCAATAAAATATCGTCGAACCTACGATTGATAATTACTAGGCGCAAATTCTTCGATAATTACATTTAATTCTCAACAGTATCGTTTTATGGGTTTTTGGGGTAGAGGATTTCAAATATTATATTATTAAAGTTCCATAAACAATTATTTTCACATACAAAGTTTTTTTGTTGTGAGTAACTTGAATAGAGAATCTGGATGTGGAAGTAGTGATTCCTTGGGCAGCGGTTTTTTTTTAGAATTCCTAACATTCAAAATGTTTTATTTTTTTCAGCATATTTTGGTACCGCAGGTGGCTTTGCCTTTGTAGCAGCCGAATGTTTTTCTGGTCATAAGTAGATTCTAATTTGTTCTATACTTAAGTAAAATTTGATTGAAATCGGAAACAAAATAAAAAAAGTTATAATTGTATCTTCATTTTAAGTGAGTCTCACTGTATATTTAAGGAAATATATAGATTCGACAAAATATTACGTTGTTAAATACGTCGAGTGTTGTAAAATAAAGATTGTTTTGTGACTGTGATTTATTTAGCAGCCCACGGTAAACCGCTTTGATAAAAATATTCAGGGTACATAATTGATTTTTGGATATAATATAATTAACCATGGTTTTACTAAAAAATGTTACAAATCCACCACGCCCTTGAGATATGTTTTCCGTATACTGAGACTTTTTATAAACTTTTTGAACATGATTTCGTAAAATATCATCATATTTAGAAAGCAATAGACACATTTCTAAAAAGTTTCCTCTTTTTAGTGACAAATTATCACTCATGTTTTCCCCTATAGGCAATGCCTTGTTTGGCTATGAACAATATAATATCAATTATTTGTTTGATTATTATTAATCTATTATTCCGAATTTCACTTTTTTTCAAGCACTGCATTCTATATTCAAGTCATTTTGAGCTTGCAAATAAGCATCAAAAGAATGTCTGTGAGAAACTGAACTCTCGTACTCGGAGATCCTCTGATAAATGTGCCGGAAATCATTAACACCTTCTGTATTAAAATTGGTTTTTATTTTACTGAAAACCATGCAAATGGAACAGAACATTTTTCTCAGTTCTAAAGAATACGATAACCAATGTCTTTGAATTGATTCACCATTTGGTAATTTTCTCAGATACACATTTGGTTTGAAGGGCAGTTCGTTATCCTCTGAAAACGTTGGTTGAGTGGGATGTTTCCTTAAGAACGACAATTTTTCTTCGATTGGAGCTTGCATAGATGGAGGATTAAATATGTTAATTCGAGACATTATCACATCTGGATCAGGATCAGTTTCAATCGAGAATTCAGTTAAAATTCCAGTTGGGGTTCCAGACTCAGGTATTTCATTAAAAATAGTGTCGGTTTTAGAATCTGATGAATCAGTATTTATACTACTGCTGATACTTAAAGTCAAGTCTTTAGAGTCTCCTAGGAGTCCTGAGTTGAGAGCATTTTCAATTGATCTGATTGAAAACTTTCGGGGGATTGTTGATTTTCATCCTTTCTATTTTGTAGAACAAACGTGGTTAGCTGCCTACTACTTGAAGCAGCTGATAAAAGCCGTTTTTTTTCGCAGCTAACGCATAAATACAATGGTCGTTTGGATACAGAGCTACAGTGGCGTTTTTTGCGTACTAATTTTTGTAAAAAATAGTACAAATTCACAAGCACCTAATTCGTTTATCCGATTCAATCGACACAACATGGTACATTGAATGTAGCATTATAGGTTATAAAAAATTTTCATTGGCTTAATGCTGGCCCCATCCTGTGGAGGCACTTTGGCCCACCGGGCATTTGTCCGGTTGCCCGGCGCCCCAGTCCGACACTGGCTTCCTCTATTGTTAGGAGAAGCAAAGAAAATGACAAATAAACAGATAGAAGAGATTAATGAAGCTTATAGGTTTGTTGAAGCTTTTCTTCAAGATAGCACATATATAAGAGGAAGCAATTTATCACTTGCAGATTTCAATATATTTACCTCGATTACAAATGCAAATGTTTTAATACCATTAGATGAAGCAAAATATTCTAAAATTACTGCTTGGAAGAATATTATGAGAACATTGCCTTTCGTTAATATAAATCAAGTTGGAGGTGAGATGTTTAAATCTATGATTGAAGCTAAATTAAAGAAATGATCAAAATAAGATTGGATTACTGGATTCTAATTGCTTTCCTAATAAAAATAAAGTATTAATTTTGCTTAGAGTTATTTCTTGGTGACATTTTGAATTTTTATTTTTATGTTTCGATTTCTTTTAAGTTTATGGTTTTAGGTCTTAAAAACTCTGAGCAAAAACTTATCCAGGGTTATTTATTACTATAATAATACCATTAAGACAACGTAATGGCTTGTAGAATTTTTGCTGTCTCTATACATGAGTGTTTACGGTATTATTACATTCACGTGTTTTTCGGCATTAAAATAATATTTATTATCTATTCTATAAGTATCGAGACATGTTCATATTTTATTGACATTTATTACATTGTATCACCGTTATCTAAAATAAATAATAATAATAATAATAATAATAATAATAATTTTATTAATCAAACAGTAACACCGTAGTGTTTTGACAAGTCAAATAAAAATAGTACAAAAAATGTAAATCAAAAACACGTAAGACTAAAATATATCATATGACATTAGGATAGAGTCCTAATATAGTCAAAGAGAGAACATAACATATAAATAATTAACATATATATACATACATAAAACACAAGTATATAACAAACATTAGGATATGATGTGAATCTAGTCAACACCATAACAAACAACATAAATATCATATAATAACACAAATTTACATATAATTAAAATCTGTTAGATTATAGTAAGCATTGGCTAAAAGATGCAGTTTTAATTTTATTTTAAACTGTCTAATGGGCAATTCCTTAACAGTATTTGTATTTATAAATAAATTGCTGTTCCAAACTCACTCTTGTAGAAATTCGAAATTCGAACTCTTTTCACCGATGGCCGGTAACAGGTTAGCGATTCGTCCGACACGTACAGAATACTCCCTTAAGAAACTGTCAGTTGAACTGAAAAACGACGTACATACGATAAATACTTAATCTTATATGAGGTTAGTTATAAATGTGTAGAAGTTGTAATGGACTTGGTAAAATGCGAATACCTATGTAATTAATATTTTTCTCGACTATGACCCAATACACTTTGACCTGGTGTCACTGAGATTAAGTGTAGAGCCAATTAATTTTGTAATTTTTATTGGTCAAAAAGGTCAGGGGCGGGCTGGCCCACCGGTATAGCGAGTCAATTCCTGGTGGCCCGCTCTAATATGCCGCTAGCGCCGGCTCCTCTAGAGCGATGATAAATTAAATTACCTATTGTTTAATATAATATGATATGATATGATCTTACACTTAGTTGCCGGCGCCGCGCCACATTTAGATTTATGCTTTCTTTCAATATATTCTTAATGAATAGGTATTGCATACAAAAAAATAACTTACCGTGTCCCGTTGGTAGTAGCTTTGACATATTTGAAAATCGGATTTGAAGATCGGAGCGATGAGCGGTCTTTTTGTCGGCCAGTAGGGTTGGAAGTGTGTGAAAAAGGTCTGATCCAACGAACTCTTACACAACTGGAAATGCGGCTATCTTGTTTTCCTACGAGTACGCTTGAGTTAGGCGTAGTAGAAAAGAAACTATCCACGAGAGAGATTCGCATTTTTTCTGGCGTATTCTTGTTTACTTGAACTTACGAGATAACTAACTTCTACCTGGCGAATACATGTGTATGATCTGTTAGTTATAAAATTGTTTATCTAAATTTAATTTTATGTAGGAACAGAATACATGAGATATGGTACGGCTACGGTAAATGTCTACAACGTTATCTTAGATATTGTAATAATGTACGGCATAACCAACTGCTTTTCTAAAAACAAAATGTGATTATGATTAATTTTCCTTTTCGCCTTTAAATTTTAAAGAAGAGGACAGTTTGCCTTTACAAGCACTGCAAACGTTAGGTTCGAAAATAGCAACATTCAGTAAGTATGTAGCCAAAGAAGTGGGCTATGTGATGAGCTAATAAATTTCGCGAATAGTTGAGAGAATTAGGAAAAACATTCGTGAACGCATATGAGCAACATTATGAAGTTGGAAGGTGGCGATTTTAAAATCTGCAAAACTTCAAAAAGTTGTAGCAGCTGCGCGGTATGCCGTTAAATTATTTACATTTTTGTACATTATCCAAGGTCTGTCGCGTTTTAAAAGTACGTTGCGTTTGAAATTAATAATTTGTAGAAAGGAATATGTGCGCTAATATAATCCTAGCCTAACTTCAACTACCATTAATAATAGTAATAATGAAAATAATGGCAGTAATAAATTACTTGATAGCCCTAAAGTCCAGCGCCGCTAACTTGTATTCAAAATCAGCAACGCTCAAAATTTTTAAATTAGTTGGTCTTGTAATATCCCATTCAAAGCACATTTTGATTCTCTACTCAGCGAAGTATATTTTTTCCAGCAAGAATTAGCATCATCACATTGACAAGGTATGATTTTATCATTTTTGCACTTAAAATACATACAAAATAATAATGTTCTCACAAATCTGTCTAAGTACGCCCCTCATAATTATAAAATTGCATTCTGAGATACGAGCTCTGCTTTTAGACAGACAAACATACATTTAAAAATGTTTTCAATTTCAAACAAAGGACTCCGCAAGGTGGCAATGGAAATTGGTTGTCGGTTAATTTCGCTCAAATTTTAGTATGATTTTCCTTTGATCTTCTTGAATAAAAGTCTCTTTGGGCATAACCTTCTAACTACTTTCCTTTAAGCTACAGAAGCTTCAGAAAATTAGTCCGTACGAAAGTTGCAAAAAAGGGTAGCGACCAAACATGGCTACCCACCGTTTTCGAGGGCGGCCAACACGATGATGGTAGTCACGCGGTCCCTACACCCCAGTTTTCCATTTTTCGTTGTCAGGCATGCGAGGACTTGTTACACCGGATTTTTTTTTGAGGAAACTCAATATGTCATGTAAAATTTCGCATTCATACATACCAACGATCCCGGGGGTTGAAACCACCCCGTCCCTCAATACCGCAACATGAAAAAAAGCATCAAAATGTGCTGAAAATTATTTTTTACAAGTTTTCAAGGACGGGGAACACGATGCTGATATTACTTAGCCTCCCACCCCCAACCAACTACCCCCAAATGCATAAAATCACCCTGTTTCACATTAAATTAACGTTTAATAGTAATCATATATGACGTATGCCTAGCATAAGAAAAATGATGTACATAATGTAAAGTAAATGTACAATAAAAAAGTCGAAAAGTCGACTATGCATATAAGTACTAACGACATGCGCATAACCCGTCCTATCAAACTTCTCTTCAGCTACAATAAAAAATTCTCTCCCTAAAAAAGTTGATCCAATGAGCGCTTGTGATCTCACTATAAGAAAAACCGATGGTTTTGGGCATGCAAAGGTAGTTTTTGAGGACTAAGAGAGAAAGCGACGCCAGGATCGTGCTCTCCACCTTTGAAAACGGGGGAGACTTTGAAAATCTTCTCTTTGAGGGACACTTTAGGATTGAGGGAGGCGGTGGTTTCAACCCCCGGGGGTCGCTAGGATATCTGGTTTTACAGGACATATTGAGTTTCCTCAAAAGAAACTTTATTCAACAAGTCCTCGTACGCCTGATAACGAAAAATGGGAGATAGGGATGGTATAGATATTAAAGTTTGGAAAATAATATCTAATGTATAAAAATCTCGTGTCACAGTGTTTGTTATCGAACTCCTCCGAAACGGCATGACCGATTTTTATGAAATTTTTGGTGTATATTTGGTAGGTCTGAGAATAGGTCGTAGGCTATTTTTATACCCCTAGGTGATAAGGGTGGCCGTATCCAGAAATGTTCTTTTTATTTTTTGGACAAAAATTTATAATTTATATGGCAAAACAACGTTTGCTGGGTCAGCTAGTACACTCAAAGAAAATTATAGGTAAATTCAACCAAAAAGAGCATATGAAATCGCGCCTATCTAGTTTCATAGTTAAATCAATCAGTAAAGAATAGTCATACAACTTTATTTGTTTTCGTAAACAAATAGTAGTTTAATAATCATATCTTCTTGTAACAAATTAAATAGTACAATGACATTTTTTTATGTTCACTAACCATTTTCAATTTGGTCTACAATTAAATAGTACAACGACTTTGTTTTTTGTTCACCAACTAATTTTTAGGTTGATCTACACTTTATTGTATGATGAAGTTTTTTTTGGTTAGCCAAAATCTCAGTATTGAGACATCAGACCACCCAAACCAAAGATTAGAGATCGTTTATAAGACTACGTGGTAAGCAAGCAAATTTTATGGTAATTCTTTTAGAACTTCTAGAAGACGACAATAATATTGGTTTGTCTACCAAGTACAATAGTACAGCGAACTAATATATATTATTAATTAAAATAACAATCACCTCTTGTTTAAAAATACCATCAATATAGTTTGGTTTAACAAAATTAACGATAATGTTAGTTAACCATTTTTTTTGTTGAATTTACCCATACTATTTCTTTGAGTGTATATCTATAATAATTATTATTATATATTATAATAATGTATATATTCGAAGATAAATAAAGTTTTAGATTAACATTTGGTATAATATATGTTATTATTTTTTAAAATTTCAAAATTGTTGTTCTTTTTGTTTCTTGATTCCCCTTGGTTACTTGAAGTCCTTGAATCTTATATTTACTAGTAAGTGAACTGATCGCCACATTACTCCCCCGCTAAGAAAAAGAACAGTCAGTCATTTCATTCGTCAATAGCAAAACGAACTTTCTTAATCGACGCACAGTGATCAAGAGGAGAAATACTAGATGTCTTTTTCAAGGCACTAGTATAAAAGATAAATAAAGTCTCCCTCATTGGAGACACCATTTATTTACCTTTCCTTTCCTTTCCTTTTCCCGTTTATCACACTAAACATAACTAATACATATTTCATTTCAGGAAGCCAGGACATTACTGTGCGACGGTGTAGTGACATCGCATTTGTCAGTTAGTAAATATGCTGGTTTAATCCTATCAATATTTACCGTGACGAGTTTAGTTCCTTTAATAAAAGTAACCAACTTATCTGTACGGGACAAAACTTTATGTGGTTCATCGTACAGAGGGGAAAAAGATTTTTTAAAACGTTCTTTCCGAACGAAAACAAAACTACAAGTCGAGATGTCTGAACTGACAAATGATTTGTAATTAACATGGTGAAAAGGTGGAATGAACGTTAAATTATTAAAAGAAGTACTTAATTTAGTAATAAGAAATATCCGGACAAGTATATGATTTAATAAAAAATTCACCAGGTAGTCGTAATGTTTGACCAAAAACAAGTTCTGCGGAGAACATTGCAAATCGTCCTTGGGGATCGTCCTCAAAGCACGATAGGAAGCTCATATACCCAATGTGGCGTGGAAGCTTTAGCTCTTAAAGCAGTTTTAAGAGACTTGTTAAACCTTTCTATCATGCCGTTGCTGCTCTGGTGATATGCGGTCGTACGAATTCTATGAAATCCCAAAAATTTTGAAAATTCTTGGAATAATTTCGATTCAAATTGAACTCCCTGATCCGTTGCCACTGTGACAGGGCCACCGAATCGGCAAACGTAATTTTGAAATAACGTACGCGCTACAGTAATATCATGAAGTGGATAAGCTTCAAGCCATCTAGTAAAACGTTCGATCACAGTAAGAATATAAGAACAACCTTTAGAAGGAGGTAATGGTCCTATTAAATCTATATGTATGTGGTCGAAGCGTCCTTTAAGGATATCGAAGTTAGCTATCGGACTTTTGGTATGTCGTGTCACTTTATTAGTTTGGCAGCTAATACAAATTTTTTCCCAGAGGTTACAATCTGAAGTCATTTTAGGCCAAAGATAATTTTTAGAAACTAACGTTCTAGTCACCTTAATGCCAGGAACCGTATTTTCGAGCTTGACCGAGGCGATGTCGTGCACGAAAATATGAGATTGTCGCATGAAAATATACGTTTCGTATTTTCAAGCATATGAACTCGTATGCGAACCTTCCGCATGCGACTGATTTTGGGCGAGATGCAACGGATGGGGGTTTAGTACACGATAAAGCGATTTCGTGTACGAATGTAGGCAAAGTGGTCGTTTTGGTTTCTTTTGTTATATATTATATTTATTATATATAATATTATACTTATTATATATAATATATCCAGTTTAGGTTTTTGCTGTGGTTTGTTTATTATTTAGGGACTTGTAGACTTATTTGAGGTAAATTTACCACTCTTCAATTCCGGGTGAACCTCAAGAAAATCCACCATTTCTTTTATCTGGTCTGCACTAATATATCCCACCCGCTTATCCGCTGATTGCTTGTGCATTATAAATTATAATATTCAGTCTGGTAATCCGATCAACCCAAAATCTAGAATTCAACAATAATGACATACAATATCATAACCTGAAAGTATCGCCGCATTCAAATATAACAGCTGATTAGTATTAGTGACATTAGTGTTTTCTAGGGGTTTCAAGCCCATTTGGTTGCACAAAGCAGCGTTGCCACATTTGCCATACGACATTTTTACGTGTGCGAAAAACAAATCTCGGATGGTGTTCGAAAATACCACTTCAGAACTAGAAGCGAAATTTTTTAAACGAGTTGGGTGCCTAGTATTTCGCATGCGATAAATATCGATCGAGCTCGAAAATATGGCCCTTGGGTGAGATAAACCATGAAAAATATCAAAAATTGTCCGTCTATAAACGATCGGAACATAAGGACGCAGTTTAGGGCGGGAAACGTTGTTGACCGAGGCGATGTCGTGCACGAAAATATGAGATTGTCGCATGAAAATATACGTTTCGTATTTTCAAGCATATGAACTCGTATGCGAACCTTCCGCATGCGACTGATTTCGGGAGAGATGCAACGGATGGGGGTTTAGTACACGATAAAGCGATTTCGTGTACGAATGTAGGCAAAGTGGTCGTTTTGGTTTCTTTTGTTATATATTATATTTATTATATATAATATTATACTTATTATATATAATATATCCAGTTTAGGTTTTTGCTGTGGTTTGTTTATTATTTAGGGACTTTAAAGTAGACTTATTTGAGGTAAATTTACCACTCTTCAATTCCGGGTGAACCTCAAGAAAATCCACCATTTCTTTTTTCTGGTCTGCACTAATATATCCCACCCGCTTATTCGCTGATTACTTGTGCATTATAAATATAATATTCAGTCTGGTAATCCGATCAACCCAAAATCTAGAATTCAATAATAATGACATACAATATCATAACCTGAAAGTATCGCCGCATTCAAATATAACAGCTGATTAGTATTAATGACATTAGTGTTTTCTAGGGGTTTCAAGCCCATTTGGTTGCACAAAACAGCGTTGCCACATTTGCCATACGACATTTTTACGTGTGCGAAAAACGAATCTCGGATGGTGTTCGAAAATACCACTTTAGAACTATAAGCGAAATTTTTTAAACGAGTTGGGTGCCTAGTATTTCACATGCGATACATATCGATCTAGCTCGAAAATATGGCCCCTGGGTGAGATAAACCATGAAAAATATCAAAAATTGTCCGTCTATAAACGATCGGAACATAAGGACGAAGTTTAGGGCGGGAAACGTTACACCAAATAAACTTGTCAGAATATGGAATTTTTATTTTCTTTAAATGAAAAGTTCTCTTTGTGTTCGATGAAGTATCTGACAGTAAGAATTTAAGGTTAAAATCATCTTGAGCTGTGCTCAATAAATTTAAGTCAAAATTAATATACTAATACTAACTTAGACTTTTGAGTTACAATTGGAGAAACCCATTGTTGTAAAGAAGACGTATCGTGCTCGCGCGATAAGGTGTCGGCAACAATATTATGTTTCCCACTGATATGTCTGATCTCACATGCAAATTGAGCAATTGAATTCATGTCTAATTTGTCGAGGGGATCTTTCGGTTTTAGTGAATAATGCTTTGACCAAAGGTTTATGGTCAGTAAAGCAAATAAATGTACGACCTTCAAGTAAAAACCTGAAATGTTTAATCGCTGTGAATAAAGAAAGAAGTTCTTTATCAAAGGCACTGTATTTTGTCTGTGCTAAGGTAAATTTTGGTGAGAAAAAGGCTAACGGAGCAAGAACACTTTCGCCATTGCGCTGTTCAAGAACTGCCTGACGTCGGGGTCACCAATTTATAGATATTAAAGTTTGGAAAATAATATATCTATAATAATTATTCAGAATTCACTTGTTAAATAATGTATATATGTTATATAAAATTATACGCTTATTACCAAGACTTAGCCATAACAAACCTTCACAGGTATATCATATTACATGATAACGACTTCTCTTATTAATCGCTTATCTTAGAGATATTATGTTTCACCTTTGTTTCTCACATTTTATGATGACTGTCGAATTGCATTTCCTTTGTTCTATATTTTGCTTACTCAGGTTCTGAATGTTATAAATACGACTAGATATGCTTTGTAAAGTCAGTTATTAAACTCACTTACAATGAAACACTTCTAATTATTATTATATTCCTTCTCCAAGAGCCAACGTTGGCTCCATGTAACTAAATAAAAGTTTTTAAAAAGTCATTCATGTGAACCGTGATCTAACATTGGCGCAGTCGGTAGGATCCGTAAACATCATCAGAACAAGAAGCCTAACTGGTAGTGAAGCGTAAGAGAACAAGGAGAACATCTGCAGAAGGTGCCTAACTAGTGCGTGTACATCTACGAGAACAAGGAGACCTTCCTCGCTGGTGGTGGCGGATCCCAATCCCTTGACGGACGAAGAACCTACCCATGGAAACGAAACTAACGTAAGTCATTTTAAGAATCATCTCGTACCATTTTATTATTTTATTATTTTTCGCAACTTATTTTATTAAAAGTGTATTATACTGCTAATACACTCGGCGCACAAAGCCAGTTCTCTTGTCAAAGTGAGTCCATTCCTTTACAAACGCAACGAAACAAGTTCATTTAATTTTAAGTCTATTTATTTTCGTATTATACTGCTAATACGGTACAATTGTGTATTATACAGTTAATGCACAATTTCTCTACGCACGCAACGTAACAATCCAATTCAATTTAATTTTCGTATCATACTGCTGATACGCAATCAATTACCTTGCAATTCAAACAATTTCTAAATACACAAAAGCAAAATGCCAGATAGAGCTCAACCAGAGACAGCTCAACCAATAGCACCGGCATCAGCCAAACAACAACAACAACTACAACAACAACAACAACAACAACCACAACCAGAGCAAATTGAGCCTTACAAGCTTTCTGAAATATTTTCTCTAATACCTGAATTCGATGGCAATGCCATTAATTTACAAACATTCCTCAACTCCTGTCATTGCGCCCAAAGCATGGCAAACGGAGATCAAAAAATCCTTTTGACCGTCCACATAAAAAATAAATTGAAAGGCAAAGCTGCCGAATTAATCAATTCACGTAACCCTGGCACCTGGCCAGAAATCAAAGCACTATTGGAAACCCACTTTGGGGATTCCAGAGATCTAACGGCCCTAATTCAGGACCTACAACGAATTCATCAATTACCCGGTGAATCCGCTTTAACATTTGTTTCGCGTTTACAAACGCACAATGCGAAAATGCACGCTGCAGTGCAAAAGCAAAATTTAACCTCGACACAAAGAACCGCACAATCCGACCTCATCGAAACGATGACTTTAAATAACTTACTAACGGGTTTAGAACCAAACTTAGGCCGTATCATACGTGCCAGCAACCCTCCAAATATATTGAAAGCTGTAAGTAGAATTCGTAGAGAGCTACAACTCTCTTATTTCGAGCAACAGAAATTTCCGAAAAATAGTCCGGTCAAAAATCCCGCTTTACAACAAAAACGACCAACTTCAAATTTCCAACAAAAATTCTGTTCATTTTGCAAGCGCAATGGACATGTAATAAATGAATGTCGTACAAGGCAACAGCAACTGTCTATGCCATCGACATCAAATTTCCAGAGACCAAATTATCTAGGAAACCCAAATTTCCAAAATTTCTCTCAAAACAATCAATTTGGTCAGAGGACATTCCCTCAAAACCAACCTAATCAACCTCAAAATAGGCCCTCAGCTATAAGGCCGAATCCAAACTTTAACCAACAAAGACCGTCAGCTATTCAACCTAACCCGAATTTTAACCGCTTTAACCAGCAAAAAGCTCATCATTTAAATTACGAACCTTACGATAATTATGCCGATCAATTTAATCAATACAATGACTATTCACCCGATTATCAAAATGTAAGTGACAGTTATGAAAATTACGATTTAGACAACGCTCAAAGCTTTTCAGAGAATTATACAGCTAATTCCCCATATGAACAGTACGAGAATTATACTGCTAATTCTCAAACGCCACAGGAGGATTATACTGTTAATCGTCAGGATTTTCGATTAGATCCGGAGTACCCCACGGATACTCCAACACAGCAAACAGACCAATTCGACCAAATAACAAATCAAATACGAACGATGAATCTCAACGACAGTTTCGACCCGTCGCTGAACTTCCCGGAACAAGGGTTCATGTAGAAACGCTATCACACTCATTGTTGACCGTAAATTTAAAAAATCTATACTACATTAAAGACATCACAAACAAATTCAAAATTCTAATCGATACTGGCGCAGGTATCTCTATCTTTAAACCAAAAACAGCGGAAAATTACAAACGGAGATTTTCAGAAAACGTAATTATACAAGGTATAACCGATCAGAAAATTACTATTAGTGAATCTGTTCTTATACCCTTCACTGATAACGACCCACATAAAGTTTACATCTACGACCTAGATATCAATTTTGATGGACTGATAGGAGCTGATTTCCTAAAGCACTATCATTGTATCGTCGACATAAGAAATAAACAATTAATAACCAATTTCAAAACGGTACCACTTTTCAAAGTAACCGACGATTCGTCGAAACCCGAATACGACAAAATCCAATCAAACCACAACCCTAATCAAAATAAGATCCAAATTGAAGGCCGTACCGAAAAAATTTATAAACTAAAATGTAACCTTAGAAACACTGACGCTATTTTGCAAGCGCAAGAGAATGAAAAAGTCCGTTTACCTAATGCTCTTGTTAAAGTAAACGAAAACGGAGAATTTTTAACAACAATAATCAATGCTAATGTCATCCCGAAGACTGTCGATTTTTCCAATTTAAATTTAGAACCTTTACAAAAATTTAAGTCAATTTTTAACTTAAACACGCAAAACCCCGACCAACAACTAACGACGGACAGATCCTTCGAAATCAGGAACGAATTGCGCTTGGATCATCTAAACGAAGAAGAGGCCGAAATAGTAACGCAGCTTTGTTTAGACTTTCAAGATATATTCTATTTAGAAGGAGACAATTTGACCTTTACTAATGAAATCAAACACCCTATTGACACCGAAAATTCCCGACCGATATTCACTAAATCGTATCGATATCCTCAGGTCCATAAAGAAGAAGTTAAGTCCCAAGTATCGAAAATGTTAAGTCAAGGTATTATTCAACCCTCAATCTCACCTTGGTCCTCTCCTGTCTGGGTAGTTCCCAAAAAACTGGACGCTTCTGGTAAACAGAAATGGCGCGTCGTAGTCGACTACCGCAAACTCAACGAGGTTACAATTGGTGACAAATATCCTCTGCCCAACATTTCCGATCTTTTAGACCAACTTGGCAAATGCCAATATTTCACAACCTTAGACTTGGCTTCTGGTTTTCACCAAATTGAAATTAATCCCGCAGACATTCAAAAAACTGCTTTCACAGTGGAAAATGGTCATTTTGAATTCGTAAGAATGCCTTTTGGACTTAAGAATGCTCCATCAACGTTTCAAAGAGTGATGGATAACATTTTGTTAGGTATCCAAAATGAACGATGTCTCGTTTATATGGACGATATTATTGTTTACTCCCCTACTATTCACGAGCATATTTCTCGATTAACAGAAGTATTCAAAAGATTACAGAAAGCCAATCTCAAAATTCAATCCGACAAATGCGAGTTTCTCCGCAAAGAAGTCGCTTGTTTAGGACATCTCATTACAAAAGACGGCGTAAAACCGAATCCTTCGAAAGTTGACGCTATTCTAAATTTCCCTCAACCAAAAAATCAAAAGGAAATTAAATCATTTCTCGGCTTAGCCATATATTATAGGCGCTTTATCCCTAATTTCTCCAAGATTACCAAGCCCCTAACAAAACTACTACAAAAGGACATACCATTTCTCTTCGACAATGATTGTATAAATTCTTTTCAAAATTTGAAACAAACATTAACGACAACTCCGATATTGATCTACCCCAACTTTGATGAACCTTTCGTTCTAACCACTGATGCGAGCGCATTTGCCGTCGGCTCAGTGCTGAGCCAGGGGCCTATTGGCAAAGATTTACCCATTGCCTATGCTTCTAGAACCTTGTGCAGCGCAGAGACTAAGTATTCAACGATTGAACGCGAGCTTTTATCGATAGTATGGAGTGTAAAGCACTTTAGACCATATCTGTATGGTAGAAAGTTTAAGCTTGTAACCGACCACAGACCACTCACCTGGCTATTCTCTATAAAAGACCCAGGAAGCAGACTTGCCCATTGGCGACTCAAATTAGAAGAGTACGACTACGAAATAATTTATAAACCAGGCAAAATCAATAAGAACGCGGACGCACTTTCCAGAATCAAAATTAATCATTTTTCCGAATGTTCCAAATTCTATTCAAAGGTCCTAGCCGCGAATGACGAAGAGTCAGACGATGACGAAAACCCAGACGATAACAACGAAATCACTAATGAACAAATTTCCCGAGAATTTGAAACTTTCACCAACCTATATAAAACAACATCTTTAATAGACTATTCAAAAATCAAAGCCTCAAACAAACAACTCTTATACCGAGAACATAAAGATATTATAACCTTCTTCCAACAAAATAACTTACAAGACCTACATCACAAAATTATTGAGGACATATTCGAAGAAAACCCCGAATTTCATAACGATAAAATCAATATTGTATCGAGCAAAACAGTCAGACATAGGAGATATTTTATCATTCCTCTACCTTTTGATATCGAATCTGTAATTGAACATCTATTTTTGGTATTATTTAAAAATCAAGATGTTTTAGACCTTTCTAAGACATACTTTGTCGAAAATAACCTAGACCTCCCCATACTCGAAATTCTATCATTCATTTTTGCAGAAAAAGATTTAAAAGTAGTAATTTGTCAAGATATCGTCAGAACTGCCGACGAAGATGAAATCCCAATTATATTGGAGCAAAATCATTTTGGTAAAAATAATCTACACCGCGGAATAAATGAAAAGATTCGAAGAATTAGAGAAAAATACACTTGGCAAGGTCTAACTAAAGACGTTGAAAATTTTATAAAAAATTGCAAAACTTGCCAAAAGACTAAAGTATTCCGGAAAAACCTTAATAACCCTCTAGTAGTCACAGAAACTCCAAGAACACCATTCGAAAGAATCAATATCGATCTATTTGAATTCCCCACTCGAAATTACGCTTTAACCATTCGCGACGAATTAACCAAATTCACGCAAGCATATGCAGTCCCGGATAAATCCGCAAAATCTGTCGTAAACACTTTGTTGTTATATTTTCAACATTATGGTACCCCATTAAGAATCCATTGCGATTACGGTGGCGAATTCGACAACCGTTTGCTAAAAGATCTCTGCACCCTCTACGACATAAAATTAACTTATTCAAGCGTAGGACATCCCCAATCGAACGGATCAATAGAAAGATTTCATGCTACCTTAGCTGAAATGATAAGAATTCATAAAACTGAAAACCCGAATGAACATCCGTTCACGATTTTACCATATGCAGTAATGTGTTATAACAATTCGGTAAATAAAACAGACGGTTTCACCCCATATGAACTTATCTTTGGTCATACGTCTAACAGACCACCTGAAACTTTATATAACCAAAAAGAGTTAATAACCAAATACGTTAGAGATTTAAACAACAGAATATCCCACTACTATAAAATAGCCCGTAGTCGAACACAATCTCAAAAAGAGAAAGCAAAAGTTCGCAGAAATGTTTCCCAAAAACGACCTGAATACAAAATAGGTGACTTAGTTTATGTAAAAGAATCACAAATTAAGAACAAACTACAAAACAAATTTAACGGTCCCTTTAAAATAAAAGAAATTTCTCAAAATTCTGCTACCTTACTAAATCTCGAAACAAAACAAGAAACTAAAGTAAATTTTGATAGAATGAAACCATATACTGAAAATTAAATTTATTTTCAGGTTTCTCCTGCTGTTCGGATCAGCACTCTGTCAATATAAAATTACCCCGATCAATAACACTGTTGGTGTATACTACCACCAAGACACGGACATCGACAAATGACAAATGGACTCTGCTAGTGCATAAAAACATTTCATCCCTCAAAATAGCTTTTGACAAAAATCAAAATATCTTAAACAGAATCTTGTACACTCTCAATAATGGTGATCACAAGTCAATTATTTTTACGAGTGAAATTAAAACAGACTTTAACCTTTTGACGCAAATATCCAACTCTATAAAAACAAAATTTGACGAAATCTTTTCAGACACAAAAAGATATAAACGAGGAATACTTAACGGTATCGGTACAATATTCAAATCCATAACTGGAAACTTAGATGCTGAAGATGGCCAGTACTATACTAATTGTATAAATAAACTAAATAACGACGAACATCAATTGGAAAACTTAATCAAAAATCAAATTTCAGTTACAACTTCTGTTATTAAAAACTTCAACTCGACTATACAAAAATTACAAATTGACGAGGAAACGTTTAACAAAGATCTCGAAGAAATCGAACACACAATTCAAACCATGACTCAAGCTATCGAGGCTGCTCACATAAAACTAAAATTCATATACATTTCTGAACAACTAATGGCAAGCTATTTGTATATCGAAGATAATTTGAACGACATTTTGAATTCAATAACATTTGCCAGATTAGGAATCATTCACACTTCAATCATAACCCCTAATCATTTGGTAACAGCATTACAAGAAATTTCACAGAGCTTACGTAGGAACAATTTGCCTCTCCCCATTAAATTATCGGCAGTTGCTAAGTATTTGGATATTATTGAATTACAAGCGAAATGGATTCTAACTTAGTATTTGTTTTAACAATATCACTTGTTGAACCTCAAAATTATAACACCTATCGCCTATATCCTATCCCGATGCTTGATAACAGAACTGGTCTGCATCACATTTTATCTATTTCACAAAAGTATATCGCAAGAGACGATGATTCTTTAATGTACATACCTATACAAAATTTGAAAGAATGCAAACCTCTTTATTTTGGAACCAAACTATGTTCGAACCTGTTTGCCTATCCTATCGACCAAAATGCCATATGTGAAGCCAGAATACTAAAACCGTTGCCGAAACTTCCAGAGAACTGTCAAACTTCCTTCATTATTAGTCAGGGATACAACGTACAAGAACTTGAAGACAACACATCGCTAGTAATTAATTCCGAACCACTTCACATCACCATCAACTGTCCAAAAAGGAGAATCCACGACAGAGTTAATCAACAAAAATTCCATCATCAAACTACAACCAGGATGTTACGCCTATGCAGGCATTACTCGAATACAAGCCAGTGCCAAAGACTTCTCCGAAATTAAGGACAATTCACATCCTATCCAAATTCCTTTTGAATGCTGTAATCACATGCCCGACAAAATCGAAATTCCAAAATTGAAACCACTCAAATTAAACAATCTCGACGTAGAAGATCTAGATATTGCAAAAACCAAATTGGACCAATATTCCAAAGACCTGGATGACCTCATAAATGAGCCTTTTGTGACCAAACACGTATCTTGGTTCACGTATTTCATAATCACTCTCATCATCCTGTTAGTTGTACTTTACATAACTTGTAAATGCAGAAGAAGAAGATGTAGAGCATTGCGAATCCAACCCTCAACGGACAACCCTCCTTCACCTCCTTCAGAGCGAAGCAGAGTTTTTACCAAATTCCCTAGATTGATCCCTCCAAGAAAGCGACCCGGTATTAAACCTCAAGAAGAAGAGGACATCGAGTTAACATAGACTTTCATATGTGGAGTTTTACCCTTGTCTATTAATTTAGACCATTGTATTTTATTCTTATCACATTTATGTAATGTACTACTCGCTTATTATTATTATCATTTACCAATTTTAACTTTTATGTATTTTATTATTTGGCTTTGTATTCATTCAACATTGTTTCAATTTATTTTGCATTATATTCATTTAACGTTTCTAACAATTTTCAAAAGTTGCTGCATAACATCAACTTTTTTATTAAGGGGGAAGTTGTTATATAAAATTATACGCTTATTACCAAGACTTAGCCATAACAAACCTTCACAGGTATATCATATTACATGATAACGACTTCTCTTATTAATCGCTTATCTTAGAGATATTATGTTTCACCTTTGTTTCTCACATTTTATGATGACTGTCGAATTGCATTTCCTTTGTTCTATATTTTGCTTACTCAGGTTCTGAATGTTATAAATACGACTAGACATGCTTTGTAAAGTCAGTTATTAAACTCACTTAGAATGAAACACTTCTAATTATTATTATATTCCTTCTCCAAGAGCCAACGTTGGCTCCATGTAACTAAATAAAAGTTTTTAAAAAGTCATTCATGTGAACCGTGATCTAACATATATTCGAAGATAAATAAAGTTTTAGATTAAAATTTGGTATAATACATGTTATTATTTTTTAAAATTTCAAAATTGTTGTTCTTTTTGTTTCTTGATTCTCCTTGGTTACTTGAAGTCCTTGAATCTTATATTTACTAGTAAGTGAACTGATCGCCACAGATGGTTTTATGCATTTAGGTAGGTGGGTAGTTGGTGAGGCTAAGTAATATCAGCATTGTGTTCTCCGCCCTTGAAAACGCGTAGAAAACAATGTTCAGCATATTTGGATGTTTTTTGCAAGTTGCGGTATTGGTTTCAACCCCGGGGGTCGTTAGGATGTCTGATTGCGAAATTGTACATGGCATATTGAGAGTCCTCGCATGCCTGACAACGAAAAATGAAAAAAAAAAAGAAATGACTTTTTGCGTTTAGGGGTGGTTCGAGGGTGGTAGGGACCTCGTGACTATCATCATCGTGTTGGCTATCCTCGAAAACGGAGGGTAGCTATGCTTGGTTGCTTTGAGGTTTAACTCTTTTTCACTTTTACTTTCGTATGAACTAACCTTCTGAGGCTTCTGTAGTTTAAAGAAAAGGAGTTACAAGGTTATGCCCATGGAGACTTTTATTCGGGAAGGTCAAAGGAACATCATACTAAAATTTGAACGAAATTAACCGAGAACCAATTTCCATTGCCACCTTGCGGGGTCCTTTGGATCGGTATCTTCATTTTATTATTTTTGAGTAGAGCAAAACCTATCTCAGTCATTGTCGTGTATTTTTATTAAAAAAGAAGTGATCGGTTTTTCTAGAAGTCGTATTAGGCATTGTTTCAATTAATAAACTAATGCAATATTATTGATCAACCCTTATATTTAAAACTTAACAACATTTTGATTTATGGTTTTCATATTACAGCCTCTTCAAAATTTCATTTTTAAAATTAAATAATCAATACCTTTAAAACGAATTGTTTTCCGAAAAAAAAACATAATTCCTCATTTTCTATTTAAATTTACTTTTTATATCACCCAAGGTTATTGACACTTTCAAATTTCATAGGTCAAGGATTTTCCCTGAAGAATTACAAACAATTTTGAACCATCAGCTCTGCAAATTATTCGAGCATTAAGGACTACCGATTCTGAAAAGTATCGATAAGATGAGGTGGTAGAAAAAGGGAATTTAAAGAGAAAATGAAGAACGACTTTTTTCGGAAAACAATTCATTTTCAAATTATCGACTATTTAATGTTTAACAAATGTAATCGAAAAATCACAAATCAAAATATTGCTTTTTTGGATATAGAGGTTCTAAAGGATGCTGATCAATAATATTGCATTAGTTTTTCAATAAAAAAATGTCTTGACTTCTCAAAAATTTCTATGACTTCTAGAAAAATCGAAATTTTTTAAATAAAAATGCACACCAATGACTGAAACACGTTTTGTTTTCCTCAAAAAGGACATAATGATCTTTGATACCGATCCAAAATTGAA
Organism: Rutpela maculata; assembly: GCA_936432065.2. Classification (NCBI taxonomy): domain Eukaryota; kingdom Metazoa; phylum Arthropoda; class Insecta; order Coleoptera; family Cerambycidae; genus Rutpela; species Rutpela maculata. The sequence goes on along the minus strand of OW386286.2, from coordinate 100,814,691 downwards.
TGAAATCGAGTGACTAATAACTGAGATATGGAAGGTGGACCATTGAAAGTGGGACACGCTGTATATCGATTTAAAATTATTTATTTTTTCAAATAAAATTGTTCTAATTTTATCTACATTGTTTTATGAATAACAATATCTGTAATACTAATTGTAAGCTTTTTCGTATAAATGGATTTCTATTTGCAGAATAAATTAATAAATAATGTTAATAATACAAAGACCTGATGACCTCGAATACCGCATCGCTAATGGTGACCATGAATTAGATAACGTCATAGATTAAAAACTTATCTTAGGCGCATGGTGGGGCTACATTCTACAATTTGATGTATTATTTCGTCGTATTTTCTGTTAATTGTTTGAATACAATAAAATATAATCGACAGTTGCCACTGTTCATAGCATTGCAGTATATTCCGGTTTGTAGTAATTACATTGGACAGAGTATATTAATTCTGTAAAACATGACTCCTAAGTTATATATGACTCAAATTAGCCCTCCGGTTAGAGCAGTTTTGCTGACTGCCAAAGCTATAAATTTAGAGTTAGATTTTGTGGAAATAGATCTTTTGAAACTGGAACATCTAGTCCCAGAATTTATAAAGGTAAATATATTTTTTTTGTTTCCTATAGGTAGTTAATTATATATTAGTAAATTTTGTTTTGGTAGCAGATATCTATTTGAAATATCTAAAATTAATATTATTGTTACCGCCAAGGTTTGTTATCTTGTATACGTAGTTTTATTAAGAGATAAACAAATAAATATCAACTTATTCCTGAATTGCAAAAATTAAAATTATCGTACCACGCCCGTCTTATACAATACATTTATCGAGAGGTTCTCTGAGTAATTTACGCATTTTTACTGAAAAACACTATTTTGGGTATTCAGAAGATGAAAGGTGTCGGGTGAAAGGAAGGAATGTCCAACCGGCAAGTTTTAGAGTTAAGTAAATTTTAAAGTTGACTAGGTACATCACAATTTAAATTCTTGGATAAATAAAAAGTCAGAAATATTGAGAGTAACTTAAAATTTATTGAAAAGTACAAAACTTACAAAAAACTATTTTGGGTATTCAGAAGATGAAAGGTGTCGGGTGAAAGGAAGGAATGTCCAACGGGCAAGTTTTAGAGTTAAGTAAATTTTAAAGTTGACTAGGTACATCACAATTTAAATTCTTGGATAAATAAAAAAGTCAGAAACATTGAGAGTAACTTAAAATTTATTGAAAAGTACAAAACTTACAAAAAACTATTACAAAAGAACATTAACTTCTGTCAAACATACTAATAAATGATGTAACATCTCTCTTTTCTGGTTGAAAACGAGGATTGTCCGTGGTGGGTTCAATTAAACAGTATGTTTTACATCTGTAACAAAAGCAAAAAACATTAAACTGCCGCTATAAGTAATATTTGTTGTATTTTATCTAATCATTAATATCTGGCATTTTCTGTTTTCGCTTAAGTTCGCTAAGAGATGAATATTTCACTTACAAAATTTCTACTAATAGTTTTCGGACGGCTTAACGTGAGATGTTCAAATTTTGGATTTGGCCCTTTATTTTGATGGGCTACATTCTCATTATTAGAGTAAACCTGTACTGTACAGGGTGTGACTTATACAGGGTGGCGCGATATATTTCAAAGTCCTGTGTCAGATGAAAATTTAAGTAATCGAATAGCTTCTTCAATTTGGCAACTTTTTTGTCTCTTGCATTTTTTGTAGAATGAACCGTCCTCGAGTCAATTTCAAATATCATAGACATGTACAAAAAAATATATACGGAAGACAAAGATGGCGTACCTATATTTCATAATTTAAGTTATCTAATAAAAGTAGCACAATTTTACGATTCATTGACTTAAAAATGGTACACTATACTTCCGAAAAGTATATCGATATGCTTTTTGTCCTGACATCATGTCCGAAGAATACAGCATCATCGTGTCCCAAATTGCAGAACCTTTTTTGGGGTGGAAAGAAGGTTGCGTGAAACTGAACAAATTTTACAAAGGACGGCTAGGCTAGGAAGACCTAGGAGTATCCGAACCCCACGAATTGAAGATGCTGTATTGGAAGCAGTTGAAGAAAACCACAAAGTTAGCACCCGAAGGCTGGTTTTACAACAGAAACTTGCCAGCCACTGCACTGTATGACGAATTTTACGTGAACAACAATTACATTCTTACCACCAAACTAAAGTGCAAGAATTACTACCTACATAATTTCCAAACAGAGTTAATTTTTCCCAGTGGTCACTACAAAAATGTCGTCATGATAATACTTTCTTGGAAAGGAATATTTGGACAGACGAGGCAACATTCACCCGGAATGGTATATTTAATTTACGTAAATGTCATACATGGGTGCAAGCTACCCCATTTAACACCACTCAGTCATCATAGAAAATTTTCTATCGTATTGGTAGGAATTGTGGGTGACAATTTACTTGGCCCACACTATTTTTTGCCTGGTAGAGTAAATACGAAGCGATATCTAAATGTTTGGAAGAAATTCTGCCGGAATTTTTGGATGATGTACCTTCCGCCACCAGAAGAGGCCTGTAGTTCATGCACGGTGGGCTTACATCTATAATGTGATTTCAGTTAGAGATTATTTAAATACAATTCTTCCCGGAAGATGGATTGGAGAGCACCTTATGTCCCTGTACAATGGCCAGCCAGGTCTGCAGATGTCCCTCCATTAGACTTTTTTCTTTGGAGCCGTATAAAAGGCCTTGTGCATTCAGTTCCCATTGACAATATTGATCTGTTAACGTTAATTGAATGCGCCGTAATCAATCATAAATGAGCCCGATGTTTTTCCAGAATCCGTTTTAATTTACTGAAACTTTGTATACAGATTAAGTATACAAAGTGTTGTTCTCCCCCCGTGTTGTATACAACAGGGGGGGACATTTTGGGCAGTTTATTCGTGCATAAGATTCTCAATTGCACTTACCAGTTAAAACTGTATAGTTAATGTTTAATTATTTTGTTTATTCGTTTATAATTGTTGTTTATATTTTTGTTACCCAAAGTCCTCTTTTATAAAAAAAATACATAACTGTATATTATTTTTTCTTGCAAATAGAATGGAAAGCATCACAAGGCTAAAGTGCTGCGTCCTAAATTTATCATAATTACAGACGCCGTATTTGTTTTTCAATATATTATTTTTTTGTACATGTCTACGATGTTTGAAATTGGATGGATAACGGTTCATTGTGCAAAAAACGCAATATATAAAAGAGATGCTAAATTGAAGAAGCTATTCGATGACTTCGTAAATTTTCATCTGACACAGGACAAAAAATATTTGACCTTGAAATGTATCGCACCCCCCTGTATAAGTCACACCCTGTATCTCAATACAGATTTGCTCTAATGATGTAGCCCATCAAAATAAAGAGTAACATTCAACATTTGAACATCTTACGTTAAGCCGTTCGAAAACTATTAGGCAACCCTTTTAAGAGGCTGTAATTCGCTTGGGAGTCACCCAATAAAAAAAAAATTATAAGTGAAATATTCGTCTCGCAGACTCCCCAATATACAGCAGGATTTAACGCACTTTCCTTTGAAACACCCTGTATAAATAAATTTGAGCATGAACATGTAATAATAAATATCAAGTGGAGGGGATCCAAATAAATACATTATTTTAATTTAGAACATATGTATATTAAAATTTGCTAACCTTGACATTATTATAGTGAATTGGCAGGTTATTAACGATATATGCTGCTAGGAAGGAGATGAACGACGATAGAAAAGATGAATTTCTATGAGAAGGAATACAAACTTTATTTTCAACATGTGTCAAATCTGTTATGAATTTCTTGCGGCGTGCCGGCATGCAATTGATCTGTTTTACTTCCACATCCAGTGGTAGTAACGACAAAAAAATTTTTAGAAATTTTTTTTGTTCAAATAGACTTAAAATATCATGAAACGTCGAGATTTTAAGTTTGAGCGAAAAAAATATTTCTGTCTGTCGGTCTGTCTGTCTGTAACTTTTGTTGTGCGCACGTTTACTCTGGAACCGTTTAAGATATTGACTTGAAATTTGGTACACATATGTACTTTAACGAGATCTAGAACTAGATTATATTTTCATCTTGTGCCGTCGAAGGGTTGGGGGGTAAATTGGAGTAAATTTGGTGTAAATGGGTAAATCCAGCAGGTAAGAGCCCATAAAATTGGTATTTAGTATATACAAGAGAAGCTAAGGCCTCAAAAATTTTTTTTGAAATTAACCACCCCCATTACCACCCCCATCCATTGTTATTAAAGGGGATGAAAATAAATTGTGATTTAGTGTATGTACAAGAACCAGAAGCCTCAAAATATTTTTTTACTTCATCCACCCCCACTACCACCCCCTATCACCACCCCCACCCCACTACCGATGTGTGGAATCGTTTTATGGGTTTTTGGGGTAGAGGATTTCAAATATTATATTATTAAAGTTTTATTATTTCCACATACAAAGTTTTTCGATGTGAGTGACTTGGATAGAGAATCTGGATATGGAAGTAGTGATTCCTTGGGCAGCGGTTTTGTTATATAAGTATTGAGTTTCCTGTAGTAACATTAACATTGCTAAATTGTTGTTTACCATGGAGATAATTTTGAAACCAGGAGAAGTACCTCTAGATATGCCATAGGAACTTCATTTCGCAATTATACAATTAATAGTTTAAAAGTCAAAAGCTTTAGTCATGTTAAGTAATGTCAAAGACCTGACTTTGGGTTGTCGATGGCTGGCAAAATTTCGTCAGTTATGTTATTTAGTAGTGTAGAAGTACTGAAGCCTTTTCGGAATCTGGACTGATTAGGAGGAACTATTGAGGTTTGAAGAACGCAATTAGGAAGTTCATATAGGTATAGCTGATTCTGTAATTTTTAGACGAACTGAAAGTAGGCTAATAGAGCGTAAATCTTCAAGTCATTCAAGAATTTTTTTCTTAGGTATAGACCTAATACACCACATTTTCCATCGAGGATGAAGAACACCTAGTTTCAGTGATACATTAATAATATGGGTCAGGGGGGCCGATATCCATTGTGAACCAAGTTGTAACATTTTAGCTGATAGTACATCAGGGCCTGTGGTGTGAGATTTTTGTTTATTTATGATATCTACAATTCTTTAATTAGGAGGAATTATTAAATCTCTGAATAGTAACCGATTTAAAAGTAAATAGAATGTCATCCTTAAATTTAGGTTAGGTTGTTCGTTCGATTTTGAATTTAATATGGAATCCATAAAATAATTGTTGATTAGATATTAGATTTAAAAAATAAAACAACATATTGATATCAATAACGTTACAGGTTACTCATACGTTGAGGAGTTGTTGTATTTGTTGATATCAATGTGTTCTGTTTTATTTTTTAAATCTAATATAACAAAGGAAAATTCACCTAAATAGTCCTGAGGATGTCAATAAATTTTGACGAAACGTCGACTACTTAAAAAGTCCTTTCCTAACGCCTTTCGGTCTATACCCGTTAACCGTTACCAGCATTATTAATACGAATAGGGCAAAATGGTTCTTTCTTCAATAACGGCAGTATTATAATAATTACGCATTTCACAAAAATATTGTCTATCGGCAGCACTTGTAGTTTTTTTTAATATTAACCAAGCTTTCCTTTTAATTTGTTTTAACTCATATAAAATATCTGTAATCCATGCTTCCTGGCGCTTGTTAGATTTCAAAGTAACCATCTTTAAAGGAGCATGATTATTAAAAAGATCTAATGTATTTATGATAAGAAAATCAACATTTTCTTCCAGAGAATTAATATTATACAGGGTGATTCATGAGGAATGGGTAATATTTTTCCTGTAGATTTTATAGCAGAAAACATTAATTTTTTGCTTAATAACTGGGGGTCAAATATTAATACTTACTGAGATACAGGGTGTTAAAGTTATAAAAACAATTCAGTAATGTTGTTATATTTCAGTTATTTTTTCACACATAAACACGGTACAATTAGGTTTTTTGACGTGAGAAAATCGAATGAACTATTATTTTTGGTGTATCATATAGAGGGCGCTACGTAAGCTGTCTTGGTTTAACAGAATCCGTCATAACTTTTTTGTAATTCGTTCATTTATAATCTCAATGCCATTTCTTTATTTAACCATTGTTTTTAAACATAAAAAAATACTTGTTTTATCTTGAGAAAATGCACCATTATCGAGATATTTACATTTTAGAAAATCCTGCATACCCATATTTTTTTTAAACTTTTTTGCAGTCCTCCTAAAAATGCGTATTATGTGATACTCTATTCTTCATTTTAACAAAAATAACTTTTAGTGCCAAATATTTCAAGAAGTTAAATGGTTAAATGAATAAATGCACGAAGTACAAAAAAGTTATGAGGAATTCTGTTAAACCAAGATAGCTTACATAGCGCCCTATATGCGATACACCAAAAATGATAGCTTATTCGACTTTCTCACGTCAATAAACCTAATTGTACCGACTTCTATGTTTATGTGTGAAAAAATAACTGAAATATAACAACATTACTGAGTTATTTTTATAACTTTAACACCCTGTATCTCAGTAAGTATTAATATTTGACCCCCAGTTATTAGCAAAAAATTAATATTTTTCGCTCTAGAATCTGCAGGTAAAATATTACCCATTCCTTATGAATCACCCTGTATATAATATTCCAATTAATAGCAAAGGTACTCAAATTAAATGACTCAGTATTGAAGTTTCTGAAATTTAATCCGTTTAATTCAACCTCACAGCATGTGAGGTTGTGAAGTCACAGATTATTTAATTAAATAGTAACAGGACTGTTAATTAATATGTGTAATATTTCGATCACTCGTTAGAATAAAAGTATGTAAATGATTTTCTAGTAGATAATTAATTATATCAGTCAGTATACAAAGGTTGATATAATGAGAATTTGGAAGTTTATAGAAAACTCCTATAGCACATAATTTATTGTGTATGGTAACTTTGACAATTATATATTCAATGTTCAGGTGGTCTATATCACCTCCATTGGTATAGATAACACTGAACAAGATTTAGAAATAGAATATTTCACATAAAAAACAACACCCACGCCTCTTGATGCACGATCGCTTCTTATTATTTAGTCAGGCATTTCGAACATATCATCCATTAATAGGTCATGAGAGAACCAAGTTTCACTAATTCCAACTTATATACTTAATATTTATATTTTATTTTTAGATAAATCCTGTACATACCGTCCCAACGTTGGATGACAATGGCTTTATACTATACGATAGCCATGCCATAATGGCATACTTTATAGGGAAATATAGCAAAGATAAATCATTATATCCAGAAGATGTGAAGGAGCGTGCACTTATTGATCAAAGACTTCATTTTGATTCAGGTGTTCTTTTTGCACGACATGTGCGAATAGCGGTAATTAATAATTTAAGAAAACTTAAATGATTTATTAACATGTGTTTTCCTTTAGCTTTCGGTGTTATTTGAGGGATCGAAAAAAGTTACAGAGGAACAAATTGCAGGTCTCACTGAAGCGTATGGTTTTATTGAAACTTTTCTTCAAGATAATAAATATATTGCAGGAAACAATTTATCGATTGCTGATTTTAGTATACTTACTACGATTACAAATGCGAGTGTTCTAGTGCCATATGACGAAGGGAAATATCCTAAAATCACTGCTTGGAAGAAAACTATGCAAACTTTGCCGTACTATGACATTAATCAAATAGGTGGTGATATGTTTAGGTCTATAATTGAATTTAAATTAAAAGGATAACACAAATAAGACAAATATATTTCATTATATTTTATTTTATTAAAATGAATATAGATTCATTATGAATACTGTGTAAAATTTTGAGCATTATTTGTCTATTAAATGATACATTGTATTTTAAAATGATAGAATAATTGGCTTAGTATACCTAACTACAATGTCCTTTAGAAACATCAAATTAGTTTCCTAGCATTGCCACAGTGGGACGGAAAATTTTGAAAGCGGTCAAAAATCGATTTGTCGAGTGGTGGTAATTTGGTTATGGTGCGTGCATGCACGGATTATGAAATAAAATACTATAACATCTTTTCCTAGAATATCAAAAACCTCTAGTGAAATTTACACTATACACGATGCACAGTGGTTCGAATGTCTAATCTGGCAGGAAAAAATTATTTTCTTTGTCAATTATAGTTCAAAGTAATAAACAGATTTTTTAAAAGATAATGTTAGTATAATTTTTTCCATACGGACTTTTTTGCAAATATAAGGAAACATTTTTCTTCAGGTAAGTAAAATACTTTGTCATAATTAACTGAAACATGCAAATTTATTTATTTTAAACTAAATGAACAATAATAAGATCCATTCATCATCACTCTCATCTTCGTCATTATTTATGTGATCATCATTTGACTCTGATATGGGAAGGCCGAGAACTTCTGATAATATACGTTTTCTTTTTTTTTACCCTTAATACGAAAAGCGTTGATTATCTGATCTGAAGAAACTAGTAGCATATAGCCGGAGAGCGAGACCCTTGAAATATGCCTTGAAATATTAAACTTTGAAAACCAAGAATCGCTGTTTATAACAGTTTCGTGGTGTAAGTTTGAGCGTTGTACGCGCTGCATTAAATTCTGGGTTACTGATGAAGCAGATCCTTATTTTAACCACTAATATCTCAAAAACGGAGGAGCTAGCTTAAAAAACCATGTGTTCCTTATCTTTCTATTGTAAACCACTCGCTGAAATTTGAAAAACTTACGTTGGACAGTTTTAAAGATCTGCTAATTTATATAGAAAAATATTCCACTTTTCAGAGATTTGAATCAACGGAATAAGCATGATAATAGCTCCGAAAATTTAATATAAAGAAAAATATGAAAAAATGTCACCGTACGAAATGGCCTGTGTTGTATGGATAACTAAAATATTATTCACATAAAATGCATATTTTCCAAGATATAACGAATTAAAAGCTAGTATAGTTAAAATATTTTTAAAAAGTGACGTATGTCATATCCAGTGTCGGATTGTGGGCGCAAGGGCCCACCGGGAAAAATATGTAGGGGGCCCTAGACTAGAGATGTGGAAAGTCTGGAGGTCTCAGGAACTCAAATACCATTTCAGAAAATTAATATTAAATTGTAGGAAAAAATTATACAGGGTGATTCATAAGTAATGGTACAACACTTAACTGTAGATAGTAGGAGTCAAAATATTAAGATTGAGCCAATAATGCCTTAATGAAATGTTTACAGGTAAAAAGATACAGGGTATTAGAGTTGAAATTAAATTTTTTATTTTCTTTTGTAATTTAATGATTTTTTAACATTTTATCATGAAAATTGGTGGGTGGTAGGAAATCATCTTCAACTTTCGTCTAGCTTCTAGAGGGCGCTGCGTACACTATGTTTAATGTGTTAAAAGGGCCGTAACTTTTTCACCGGCATATTTATCGCAAATTTCGCATAAAGTTTGTATTCCTCTGTCATTTCTTAATAAAAAAAGGTATACTTGTTTCAAGTCTCTAAGTACAACAGGTTTTGAGAAAAGTGCAAATCAAGAGTTGCATGTAAATTTAAAAGCCTTTTCAAATAATAACTTTTAAAAGTAGGCGTTGTAACACAGCATTATCACAGTAAATAAAGAAGCATATTTATCAAGTAGGCATAAAGACAAAAAGTACCTGTCAAACAATTAATCTTTCAAACCATAATTAGTTGTTGCGGAGAGTTTTGTTTAATGAAGTGTTGTGTTTTTATTCATTTCTAATATCGTTTTATAAAAAATGCCTCGCCATACATTTTTTTCGACTTCTGAAATGAGACATTGTGTATACTCGCAAGTAAATTTTTGTGGTCGTGCTGCAGCTCGAAGGTACTGAGAACTGCAGCCAAACAGAAGACAGCCTGCCTGATCATAGGTTATTTAAAAACCTTTCTGATTGTTTGGGAGAAACAGGTGCATTTCGCCCAAAACGTGATATTGCTGGTCCTCCAAAGAGAATATCTGTGGATCAAGAAGAAGACGTTTTGGTTCGTGTGGCAGAAAATCCGCAAATAAGTAAGCGGCGGTTATCGGCAGCAACTGGTTTAAGTTTACCAGGCGTGGGGTATTTAATTGGAGAAATAGTCATTCGTGGGTACTTGAGAATCCCTATTTATTTAAGAAAAAATACGAAGCACGAATTTAAAATAAATGTGTGGTGTGCTATCATTGGAGACTGCATACTAGGGCCGATTGAGTTACCACCAAATTTAAATGGTGTATCTTATCTGGACTTTTTAGAAAACATTCTTCCTGAAATCTTATATGATGTTCCGATAAATTTAAGAAACAATATGTGGTACATGCAGGATGGGGCCCCAGCACATTATTCGATAGAAGTACGTAATTATTTAAATATGCACTATTCACATCACTGGATCGGTTGAGGAAGTGAATTTCCTTGGCCACCACGTAGTCCTGATCTCAATCCTATGGATTTTTACTTTTGGGGCTACTGTAAGTATTTAGTATACAATGATAACATAAATACCCGGGAAGAATTATGGGAAAAAATTGTGAAGCTGTGGAAACTATTAGGAATAACAGAGAATCGTTATTTAAAGTTAGATATTCTCTAAATAAACGTTTAAAAAAGTATATTGAGGTTAATGGTGGTCATGTTGAAAATTTATTGCAGTAGGTATTTTAAAGTTATTCTTATTTATTGTTCTAGTTCTTATTATTTGTGATACATTGTTTACCATTTTGAATTAAATTATTTATGTCTACTAGTTAAAAGTGTATCATTATTTGTCTTGTTTTAATGTCTGAAATTTTGAAGTTGTTAAACGCCATACAAACAATTACCACATAAGCTACACAGAAAAAAATATTTACAACTAAAGAATGTTGAATTTTGTCGCCAAAATAGTTTTTCAAATTGTATAATGAATTTGCATGCAACTCTTGATTTGCACTTTTCTCAAAACCTGTTGTACTTAGAGACTTGAAACAAGTATAACTTTTTTATTAAGAAATGATAGAGGAATACAAACTTTCTGCGAAATTTGCGATAAATGTGTGGGTGAAAAAGTTAGCGCCCTCTAGGAGCTAGACAAAAGTTGAAGGTGTGTTATGAGTTCCCACCACAAATAACCCCCACTCACCAATTTTCATGATAAAATGTAAGAAAATCATTAAATTACAAAGGAAAATAAAAAATTTAATTTCAAGGCATTATTGGCTAAATCTTAATATTTTGACTCCTACTATCTACAGTTAAGTGTTGTATCATTACTTATGAATTACTCTGTATAAGTCTAAGAGTAGGTGTTTTTGGAGAGTTCTGGCGCCACATTCCCACATTCCACATTCCGCAATGCGCATGACCGCCGCGCGCGATGTGTGACGTATGAGCTGGTGTATTTTTAGGGAATGTAATTGTTTTACTGCCATTATTGCAATATGGCGAGCAGTCTAACCTAACCAAAAAAACATGGCGGCATATAAAAAAAAAATATGGCGGTATATAGAAAAAAACATGGTGGCATTTAGAAAAAAAAACATGGTGGTATATGGAAAAAAACATGATGGTATAAGCTAGATCTAACCTAACCTAACGTATTTAAAAAATTGATTCTCCTCTACCATATGTTACGTCTAACAGCAACACGATACTCCAGACCTGACCTAATGTATTAAAAAAAATGTTGCCCCTCTGCTGAATGATACGACTCACAGCATCATGTCACTATTCTTAGCACATAGCAGTATATAGAAAAAAAATGGATTCTCCTCTACCATATGTTACGTCTAACAGTAACATGACACTCCAGAACCTAATGTATTTAAAAAATTGATTCTCCTCTACCATATGTTACGTCTAACAGCAACATGACACTCCAGACTTGACCTAATGTATTTAAAAAAAAAATGATGCCCCTCTGCTGAATGATACGTCTCACAGCATCATGTCACTATTCTTTTCACACAGCAGTATATAGAAAAAATGGATTCTCCTCTACCATATGTTACGTCTAACAGTAACATGACACTCCAGAACCTAATGTATTTAAAAAAAAATTATTCTCCTCTACCATATGTTACGTCTAACAGTACAGACGTCTAACACTTCAGACCTGACATAATGTATTTAAACAAAAAAAAAATTATGCTTCTCTGCTGAATGGTGCTTTTTTGTGTCTTGTTACCATTGCAAAATATCTATTGAATATAGAAATATTTAGAATATGAGAATTATTTCATATTTTTGAATTTATTTAAGTAGCATAAGATCTGAAAATAGAGGATAAATAATTTCAAAAACGACAAAAGAGCTTATCATGTCTAGATACCCAAGGTAAAGTACTAATTAAATAATGATTAGAAAGTTACTGTGAAAATATGAGTAGCCTGCATTTCCATACTTCTTCAGCGGCGTCGAACGATATTTTTAGAACGGGTTAACATGAAAATATTTTAAATTGTAGCAATATGTGATAGATGTATTTTTGATGTGATTATGAGTTCAAAATGTGATGGGTATATTTAAAAAATAAATACAGTATTAGTTAAGTCAGTCTAGTTTTGTATAGCGAAGTGAATTGACGTTATGAACGCTCAAAATAATACAGAAAATTTAAACTTTAACATAGAAATTTTGTCAAATGAATTAAAGAATCTGCATTATGCTGCGGAATATATTTCCAAGTTAGTTTGTTTTAACGTGGAAGAAATTGAACTATTGGAAGAACTTTCGGTCGCATATAACCAAGGAATAATTATTTGTCATAAATATTTTTATAATATTTTAAACCTGGAGGAGTTTTGTGAGGAGATGATAAATGCTGACTTGAAGCGATTTTTAGAAGATCATTTATTTGGACATCTACCGGATGAAATTATAGAAAAATATGAACTACAACATGTGGAGAACAACGGAAATGATGACGAATAATTTAGAATTATATAAATGTATACATTTTCACTGTATTCAAATTATTAATATGGTTTTATTTTAAATAAAAAAAAAAAAAAATAACTATATATGTGTTTTTTTCTAAGTTGATGAATGATAGAACTAATCGTATTGTTTTAAAAAAAAAAAAGGTACAGTTTTATTTGTATTTATGTAAAACTAAAATTTAAATAACATTTGATTTTATTTATAAAAAAAATATACATAACTCTATTATCTCAAAAAAGAATTTCTCTAGTGCATTTCTAATAGGTTTGCCATAAATCACCATAACCTTTAATTATAGTCTTCCTTCTTGTAAAATTTCGCCGGGCGGGTTTATGAAGTTCATCAACAACTTGTAGTTTTACATCACTGACACTCATAGTTTTTTCTTCCCTTGAACACGCTGTTCGGGTACGTTCACCTTCACCACTGTAAGAGTTTCTGCAACTGAATGTTCTAATTTGCTTATTCTAGCTAATAAATTATTTTCAGAAACCTTAATTTCTTTAATTTGTGCGTTAAGGTCTCTCTTCACATCGCTAAACATCTCAACAATTTTTCCATGTGTAAATTCACTATACGAGTTTAATTGTTTCCCTACAAATGTAGTGTATGATTGTTTAATTGTTTTATTATGTTCAGCTGTGAATTTTTCCAATCTATCATTAATTTTCTTAACTGTTTCTTGCATATGCTCGTCTACATATAAACATGTTGCTGCATCTCTAGGATCTTTCGGTTCACCAATTTTAGTTAAGCGTTTATATTGAATATCGAAATGATTGTCATTGGTAAGCTTAAAACCTATGCCTCGCTGACCCACTACTACACTCGATGAAGGTCGTTTACTCCTACGTCCGAATTTATCGATAGTGTTGTTTATGCCAGCCATCTTGAATAACAACTGTTAGCATTTCAATAATATATATAAATATATATTTGTTAATATACTATGCATGAATGTATATATATGCATAAAATGAATTCCTCTCTGGACGTCTATCCGCCTCTCCACCTGTGTCTGTCCATCTATGCCTGTCCGTCTGTCCATCTGTGCCTGTCCGTCTGTCCATCTGTGCCTGTCCGTCTGTCCATCTGTGCCTGTCCGTCTGTCCACCTGTGCCTGTCCGCCTATCCGTCTATGCCTGTCCGCCTATCCGTCTGTCCACCTATGCCTGTCGGTCTGTCTGTCTGTGCGTGTGGGGCCGCGGTAGCTCGAAGGTTAGGCCAGGTTAGCTTAGGTTAGGTTAGGGTTTGCTAATATACTATGCCTTCCTCTCTCAATTCTGATATCAAACTTAGTATTTCATTATCATGTCCAGTATGTCCTGCCTGTTTTGAACTCCACAGCAGACGTAGACGATCCACTAGCTCTTTGGGTTTATTCCAATATACATAATCCACCGCTTTACTGCTATATTGTTTTTTAGTAGGTAGTCCCAATCCTTTTTTATTGGATCGTGTCACTATTCCATATTGTACTAACGGCTTGATAATTTCTTGATATTTTCTCGATTTACTCGTATTATAACCCCGCTTACTATCATAATTCTTATGCGCTGCTTTCGTTAGTTTCAATGTCTCCCCATAAGTCTCTTTATTTGCAGCATTAACACCTTCTTCACTAGTTAAGCATGATGGCGATTTTAGAAATAATAACTCATACAGTTCGCGATTGCCACGAAAAGTTCCAAGTCTTCTGTTAGCATGCCAAAAAGAAACATTTTTAGATGGGAAACGTACTTCAGCATAACCCATGCGTAGTTCTTCTGTGTTGGGATCCACTCGCACTCCATAAACTGTGTCATAAGAGGGATCACCGCTCCTTAAACTTTCAACATGTTTCATAATCATGCTATTTATTTTCCCAACACTTTTTGTTAAAGGAGTTGATGATGAAGGAGTAGTTGATGTACCTGGTGTAGTTATTAATGAAGTTGAAGTTGGTGGTGTCTCCATTGTAGGCAATGATATAGGTAAAACGTCGTCATCATCTTTATCAGATTCAGATGCAACCATACTCTTACTATCTGATGCCTGCGATGTTTGTATCATTGGCTTAACTAGTGATTTATTATCTGCTGCTGCTGTAGATAATACTTTTAAAGGTGTCGTTATAGGTTCATAAATTTTTTCTAGTGCTTGCCTGCCCTCAATGTGTCTAGTTTTAATAGACTTGAATTTTTTTCTAACTGCATCTGTTGCCTCAATCAATTTACGTTTTAAGATTATTTCATCATTATTCATATTGAACATATCATTGTCACCATTCTTTGTTGCGGTACTCTTCATTCTTGCGATACACCTTCACCGTTATTCGCTAAACAAATAATCCATATGAGCTATGGTATCTACACATATATAAAATTATCTAACCCCTTTCTATATCGTCCATCTTGTAATTCTCTATCCTTATCAATCGTCAAAAATCCATATCGATCCTTCCAGCATTCAGCACACATTTTTTGAAATTCCTTGAATGTTACGTCTGGTGCCACGTGATCATGGAATATATGTTGAAGATTCATATCATCCTGTTTGAACATGATTATAAGGTTAGCGTTATCGCGAACTAACTGTTTTGGCGTGCGGGAATATGTTTGAGCGAGATAAAAACAATCGACATTACTGTGACGACCCATACTAAAATATGATCTTATAATATTCTGTTTTTCACAAATAACGTCATCGAAAACAAAGATAGAATTTGGTTTAGCCGCACTGGGTTCCACTATATCTGCATTATTATTGAACGTGTAATATCCTAATCCTTTAATCGGTGCTAGCACATTACGTAAATATTCATATTTGGGTTGATGTAATGACTTGGAATATATGTAGACATTTGTAAATCGTAGTCCATGAGGATGGGTAAGTAAAGTAATCATAACATTGGTCTTTCCACAATTTGACGAGCCAGCTATGATACATCGAATAGTTGAGGGAAGTAGCGGACCATGACGTTGATTATCAATAGCAGCACCTATCCCACATCCAATCCGTTCATCTAAGTTATCCACTATGAACTCCTCCTTCTGTTTTACTATCTGCATTGCACAATGGTTAAAAACTATATAAATATATATGCATCATACTTACCTTATTTAAATGTCGACTATCATACGATACAGACGTCAACCGCGCTCAAAAACTGGTGGAGGCTTTGTTAATTCATTGATTAATAAACTTCCATTCGAACTACATTTACCTTCATATCAGTATTGTGGTCCAGGCACCAAGTTATATAAAAGATTGGCGAGAGGTGATGTTGGTATAAATCGTCTTGATGCCGCCTGTAAAGTGCATGATATTGCATATGATAAGAATAAGGATTTAATCGCAAGACATAAGGCAGACTACGAACTTGAACAGCGTGCTTGGGAGCGTGTCAAATCGAAAGACGCTGGTTGGAGAGAAAAAGCAGATGCCTGGTTAGTTACCAATATAATGAAGGCGAAACGTCACTTTGGTATGGGTTGTAAATCTGAAATTTCAAAGAGCGATAAAAAAAAGAAGAGAACCGAGAAAGTTAAAAAGAATAAAATGGTCTCATTTAGAAGTGGAATAGTTAGACAAGCACGCGTTGCATTACAAAAGGCTGGCGGTGAACGATTCATCACTGAAAATATGAAGAAGGCGGCTGATATTGCATTACATGCTGCGAAGAAATCATTGAAAACTGTAAATGGGAAACAGAATATTCGAACACCCCGTATAATTCCCATTCCTAAGGTAGGCGGTATTTTACCGCTACTACCAATTTTGGCTGGACTGTCCGCTTTGGGGACGCTAGCAGGTGGAGCAGCAGGTGTAGCAAAAGTTATACATGATGTAAGAAATGGAAGGCAGCAATTGATAGAGGCTCAGCGTCATAATAGAAGTATGGAGGCGATTGCAGTAGGCAAGAGTGGTAAAGGAATACACTTGAAACCATTTCGCAGTGGATTAGGTCTCTATCTCAAACCATATCCCAGTTCAAAAAACTAATGAATGCCCTACCCCGCAGAGCTCTGTCCGATGCGGATCTTAATCATTATGCGTTTAAAATAATGAAAATACCTTACTTTCGAGGTGTATTCATGCGTGATACCCTACCCGCTTCAGGACCGCATCATAACGAATCAGCCATCATCAATTTGGATAGTGTGCATGGTATGGGAACTCATTGGGTGGCATATAAAAAACGTAAATCTTTAGTTAATTACTATGATAGCTTTGGTGATTTACCGCCTCCTAAAGAGCTAATACGATACTTTAATAGGGGGCCGAGGGGCAGCAATGTGAAAATATTATATAATTATGATCGTCAGCAGAATTTTAACACAGTCTGGTGTGGACATTTGTGTTTAATGTTTCTGACAAGAGAGAAATAATGAATCTGAATATAACACCTGAAATGGATCGTGAGTGCATTAAAAGAATGGGACATTCTCTCATCGCATATTCTCGACTGCGTAGTCTCATGAAAATGAGCCGACAACAATTGGCAAATATGCCAAAAGAAGTTATGATTGCATGTGCTCCAAATGAAATTGCCTTAGTGTGGGATAAACTGCCAGAACATTTGCAAAATGATATCGATATATTAAAGTATCAATATTGCATAGAACATTATGATGATAAATCAAATGCAGATATTAATGATGGACCGCCCACTAAAAAATTATTTTGCTGCTATTGTAAGATGAATGATGTGAATATAATGTCCAGCAACGAGGTAGATATTCCATTGCCGAGTCCACCGAAAAAGAGAAAGATAAACCCTCTTCAATGCTGTATTCATCAATAAAACCATAATAATCTTGTAAATGCTATCAGTCATGTCGCATACGTTCACAATATCAAGTTATTCGAGTGTGTTGAGTGCTGATTTCTATCCTCCAATCGAGTTAGACATCACCGCTAGCTATGGTTTAGGGCTATTAGGATTCTACTCGTATAATTCCATATTTAATGTAGATGAGAAAAATAATCAGTTTTCCTATAAGATTAATAGTAGGACTGATGATATACTTCATCAGTTACCACCAGGCGCATATGAAATTGATGAAATCCATAAAGCGATGCTGCAATCGTTAAAATCAGATAGGAGTAAAGTTGACATGCAAAAGGACGATGATGAAGGATTATTTTCATTGCGAGCAAATAATAATACTTTAAAGTGTGAAATTCAATCAAAGTATGAGATTAACTTTGATCAAGAAAATTCGATAGGTAAACTTTTGGGATTTGAAGCGATACGTCTACAACCGAATACGATCCATGAATCCACGCAGCCCGTTGATATTATGAAAGTTAGAATTATACGAGTAGATTGTAATATTATATATGGTGCCTATTTAAATGGAGAGAAAGCTCATACTCTATTCGAGTTTGACATTGATGTGGAACCTGGCTACAAGTTATCGAAGGAGCCTCAGAACATTATTTATATGCCTGTCAGACTCGCAGCACATCAGTTTATCGAAAACATTACTCTTCGAATATTGGATGATAATGGTGAATTGATAAATTTTCAAGGCGAGAAGATTATTATAAAGCTAGAATTAAAAAGAATACTCTAATATCTTATTGTTTCACTAATGGGTTTCCGCTATAACCGCCAGTTGCGTCAGTCACGTTTTGTGCGACGATTAAATGACATTGATACAAGTGATAGAACAGAAAATATTCGAGTCATTCCTGCTGCCAACGTCGCAGAGTATAGACTGTCACTTCAAGACTATATTTTTCTCCAGTCGATTGGTTTAAAAGTTCGCAATTATTAAGAAAAGATGTCTATCAGTAGTACAAGTGAAAAACTGGAAGTATTTGATGAACCTGTGTTTGACCACTCACTCGTTAGCCTACATGAGCATACATATAAACCATATGGGTCACCGTTATATAGAAATTCAGATGAAGTACGCATTCCAGTACATTTTCAAGATCTCATATTAGACATTTCCGATAGTTACATATATATCGAAGGGAAATTTACACCTAGTGATGCTACAAAAACATGTTACCTTGCTAATAATTCTTTGGCATTTCTCTTTGATGAAATCCGCTATGAGATGGGTGGTGAACAGGTGGCTGTAGTGAGAAGGCCCGGTATAACTACTACGTTGAAAACAATGGCATCGTTTGGTAAAATACAATCACATTGCCTTCTAACGTTAGGCTGGGGTCTTACACAAACTAATCAGGACATATTAGACTCTACCAATCATGTTTTTAGTGGTAAGCTACCGCTTAAATATCTTATGGGTTTCGCTGAAGATTATACTAAAGGTATTTTAAATGTGAAACAAGAGTTGATATTAATTATTGCTCGTTCCTATGAAAACTGTTATACTGGTGAAGTAGATGCTCAGATTGAAATCAGCAAGATTGAATGGAAGATCCGTCACATCGTGCCCGAAGATAGACAAAAACTTAAATTAATGACTCGTTTAAATAGAGGTAATTCCCATATTAAGATAGCCTATCGCATGTGGGACCTTTATGAATTGCCTGCTCTGCGTGAGACATCGGCAGACATTTGGGCAATAAAAACCAGTACCAGCTTAGAAAGACCTCGCTATATTATTATTGGCTTTCAAAGCACTGATAACTCTGACAATAGAACGAAGGATTCAACAAAATTTAATCATGCTGAAATTAGTAGTATTAGACTATATCTAAATTCAGCAGTATTCCCATATGAGCGGTGGAATCTGGATTTCTCCAAGAAACTTTACGCTGCCGCTTATTATGCATATGAGAATTTTCAAAACAGTTACTATAACAAGGAGATCAATGATCCGATGCTGAGTATAGGAGAATTCCTAGACAATCCATTATTTGTGATCGATTGTTGTCACCAATCTGACGCGGTGAAGTCATCCACTGTGGATATTAAACTGGAATTTGAAACACGCAAGAATAAATTTCCTAAAAATGTTAAAGTTTATGCACTTATTCTACATGATTCATGTGTAACTTATAATGCATTAGATGGTTCTGTATTCAATGGATTACATTAATTCTTCTTTAATTATTATTATTATTATTGTTATTAATTTTTATAAATTTTTAGTTTACTATAATGTATAATTAGTAAATAAATATAATTTCTTATTAAAAATGTATGTGTACTCTTGAATAAAAAAAATAGTATCCAACAGCGTAGACTTTTCTTTTTTCCATCCTACCTACCTCCCATTTAGATCTAGCCTATGTGTTGCTTTTAAACATATCATACAGCAAAGGGGATCGATATCTTATAAATATAAACACCTCATTGATGCTGTGAGACGCACCATTCAGCAGAGGAGCATCATTTTTTTTTTTAATTATTAGGTCAGGTCTGAAAAAGTGTCATGATACTGTTAGACGTAACATATAGTAGAGTAGAATCAATTTTTTTTTAATACATTAGGTTCTGGAGTGTCATGTTACTGTTAGACGCAACATATGGTAGAGGAGAATCAATTTTTTCTATATACTGCTATTTGAAAAGAATAGTGACATGATGCTGTGAGACGTATCATTCAGCAGAGGGGCATCATTTTTAAATACATTAGGTCAGGTCTGGAGTGTCATGTTGCTGTTAGACGTACCATAGGGTAGAGGATAATCGATTTTTTCTATATACTGCTCTGTAAAAAGAATAGTGACATGATGCTGTGAGACGTATCATTCAGCAGAGGGGCATCATTTTTTTAAATACATTAGGTTAGGTCTGGAGTGTCAGGTTGCTGTTAGACGTAACATATGGTGGAGGAGAATCAATTTTTTTAAATACGTTAGGTTAGGTTAGATCTAGCCTATACCACCATGTTT
This sequence comes from Rutpela maculata, assembly GCA_936432065.2. Classification (NCBI taxonomy): domain Eukaryota; kingdom Metazoa; phylum Arthropoda; class Insecta; order Coleoptera; family Cerambycidae; genus Rutpela; species Rutpela maculata. Next base: position 100,793,894 of record OW386286.2, on the reverse strand, counting down.
TTTCCATATGCCGCCATGTTTTTTTTCTATATGCGACCATGTTTTTTTTTTCTATATGCCGCCTTTTTTTTTTTCTATATGCCGCCATGTTTTTTTTTTGTTAGGTTAGGTCAGCCTATGCCTCGCTGACACACTACTACACTCGATGAAGGCCGTTTACTCCTACGTCCGAATTTATCGATGGTGTTGTTTATGTTAGCCATCTTGAATAACTGTTAGCATTTCAATAATATGTATATAATATATATTTGTAAATACACTATGCATACCTCAACAATGCATGCATGTATATGCATAAAATGAATTCCTCTCTGGATGTCTGTCCGTCTGTCCACCTGTGCCGGTCCATCTGTCCGCCTATGCCTGTCCGTCTGTGCGTGTTGCCTGTCCGTCTGTGCGTGTGGGGCCGGTTAGGTCAGGATGCCTGTCCGCCTATGCCTGTCTGTCTGTGCGTGTTGCCTGTCCGTCTGGGGCCGCTAGGTTAGGTTAGGTCAGGTCAGGTTAGGTTAGGTTAGGTTAGGTCAGGTCAGGTTAGGTCAGGTTAGGTTAGGTTTCCCCTCTCAAAAAAAAAAAAAAAAAAAAAAAAAAAAAAAAAAAAAAAAAAAAGTCAGGTTGGGTTAGGTTAGGGTTTGCTAATATCCTATGCCTTCCTCTTGTAATTCTGATATTAAACTTAATATTTCATTGTCATGTCCAGTATGTCCAGCCTGTTTTGAACTCCACAGTAAACGTAGGCGATCTACTAGCTCTTTAGGTTTATTCCAATATACGTAATCCACTGGTTTCTCGCTATATTGTTTACTGTTTATAATTAATTACTTGTAACATATCCATGATTTCTTATATTTCTTTAGTATTTTGCCACTGGTAAAAAATATTTTAAAAAATTGATGGAAGAAACCTCTGCTTCAAAGGGGTCAGACAGAGGTTGGTTTTTAATACTTCCAGAACAAAATGTCTCACATATAAAAATATATAAACTGAAACAATAATTGGAAACATATTTAAAAAATGAGGGTACAATTTGAAAAAAATGTATAAAGTTTCACGTTGTAGCGTGTAATTGGGATAATTTTAGTGATTGTTTGCTTGAGTTCTCTGATTTGTGTGATTTATTATGAAGAAGCATATATATTATGAAATTACTTTAAAAACCAGGTAAATACGATTTTTAAAATAATTTTTCTAGATATTTCAATGATGGTACATAGAAAAAAATATTCTAAAATTACATTTTCTAAAAAAATACACTAGTTCATGTTCACTAGTCATGCGCAGGATATTTTTTAAAATCCAGCCACCATACTTTAAATATACCCATAACATGAAAGCATAAAAATACATCTAGCACTCATATCGTTGAGTTCACGTTATAGGAATGTTGGGTAATCAATTATAGAAGTCTTACTGAATAATAATTTGATACTGTGATACGTACCATTCAGCAAAGGAGGATCAATTTTTTAAATACATTAGGTCAGGTCTGGAGTGTCATGATACTGTTAGACGTAACATATGGTAGAGGAGAATCATTTTTTAAATATATTAGGTTAGGTCTGAAGTGTCATGATACTGTTAGACGTACATATGATAGAGAAGAATCAATTTTTTAAATGCATTAGATTAGAGGTTAGATCTGCGTGTAATTGGGATAATTTTAGTGATTGTTTGCTTGAGTTCTCTGATTTGTGTGATTTATTATGAAGAAGCATATATATTATGAAATTACTTTAAAAACCAGGTAAATACGATTTTTAAAATAATTTTTCTAGATATTTCAATGATGGTACATAGAAAAAAATATTCTAAAATTACATTTTCTAAAAAAATACACTAGTTCATGTTCACTAGTCATGCGCAGGATATTTTTTAAAATCCAGCCGCCATACTTTAAATATACCCATAACATGAAAGCATAAAAATACATCTAGCACTCATATCGTTGAGTTCACGTTATAGGAATGTTGGGTAATCAATTATAGAAGTCTTACTGAATAATAATTTGATACTGTGATACGTACCATTCAGCAAAGGAGGATCAATTTTTTAAATACATTAGGTCAGGTCTGGAGTGTCATGATACTGTTAGACGTAACATATGGTAGAGGAGAATCATTTTTTAAATATATTAGGTTAGGTCTGAAGTGTCATGATACTGTTAGACGTACATATGATAGAGAAGAATCAATTTTTTAAATGCATTAGATTAGAGGTTAGATCTGCGTGTAATTGGGATAATTTTAGTGATTGTTTGCTTGAGTTCTCTGATTTGTGTGATTTATTATGAAGAAGCATATATATTATGAAATTACTTTAAAAACCAGGTAAATACGATTTTTAAAATAATTTTTCTAGATATTTCAATGATGGTACATAGAAAAAAATATTCTAAAATTACATTTTCTAAAAAAATACACTAGTTCATGTTCACTAGTCATGCGCAGGATATTTTTTAAAATCCAGCCACCATACTTTAAATATACCCATAACATGAAAGCATAAAAATACATCTAGCACTCATATCGTTGAGTTCACGTTATAGGAATGTTGGGTAATCAATTATAGAAGTCTTACTGAATAATAATTTGATACTGTGATACGTACCATTCAGCAAAGGAGGATCAATTTTTTAAATACATTAGGTCAGGTCTGGAGTGTCATGATACTGTTAGACGTAACATATGGTAGAGGAGAATCATTTTTTAAATATATTAGGTTAGGTCTGAAGTGTCATGATACTGTTAGACGTACATATGATAGAGAAGAATCAATTTTTTAAATGCATTAGATTAGAGGTTAGATCTGGCAGAAACGTTATATGTATTTAATTTATATACCTATTTATTTAAAATAAAACCATATTAATAATTTGAATGCAGTGAAAATATATGCATTCATGTAATTATAACTAAACCGATTTAATTAATGCTCTGTCTATTTTAAAATATACTCATCACATACTGAAGTCATAATCACATAAAAATACATCTACCTCATATTGCTGCAATTTAAAATATTTTCATGTTAACCTAATCTAAAAATATTGCTCGACGCCGCTGAAGAAGTATGCAAATGCAGGCTAGTCATATTTTCGAAGTAACTTTCTAATCATTATTTAATTAGGTGCCTTGGGTATCTAGACATGATGAGCTCTTTTGTCGTCTTTGAAAATATTATCCTCTAGTTTCAGATCTTTATGCTACTTAAATAAATTCAAAAATAAGAAATAATTCTCATACTCTAACTATTTTCATATACAATAGATATTTTGCAATGGTAAGAACACAAAAAATATGTTATGTATAATGTAAACTGTTAAATGTCGTTCTTGGTTAATAATCAATATATATTATATATTTTCTAGATATAACCAGCATATTACAATGATGGTAGAAAAAAATATTTTAAAATTATATTCCCTAAAAAACACTAGTCATGCCCAGGATATTTTTTAAATCTAGCCGTCATACTTTAAATATACTCATGATATGGGAGCATAAAAATATTTCTAGCACTCATATCGTCGAGCTCACGTTATAGGAATGTTGGTTAATTGATTATAAAAGTCTTATGGAATAATAACATAATGCTGTGAGGTGTACCATTCAGCAGAGTAGCATCATTTTTTAAAAGACATTAGGTTAGGTCTGGAGTGTCGTGATACCGTTAGACGTAGCATATAGCATAATTGATTATAAAAGTCTTATTGAATAATAACATGTTGCTGTGAGGCGTACCGTTCAGCATAGGAGCATCGTCATTTATATCCAACCTATGTGTTGCTTCTAATGAATAAATATGTTCTCAATCGTGTCCTCACCGTGTCCACAATCGTGTCCTCACGTGAGCAATCATGTCTTGTCTTCACGTGAGAATGTTGGTTAATTGATTATAAAAGTCTCATTGAATAATAACATGTTGCTGTGAGGCGTACCGTTCAGCATAGGAGCATCGTCATTTAAATCCAGCCTATGTGTTGCTTCTAAACGTAGCATACAGCAAATGGGTTCGATATCTTATAAATATAAAAGTCTCATTTTTAAAGACATTAGGTTAGGTCTGGAGTGTCATGATACCGTTAGACGTAGCATGTGGTGGAGAAGCATAAAAATACATCTAGCACTCATATCGGTGAGTTTACAATCGTGTCCTCACGTGAGCAATCCTGTCTTGTCTTCACGTGAGAATGTTGGTTACTTGATTATAAAAGTCTTATTGAATAATAACATGTTGCTGTGAGGCGTACCGTTCAGCATAGGAGCATCGTCATTTAGATCTAGCTTATGTGTTGCTTTTAAACGTAGCATACAGCAAAGGGGTTCGATATCTTATAAATATAAAAGTCTCAGTGATGCTGTTTAGGTCAGATCTGAAGTGTCATGTTACTGTTAGACGTAACATACGGTAGAGGAGAATCAATTTTTTTCTATACTGCTATGTAAAAAGAATAGTGACATGATGCTAGGAGACGTACCATTCAGCGGAAGAGCATAATTTTTTTATTAGGTCAGATCTGGAGTGTCATGTTACTATTAGACGTAACATATGGTAGAGGAGAATCAATTTTTTTAAATATATTAGGCTAGGTTAGATCTAGTTACTGTTAGACGTAACATACGGTAGAGGAGAATCAAATTTTTTTTAAATACGTTAGGTTAGGTTAGGTTGAGCTTATGCCACCATGTTTTTTTATCATAAATCATCATGCTTTTGTTTTTTCCATATGCCGCCATGTTTTTTTCTATACACCATCTTGTATACGTCGCCATGTTTTTTTCTATATACCGCCATGTTTTTCTGGCTATATGCCGCCATGCGCACTATGGATTGTGGGTTTGCGTTAGGTTAGAGACGGACAGGCATAGGCGGACAGATGGACAGGCACAGGTGGACAGACGAACAGGCACAGGTGGACAGACGGACAGACATGGTAGCACGAAAGTAATTTTTATTTTTTCTCTGAATATAAGTACAAGTTTTATATATTTTCTACTTTGAAATTTAATATTATTTTTATTAAGAATAATAACAACATTACGGTCTCTCGACGCCAGAGGCTTTAGGGGCCCAAAAACTGGTAAGTCGAGGGCCCACCGGGAAATTTCCCTGTTCCCTGGTGGTACAATCCGACGCTGGTCATAGGTCAAATTTTTTTGAAAGCGTTGTTGCATGGTAATATAAAGAGTATAAATTGACAGTTTATTATCAGATTAAATCTCGAGCCGCCTTAGAGTGAGAGATTTAATCTTTGATAATAAACTGCCAATTTACACGAATTAAATTATATATTGGCAACATAAGTTGAGAAAAAATTAATAGATAAAATTTAATAGCACGAGTGTTATTTGGGTAGAATATTTCACGAATAAATGATGATGATAAAACATATTTAATATTAAGTTTTACCATTAATGTCTGCAGATATTTTCTTATAATTTTTTAGTGTTTACTGACCTTCATTTTCAATTTCGTTATTTACGTCGCAAAAAAATTTATTTCCAAACCGACTCATCTAATAAAAACAAAGTAGGTATAATATATAATATTTAACAATCCCAGCTACAGAAATTTAAAAGTTCACGAAATTCGCCATATATTAAATATAATGACAAATAAAAAACCAATATACCTTGATCCATAGGTATTGTAATGCGTAGACTGGTCCAAAACTGCTAAGAATCTTCACTGTAAACAGTTCTTATGCATGCTTCGGCCAATCATATTGCGCATAAAGACAACGAGAGCACTGTCAATGTCCCGCTCTTATATTCTGTTCTAAGTTGATTAGAGAGAAACGAAATATGGTTCTGGTACCGCCATGTAGTAATAATAACTCTAAACGCTACATACATAGAATCACGCCAGTGTAATATACAGGAATTTATTATATAAAGTGTTTATTGATATATATTTACTTATTTAATTCTTTCTTTCAATTTAAGGAGTTTAAAAATTAAGTTACGGTTGTTTAGTTAAATAGAGGGTATCTGTATTCTGAAAGCTTATCAGTTATGCATAAAATAATTGTTGGAAAAAACTGACGGATAATAAATTAGATTATTCTGAAAAGGGCAAGCTTTGCAAACAAACCTTCAGGGTAGGATCAACCTCCGAAGTAATGAAGCTAATTGCACCTATAAAATGTGCAATGGTATTGCTTATCCCCTGCATTCAAATCTTTAGGACAAAAACAGGCCTTCAAATGAATTAAAGTATTGTAACCTTAAAAGCATATCAGTTATGCATAAAATAATTGTTGAAAAAAACTGATTGATAATATCTTAAAATAAGTTGAATTGGAATAGGTGTTATGAATTATTGCAATATAGGGTACAGTGCACAGTTTTGATTTTCCGAAGTATTAACATGTTACTTTGCGATGGATTACCATACGTACATTTGTGTTTAACATGAAATAATTGACTTGCCTGCTCGGTAGGCAATTTTATTTGTGATAATAATTTTGTAATTGGGTTATTATAATCCATTGGAAGCTGTATATAACTTGTCCCTAGACAATATATTCCAAACAGCCTTGGCATTGAAATTAGGAATTGTCAACTTATGTGGTGTGTTTATGTTATGTTTATATTATTATATTACTACTTATACAGTGTGTCCCAGGATAGATGTAACGAGAGGTGTAATGGACTAAAAATTTTGGAATTTTGGAATGGTATTTGGGGATTGAGTCCTGCCTGTTGTTAAACTAAAGTATACCAAAAATGACTTGATTTGGTGTTCTACAGGGTGTTTTATAAGCAAAGTTGTAAAAATCACCACTAATAAAGTACCTTTATTTTTCAAAATATGAAAAAATTTCACTAAGAAAACTTATTTAAAATGCAATTTGATACCTCTATACCAAATTTCAGGAATATAAAATTATTTTTTTGAAATTTAGGAGTTGAATTCATATTTAAAGTTGTGTAGGAGCAAATGTTAATCATCCACTGCTTTTCCCATAGCCTACTTTTAGCTTCTAGAGATATAAAATTGCATTCTAAATAACTTTTCGTAGTGGAATTTTTTTCATATTTTGAAAAATGAAGGTACTTTATTAGTGGTGATTTTTACAACTTTGCTTATAAAACACCCTGTAGAACACCAAATCAAGTCATTTTTGGTATACTTTAGTTTTACAACAAGCAGGACTCAATCCCCAAATCCCATTCCAAAATTCCAAAATTTTTGGTCCATTACACATCTTGTTACATCTATCCTGGGACACACTGTATAATATAATACTACAATTTACAAGTTACGTTAACAATTAGCAATAAGCTAGAGAAGAAATTTATAGATAAAATTTAAAAGCACGAGTGGTCCTATTTGCGGAAAACATTTCACGAAACAAACCGTCAAAATATTACCGTGATATTTGTCGACGCGTCGAAAAAAAATTAGAGCGATTGATTTTTCATGTTGGTACTATCAAAAGCCGAGATAGGTTAGTTTACTACTAGTGATGACATTTGATTGGTGTAGTGTTGTTAAATAATAAATTATAACTTAATCAATATAACTTAGCAGATCTTCAAAACTGTCCAACGTAAGTTATTCGAATTTCGGTGGCTGGTTTCCAATAGACAAATAATGAATTCATAATATTTTCTTTATCAGGTCTTCCATTTTTAATATATTGACGGTTAAAATGAGGGCTATTCTGTAAACGGCGCGCGGCGCATCGTAAATATGCTCTCAGAATATGACAACGAGATGCGCTTTCCACGCGGATGGTAATAGTATGGGAGGCAGCGCTGCATTTTTTCAAGGAATTCTATACCGAATAAATTTCATTTTTATCAGTTGATTAGTATTCAATAATCAGCAAAATGAGCGTCAGTCGCCGCACCCGCGGTGGAGCTAGAGGTGACAGCATGTTAAAGTTGAAAAAAAAATTATATTATGAGTATTTTCATACTTGAAAAACCAACCTAACTTGAACAACTACCTTTATGTTCATACAGGGTGTCCCGTAAATAATGGATAATCCTGAAAATGGTAATAGGTCAGGGCATAACCTATCAGAATATCACAACTTGACCTTATTGAAAACCCTACGGTTTTCGAGATATGGGCACTTTTCTGAAATTTTGAAAATTTCTACTCTAGGATAGTATTTTGCATGCCACTGCCACAAGGTAAGGATTTTTTCATTTTGTTTTTTGGTGAGTATTCTAGAAGAGTTGTGCTATCAAACGTGTATAGGAGTTTTTAGATAACGACGACGGTATTCTCAAAAAAAATGTATTTCTTAAATTTTGCTTCCACCAAGATTCCGTCTGCTGACTTTGACCTTTGATGGTATAAAGAAAAATGCGAAGCGAAACTTGCCACTTATCTTAAAAACTTGTCTACTTATTATTATATTCTAAAATATTTAAAAATTTTAATTCTTCCTGTTAGAAAAAAAGATATAGATGTTTTAATAGTGGAGGAGCTAAACTTATCAATTTAAAATTTTTAACAAGTAAGCTTTATTTTTAATTGCATGTAACGCATGTCATTTTGTACGTCTGGTGTTACCGATTCAGAGTTTGTTTCTTTGTCGATAATAACGAATTAGCGTTTCTTTGAACTTATTGGAAATTGTTGAGAACAACAATGCCTCGTATACAGTTTACACAACCTGAGTATGCTAATATGCATACTATTTACGGCGAATGTCGAGGCAACGCCACTGCACCCGCTGTGCGTTATCGAGAAAGATACCCGAACGCACGCTATCCTGACTATCGTGTATTTATTAGAGTGCATAACGCGTACTGTGAGGGAAGGATTTCTAGTCTTCGTGGTATTGGTGGTGCCAGTGAAGGAACCAACTCCATCCTTTCCATGTACAACGTGTGCAAACTCTACTACCCAGAGATTATCCCTTGAGAGTGGTATTTTGCCGGGGAATTCTGCGGATGATACGAGAGGATCCAGATTTTTTTAATAAAATTTTGTGAACTAACTAATCATCGTACAGAAAAGATGGCTTTGTAAATTTACATAATCTGCATAGTTGGCAATTTGAAAATCCCCACTTGATGAGAGAAGATCTGTCACAATATCATTTTAAAGTAAATTTGTGGACAGGCATCCTAAATGGTCAAGTGGTAGGCCCATTCGAACTGGCACCAACATTAACGTTAGACAATTATTTGGAATTCCTTCAAAACGACCTACCGGTCTTACTAGAAGACTTTCCTTTATCCCTGAGGCTGACAATGTGGTTACAGAACGACGGATGCCCTGCACATTATGGGAGAGAGGTGAGAGCATACCAAAATTTGAAATATCGAGGAAGATGGATCGGTCGCTTAGCTCCAATGTTGTAGTCACCAGACCTAAATCCTTTAAATTTTTTTTACTGGGGGATGCATGAAGGAAAAGGTGTACTTCCGACCTGTTCAATCCTTAAATAAATTGCATGAGCATATCGGAGTAGCCACTGAAGAAATTAGCCTATCCGGATATTCACGCCATTTAAAACGTTCCTTTTTAAAAGATGCAGAGCCTGCATTAGGGCTAGAGGAGATCAATTCGAACACTTATTATAAGTTGTTTGACTATTTTTTTTAATAATTTTTAATAAATGGAGGTGAAATTAATTTTTATTTTATTTCGATCTTTCTTCGTTCTCTTACCTCGGAATTTTTAAACATTTTAGAATATATTCCCGATAACGCACAGCGAATGCACTGGCGTTGCCTCAACATTCGCCGTAAATAGAATGCATATTAGCATACTCACGTTGTGTATACTGTATACGAGGCATTGTTGTTCTCCACAAGTTCCAATAAGTCCAGAGAAACGCTAATTCGTTATTATCGACAAACAAATAAAGTCTGAATCGGTAACACCAGACGTACAAAATGACATGTGTCACATGCAAATAAAAACAAGGCTTACTTGTTTAAAATTGATAAATGTAGCTCCTCCACCATTCAAACAGCTATATCTTTTTTTCTAACAGAAAGTACCAGAATTTTTAAACATTTTAGAATATAATAATAAGTGGGACAGTTTTTAAGATAATTGGCAAATTTCGCTTGGCACTTTTCTTTACATCATCAAAAGTCAAAGTCAGCAGACGGAATCTTGGTGGAACCGAAATTTAAGGAATTCATAAAACTTCTATACACGTTTGATAGCACAACTGTTCTAGAATACTCACCAAAAAACAGAATGAAAAAATCCTTACCTTGTGGTAGTGGCATGCAAGATATTATCCTAGAGTAGAAATTTTCAAAAGTGCCCATATCTCGAAAACCGTAGGGTTTTCAATAAGGTCAAGTTGTGATATTCTATAGGTTATGGCCTGGCCTATTACCATTTTCAGGATTATCCATTATTTACGGGACACCCTGTATATACAGCTTTGTAAAGTTTTTAATATCACTGATACAATAAAAAAAATATTTCGCGAGCAGGATTTGAACCCGAGACGTCCGTACCCTGAATAAAAGTGCCAGTCATCCTACCCACTCCACTATCTAGCATCTGAGAATATAATATGACATGTAGACATACTTGGTAACTTATTTATTTAATTTTTTTTAAATAATAATAACAATTGGAATGAATTATAGTTTATGTACTTTTATGGTACAGCTCATAACGAACATTTTCCTTCTTTTTGTTGTTTTCCATAGAACTTATAGATTTCGATATATTCAAAGAAACCGATGGAAAACGATTTTTTAACAACTTTAACATGCTCTCACCATTAGCTCCACCGCTACCAGAGTAGCTGACGTTCAGATTGCTGATGTATTAGGGGAAAACTATTATCATTATGATTTTCAGTCGGTATGAAATGACTTGTTCAAAGCGCTGCCTTCCGTACTATAAGTCTCTAACAGTAATTCATATTTAAAGGGAAATATTTTGAATGAATATACATTTTTCTGTTTTTCTTGTTGGGATTCTTTGCCACATGTATTTTATTCTAAAACGATATACATATTGGCAATTACATACAACTGATATTTCTTTATTATACAATATTTTAGCATGAAAATAAATGGGCTCCTAAATTGTCCATACTTTCCGTGAATTCTGGACGATCACATAATACAGACTTAAAAAACTCTTTTACTAAACAATCTTCAATAACATGCACCATTTTTATTAATTTCACCAAATGATGGGATTCCAAAAATTTACTTTTTTAGAAATTAGTAGATTCAATACCTTCCCTTTTTCTGCATATATTTACAGTAAAAATTTCTCATCTGATATCTTCATGTTATACATGTAAGGTTAATCATAAACCAGTTGAAAATAAAAGGGTCATTTAGTCAAAGAGTATGAGCGGGTAGCAATGTAAAAAATGCCCCCGCACCTACCGAACTAAAATGGCTTCCATAAGATGTCTCGTATGCTGACTGTCTTGTGTACAAAGTTTTAAGCTCGTGGACTTTGCCTAGGGTGGAAAAAAAAATAATTTACCTCTAAATGTTTTATTTTTTTTTTCTCACCTCCTCTTTGACGGATCGCTTTGTAATTTGGCGCAAATAATATTCGTGTTAGGATTGTTTATTTTAAAAAATATTACTCTTCTACGATGATTTTATGCATTAAAAAAAATTAATATATTTTTTTCAATGGCCGGAAGGGTAACTACCCTGTTTGACACTATTACCATATTTTGATATAATACGTATTTAAACTATAACTATAACATACAGGGTGTTTGGTACATCGATATAAAGTTTTCACTGGGTGATAGTTGGGGTTGTTTGGAACCTACATGACCATATTTACCCTTATCCAAAGTCTCACCGTTTTTGAGATATCGGCATTTTTAGATATTTTTGCGAAATAGTTGAGTTGTTACTAATACATGGTATTTTTATGATAATAAATACTTTCAGCTTTCTTAAATACTTTTTTTCGATATTCTTAATATGCACTTTATCGAAACAACATAAAAAGAAATGCAGAAGTATTGATATAAAAATTATGTAGGACAATTTATGTGTTGAAATGCACTGGTTCGATTTTTTTTCTATTTTAAGCAAAATTTTCTCAAAAGCGGCGCTACTTCAAGAGATTAAAATAGTTTTAATAACTTCTCTATTGCATACTCTTTCCAATGGTATACCACGTTATGACAGAATTATAGTTCATTAAACTAAAAAGGAAACATATTTGCAGACATTACATTTTAAATGAGAAAAAAAATTGAATAAGTATTAATCATTCTATTACTTTTATTTCCAGTTTTAACTAGAACAAATGTAACTAAAACTAATAATTAATTCATTTCGTTTTCAAAATGAGAACCTCCATTTCTAACGCATTTACGTGTCCTTTTTCGAATGTGGGTAGTGGTGACGCCTAACCTCATTTATTCCCTTAATTTGGCACCTGCTTCATTAATTCTCCGTACAAGGTGGTCACGGTCGGTTATTTCAGTCTCAAAAACTAGACTTTCATTCATGAAAATCAAGGAGCGTCAAGTCTGGAGACCTCGCTGGCTATAATATTAGCCCATTTCTCCAAAACCTTTCCTTATTAAAAAGGTACTTGTCCACAAATATGTTTCCTTTTTAGTTTAATGAACTATAATTCTGTCATAACCATTGGGAAGAGTATGCAATAGAGAAGTTTTTAAAGCTATTTGAATATCTCAAAGTAGTGTCGCAGTTGAGAAAATTTTGCTTAAAATAGAAAAAAAAATCGAATCAATGTATTTCAGCTCTTAAATTGCCCTATATAATTTTCATACCAATACTTCGGCATTTCTTTTTGTACTGTTTCGACAAAGTGCATACTAAGAATATCTAAAAAAATATTTAAGAAAGGTGAAATAGTTAGTATCATAAAAAATAACATGTATTAGTAACAACTCAACTGTTTCGCAAAAATATTTTAAAATGCCGATATCTCGAAAACGGTGAGACTTTGCATACGGGTAAATATGGTCATATAGGTTCCAAACGACCCCAACTATCACCCATTGAAAACTTTCTATCGATGTACCAAACACCCTGTATAACAGTTATAGTTTTATTAATGCGGTGGAACAGGATAAAAATAAATAAAAATTATCTGAACTTCCAATATTACGAGAATATTATTTAATATTTTGATAGATAATTATATAATTCATTCAGACAAGAGTAACTGAGTGATGCAAAAATTGGACCCATATTGTGAGCAAAGGAAAAAGGAATCCGAGAATGGAAGGATGTCTCAACAAAGGAGTAGGATTGAAGGCTTTGTGGTCACAATGGGATTCACTTAGAGCATTAGACGGGATGTTATTATTATTACATACGAACATCTATAAGACCTATTTTATTAACCATTAGGAACATGATAACACATAAAAAACAAAATTATTTATCCAAGTCACTTTTCTCATCTAACTGTGGCAGTAACGAAAGTTTTATTGGTTGATTCGATTATAGTACTTCCAATTTTTTTACATATTATACATTGTTACTGTTTTTGCATTTTAAATTAAGTGAGCGGATTTTGCTCTCAGAACTATTGCTATCAGTTTTAGAACTTTCCATTTCGTGCGTAACACTAACTACTATCTAAGTTTTTTAAAAATGGAAAAATGAAGTATTAGATCCAATCCAAATAACATAAGAAAAACACGAGTACCTACGATACACACATTTAAAATTCCGGAGATAAGATACTATATATGAGAACGTAACAGTATGAGATAGAGCTACAGAGATTTGTAAGACAGATGCGGCTGCGGCATAGCGGGGGCGTAAGTAGCCAGCGGTTCGGCAGCCAATTGAAAAATGATTTATTTTGTATTTATAGTGCCTCTTCAACTATCACAGCACGCAGTTCTGACCAAGAGGTGTGTTTAAATGCAGCTTCTACTTTGAGGGCACGCACCAAAGCCTCTCTAAAACTTTGATGCCGCGATATTCTAAGAATTCGCCTGACCTCTTCGGCCTTGATGCCATCTAAAAAGGCTCCCACCGCTAGTTGTTCCTGAAATTCTCTTGGTGCACTCGGATATGCCAGGTGTGCCAGTCTCTCTATCGTAGCTTCGAATTCTTGTAAGCTTTCCCCAACCTTTTGCGTCCTTGATTTTAGCTGAGCCTGGTATACTTGGGCAAGGTGTTGGTCGCCATATCTCAAGTCTAATGCAGCTGCCAAGACCTTGAAGTCCCTTTGTTTCTCCACCGGGATGGTCTGAAGTGACTCTGAGGTTTGGCCCCTTAGCGCCAGAACTAATGCCATAGCCTTTTCCTCGTTATCCCAGTTATTCGCACTTGCAGCCGCCTCAAATTGTCTCTTGTACGTTGTCCATGAGCTTTGGCCGTCAAATGAGGGAGGTTTTAAACGAGGACCTGATGATGCTACTAGCTGGCTTCCATTCTCTCTCAATTGTCGTTTAAAGCGCTCCACTTCTCCTTCGACATCACTCATCTTTTCTTTGATGTCGCTTACTTCCCCTTTGACTTGACTGACTTCAGTCTTGACCACACCTACTATCTTCGACCTTGTTTATCTCTTCTTTGATTTCGTTAGTGATTGAATTCATAGCGCCTTGTTGGATTTTCATTTGATCGCTCAGGATTTTCCTCAGTTCTTCCTGGCGTCTTTCTTGTTCCTCTTTTTCTTCTTGGCGTTGTCTTTCTTGTTCTTCTTTCTCCTCTCGACGCCTTATTTCCAGGTCTTCCATTATTTCCTTCAATTCGTGTCTTTCTTCTTGACGCCGCCTTCCTTCCTCTTGACGTCTTCTTTTTTGCTCTTATTTTAACCTCCTCACAATAAAATTGTGGGAGGTTACTACACTTAGTCCAAAATCGAAAATTGAGATAACAACAAATCTTTACGTTTTGAGGTCCCAGGAACCCAAAAAAGTTGTTTTTGAAAAATGTCTGTGTGTGTATGTGTGTGTGTGTGTGTGTGTGTGTGTGTGTGTGTGTGTGTGTGTGTGTGTGTGTGTGTGTGTATGTATGTTAGCACGATAGCGGCGAAGCTACTAAACGGATTTGGATGAAACTTTGTATGAGGGTTTCTTTAGTGCTCCAGAAGATCTGAAAAGATTTTGGTTGAGATCGGATTACGTTTAGTGCTGTTTTGGCACAACAAGTTGTTTATTTTATGATTACTTACAATTTGTAATTAAACCATTGAAAAGCAGTAAAAATTCCGATTTTAACGATATATCACACTTGCACTTTTTCGATTTGGTTTCCATGAAAAAATTAAAAAACAAAATAACATGCTTCTTGTGTAAGATAAATTTTATAGTCTAACCTAACGTTCGATAGACGTGACAGAGAACGTATACTACAAAATAATACAGGGCTGTACCCCTTACTCTTTGCAAATTTGCAGCCGCAAAAGCTTTTTTTAGAGACTATTGACGGAATCGGAACTGTACTGATCTGACGAGAGTGAAATTCTACATCTCAACGCGACATTCCGAACGACTAATTATCTACGGTTAATTAGTTATTAACGCGCAAAGACTGTCTATCTCTTTTTTTGCGGCGGAACGAGATGGAAGATGGATACTCTTCTAACACAAATTCTCGATCGAGAAACGTCAAACGAAAAATTGCAAAAATGTCACTATTGATTCGTTCGTGCCGAGCTGAATTTTCGAATTTCGACATGCAATTTACGATGCGGATCAACTACAAGTCTTTCTCTTTCCATCGCTACATAGTACGGCCGTCGCGGTATCGTATTTTTTAAAATACGAGTAAATTTAAATGTCGCGTTTTCGATCAAAATTTACACTCGGATGCCGCAACTCTGAAAACGGTTTTTCATCTGTAACTCGGAAACTGTGAGAGATAGCTCAAAAATAAAAACTCCTTAAGGAAAACTACATAATGTCAGGAACGTTTTGCCGCATTCGAAATATTAATGGGACTTTTCGTTTGGGTCCGGCGGGCCTTTCAAGATGACGGTGTCATGCACTTTTTTCATTAAATCGTTCGTAACTTCTAAACGGCGACTCCTACGGCAAAAAACTTCGACCTAACGAAATTGTAGAGAATTGAATTACCTAAAAGTCTTTTTTTGTATTTTTATGCTGCTCCAAAAATTACCGAGATACGGTCGGCCAAAGTGGAGACTTGTTTGAAATTCGTCTAAAATCTCGAAGTTTTTCTCTTTAAACCTCCATAACTCTTAAACGGCGGTCCCTAGGCGAAAATACTTCGCCCTAACGAATATGTAGAGAATTTAATGCTACAAAAAATTATTTTTTATTTTTTAACATAAGACAAAAAATAAGGACATTAGGAACGAAACAAGTGAAAATTTACATTTTCCAAGGAAACGTGTTTTTTTTTCTTCTCTTGCGAATATCTAGATAAATATTGATTTTGGCAAAAAAATAGTAGGGATCTATTAGAAAGACAATAAAATGATGATGAATTTGCTTTGTCAAAAAATGTCTGTAGGATTAATGGTTTCACTGTTATATACGTTTCAACACAAAATTTCGATTTTCCCATATGCCCAAATTATATTTGATAATATCTCCGCCAAGTGAAATTTATAGTTTTTTGTCCTCAAAGCAGTGCAATGTACAGGGTGATATTCTAATAATGACAGAGGTGTTCAATGATTTCGGTTGATAACTCGGGAACGGTTGAAGATATCGAACTGAAATTTGAAACGTAGGTGTAAATATTGTAGACAGGCGGATTACGAGTGAATTAATAATACACCTACGTCACATGACGTCACAAAAATGAAAAATTTTTACAACAGACGAACTGGTACAGATATCGACTTAACAGTTGGAGTTATTGAATTGAAATTTGAAACATAGGTGGAAATATTGTAAATGAACGGAATAAAAGTGAATTAATAATACACCTACATCTACATGACGTCACAAATAAGACAAATTCTTACAACAGGCGAACTGGTACAGATATTGACTTAACGATTGGAAACATCCAATTAAAATGTGGAATTGTGGACGGACGGAATACAAGTGAATTAATAATAATACACCTACGTTCACATGACGTCACAAATAAGAAAAATTCTTAGAAACCGGAGAAGATATAGACTTAACTATTGGAAACATCCAATTAAAGTTTGAAACGTAGGTGGAAATATTGTAGATGGATGGAATACGAGTGAATTAAAAATACACTGAAGACGTCATAAAAACATAACAGGCGAACTGATGATATCAAAAAAATATTTCTACAAGACGTCACGAATTTTTTTTTTAATTTCCAAGAAATATCAAATTTTCGGAGAAATGCCACTTTTCAGAAAAATGTCAAATTTTTAAAAAATGTCAAATTTTCAGGAAAACGTCAAATTTTCGGAGAAATGTCACTTTTCAGAAAAATGTCAAATTTTCGAAAAAATGTTAAATTTTCAGGGAAATGTCACTTTTCAGAAATATGTCAAATTTTCGGGAAAATGTCAGTTTTCAGAAAAATGTCAAATTTTCGAAAAGACGTCAAATTTTCGAAGAAATGTCACCTTTCAGGAAAATGTCAAATGTTTGAAAATTGTCAAATTTTCGGAGTAATGTCACTTCAGAAAAATGTCACTTTTCAAAAAAATGTCAAAAATTCAGGAAAATGTCAAAGTTTTCGGATAAATGTTACTTTTCAGAAAAATGTCAAATTTTCGAAAAAACGTCAAATTTTCGAAGAAATATCACCTTTCAGAAAAATGTCAAATGTTTGAAAATTGTCAAATTTTCGATAGTCACTTAAGAAACATGTCAAATTTTCGGAGAAATGTCACTTTTCAGGAAAATGTCAAAAATTCATTAAAATGTCAAATTTTCGGAAAAATGTTAAATTTTCAGGGAAATGTCACTTTTCAGAAATATGTCAAATTTTCGGGAAAATGTCAGTTTTCAGAAAAATGTCAAATTTTCGAAAAAACGTCAAATTTTCGAAGAAATGTCACCTTTTAGAAAAATGTCAAATGTTTGAAAATTGTCAAATTTTCGGAGTAGTCACTTCAGAAAAATGTTTAATTTTCGAAAGAATGTCAAATTTTCGGAGAAATGTCACTTTTCAAAAAAATGTAAAAAATTCAGGAAAATGTCAAATTTTCGGAAAAATGTCACTTTTCAGAAAAATGTCAAATTTTCGAAAAAACGTCAAGTTTTCGAAGAAATGTCACCTTTCAGAAAAATGTCAAATGTTTGAAAAAATGTCAAATTTTCGGAGAAATGTCACTTTTCTGAAAAATGTCAAATTTTCAGAAAAATATCAAATTTTATTAAATGGACTCAAAGGAAAATTCCTACTACTGGTCCATCTGTAGTATAAGTTCTCTGCTAGTGTGTTAAAGCGTACAGACTGTATGCTGAGTATTTTTGACGTGTCAAGTGCATCGAGAGATTGCAAGTTTTTTCGACGTTTATAAAGCCCACGGATGGTGTGAGAGGCCATCCTGAACCGTTTACAAGCCCTACAAGTGGAACGCTTTCGGTGAGTTTTTTCCAATAAAACTTTAAAAGTGACAGTGACATTATATTTTGAAAACTATTTCCGCTAGTTCCGGCATCCCGCCGGAAATTCTTCCGGCAACATAACCTAAAAAGAGTACTACATAACCTAAAAACAATTTAAGGCATTGTACCAACATAAACATTTTTCAAAAACCAAATTCCCAGAGAAACATTGGAAGCAAAAATTTGACAGCTATCACTTCCCCGACCGATTTAGTGAAAAATTGGTCGAGGCCAAAAGATAAAACAAAATATACCAACTCAAACTTAAACGATCCACCATGAACACTACCCTGGCTCCATCTGGCAGGGAAGCCGTCCACCAAGAGTTATATGGTTTTTTCCAGAGATGGCCATCTTGCCATCCATCCCATTACCAACGAACAGGTTTTTCCTTTAGTTGCTTCCCGTATCAACAATCAAAATTATTAAGTGCTCTTGCCTACAAACGTTTTTATAGTATTGTGTTTATTTTTATATTAATTTTAGGTCCATGTGGACACATTAAAATTTTAACCTAGTTTTTAAGCCTGCTTACAGAAGGCAGGAGCTACTTTTCTATTTTTCTCCAAGCCAAACCGGACCTACCATGTCCAGCCTCACACTCGCCACGCAAGACTTTTTTTTCTGATTTAATATGAAAAAAATATTTCAACTTAATAAATATAATTAAGTGAGATCGTTCATATTGTTTAGTGCTCTTTTCGGCTTCAAAGATTCACCGGGTGGGGAGGTTCCAGCCGCTTCCAGTAGCTGCCGATTTTTTCTTCTTGACGTCGCTTTTCTTGTTCTTCTTTTTCTTTGCGATGTCTTATCTGAAGTGAAATAACTAAACATGAATGAATTATATGATTACCTATCTAAATATTAAATAATATACTCGTAATATTGCAAGTTCAGATAATTTTTATTTATTTTTATCCTGTTCTACCGTATTAATAAAACTGTAACTGTTATATGTTATAGTTATAGTTTAAATACATATTATATCAAAATATGGTAATAGTGTCAAACAGGGTAGTCACCTTTCATGCCATTGAAAAAATATATTAATATTTAATGTATAAAATCATCGTAGAAGAGTAATATTTTCTAAAATAAACTATCCTAACACTAATATTATTTGTGCCAAATTACAAAGCGATCCGTCAAATAGGAGGTGAGAAAAAAAAACATTTAGGGGTAAAAAAATTTTTTCCCACCCCATGCAGAGTCTACGAGCTTAAAACTTTGTACACAAGACAGTCAGCATACGAGACATCTTATGGAAGCCATTTTAGTTCAGTAGATGCGGGGGCACTTTTTACATTGCTACACTCAAAGAAATAGTATGGGTAAATTCAACAAAAAAAAATCGTTAACTAACAATATCGTTAATTTTGTTAAACCAAATGATATTGATGGTATTTTTAAACAAGATTGTTATTTTAATTAATAAAAAGTTGTCGTACAACAAAACAAACATTAACTTGAAAAACCGCTGCCCAAGGAATCACTACTTCCACATCCAGATTTTTTATCTAAGTCACTCACAACGAAAAAATTTTGTATGTGGAAATAATTGTTTATGGAACATTAATAATATAATATTTGAAATCCTCTACCGCAAACCCATAAAATGATATCCCACACCGGTAGCGGGGTGGGGGTGGTGATAGGGGGTGGTAGTGGGGGTGGATGAAGTAAAAAAACATTTCGAGGTTTCTGGTTCTTGTACACACCCTAAATCACAATTTTTTTCATCCCCTTTAATAATGGGGTGGGGGTGGTAATGGGGGTAGCTAATGCCAAAATTTTTTTGAGACCTCAGCTTCTCTTGTATATACTAAATACCAATTTTATGGACTCTTACCTGCTTGCTTTACCTATTTTCCCCAAATTTACCCCAATTTTCCCCCCAACCCTTCGACGGAACAAGATGAAAATAATCTAGTTCTAGATCTCGTTAAAGTACATATGTGTACCAAATTTCAAGTCAATATCTCAAACGGTTCCAGAGTAATCGTGCGCACAAAAAAAGTTACAGACAGACCGACAGACAGAATTTTTTTTTCGCTCAAACTTAAAATCTCGACGTTTCGTGACATTCTAAGCCTATTTGAACAATAAAAATTTTTTAAAATTTTTTTGTCGTTACTATTCTTCCACTGGATGTGGAAGTAAAATAGATGAATAAGATTATTATTTTTTTCGTCTGACTAGTATTTTGTTGAATTCTGTCAAATTAAACTAGTTGATAGTATATTTTATTTTTAACTATTATCGAATTGTAATTCTAACCCAGTATTAGTTCGCTGTATTATTGTACTTGATAGACAAACCAATATTATTGTCGTCTTCTAGAAGTTCTAAAAGAATTACCATAAAATTTGCTTGCTTACCACGTAGTCTATTACAGAAATTATTCCCAGATGACGCCACATACAAATCACTGACAATAATCAATCCATGCATTATCTTATACTCTTATGAATTTATAGAAAATTAATAACATGATTGCAATGTTCAAATTCTCTCGGGGATCATCGATATATTTGGATGGATCTTATAAACGATCTCTAACTTTGGTTTGGGTGGTCTGATGTCTCAATACTGAGATTTTGGCTAACCAAAAAAAACTTCATCATACAATAAAGTGTAGATCCACCTAAAAATTAGTTGGTGAACAAAAAACAAAGTCGTTGTACTATTTAATTGTAGACCAAATTGAAAATGGTTAGTGAACATAAAAAAATGTCATTGTACTATTTAATTTGTTACAAGAAGATATGATTATTAAACTACTATTTGTTTACGAAAACAAATAAAGTTGTATGACTATTATTTTCTGATTGATTTAACTATGAAACTAGATAGGCGCGATTTCATATGCTCTTTTTGGTTGAATTTACCTATCATTTTCTTTGAGTGTATTCGCTCATACTCTTTCATATTTCACTTTTCAGTACGTTTATGTGAAGTAATCGTCGAATAATTATAACACTGAAAATTTGAGGTTGATAAGTAGTTTCAGAAATATACTGCTTTAAACATGAACTGACGCACTCAAAGTGCTGAGGTCATTGAGTCCGAAAGTCTGTCTCGAAGTTGCGTTTACGGCTATAAGCAGATTTTACTTAACTGCAAGAGATGATTATTGATGATGATTTGGGTACTATTGGAGCATTTTAACACAAGAGTATGTAGCATATAAGTGCCGAAAAGAAGGGAACGAAAATGCAACTAGGATTGAATGACATCACGCAGCGTCGATGTTCTTGGTCAATTTTAAAGTCTGTAGAGATCCTAGAATATTCCGGTTTGCATTTCGCTCTAAATTTAAGAGATCTTTTGGAAATTGTAAAAAAAACCGCTGCCCAAGGAATCGCTACTTCCACATCCAGATTCTGTATCCAAGTCACTCACAACGAAAAAACTTTGTATGTGAAAATAATTGTTTGTGGAACTTTAATAATATAATATTTGAAATCCTCTACCCCAAAAACTCATAAAACGATACCCCACATCGGTAGTGGGGTGGGGGGTGGTGATAGTGGGGGGTGGATGAAGTAAAAAAATATTTTGAGGTTTCTGATTCCTGTACACACACTAAATCACAATTTTTTTTCATCCCCTTTAATAAGGGGGTGGGGGTGGTAATGGGGGTGGCTAATGCCAAAAATTTTTTTGAGACCTTAGCTTCTCTTGTATATACTAAATACCAATTTTATGGACTCTTACCTGCTTGATTGACCTATTTACTCCAAATTTACCCCAAATTTACCCCAATTTACCCCCCAACCCTTCGACGGAACAAGATGAAAATATAATCTAGTTCTAGATCTCGTTAAAGTACATATGTGTACCAAATTTCAAGTCAATATCTCAAACGGTTCCAGAGTAAACGTGCGCACAAAAAAAAGTTACAGACAGACCGACAGACAGACAGACAGAAATTTTTTTTCGCTCAAACTTAAAATCTCGACGTTTCATGACATTTTAAGCCTATTTGGACAATAAAAATTTTTAAAAAAATTTTTGTCGTTACTAAGTATACTTCCACTGGACGTGGAAGTAATATGCTAAATTAGCCCAAACTGTCTATTTTTTAAATTACAATAATATTTACAACAATATATCCTTAAAAACAAGCAGTAGTGAAATAACACTTCATATTCATCGAATAGAAAAACATCTCATTTTTTAGAAGTGAATGAAAACAAGCAACATGAAAATGACAGTTTTTTACATATATTTAACATAAATGTTGATAATAAAAATTCGCCAATTAAATTAAATGTTAAAATAGAAGATATTTACGTAGAGATGGAGTTAGACAGCGGTAGCGCAATAACTGCATTTTCAAAAGAATTTTATTTAAAAAATTTCGCATATATACTTTTGTCTCACTCTACAACCTCTTTAATTAGTTATTCTGGAACTAAAATTTAGGGGGCTGCAGGGATAGTAAGCTTAAAAATAACTTATAATAATAAAACACACCCGATTGATGTTTTTGTAGTAGATAAGGGTGGTCCTCCACTTTTAGGGAGAGATTTTATGTACAAGTTTAATTTGTGCCTCAAGGAAGTGAATTCTATAGATGTTGATAATAGTCTAATTAATAATTTGTATGAAAAATATGGCGAAATATTTTCCAATGGGGTAGGCACTTTTTCAAAAGGTAAAATTGATATTAAATTGAAACCGGAAGCGGAACCGAAGTTTTTCAAGCCAAGATCACTTCCATTTGCATTAAGGGAAAAGGTTGAACACGAATTAAACCGTTTGGTAAGTTTAAATATTATAAAACCTGTAGACTATAGTTCGTGGGGAACCCCTATAGTTCCTGTGTTAAAATCGGACGGAACGGTTCGCATATGTGGCGATTACAAGGTAACCTTAAATCCATTTATTGCATTAGATAGATACCCGCTTCCGAGAATCGAAGATTTATTTACGATGTTACAGGGTGGACAAACTTTTTCTAAAATAGATCTTGCGCATGCTTATCAACAAGTTTTATTATCCGAGGAATCTAAAATGATTACAACAATTAGCACTCACAAAGGTCTTTTTTGCTATAACCGTTTACCTTTTGGTGTTTTCATAGGTCCTTCAGCTCTTCAAAAAATTATGGAAATTGTACTTCAAGGTATTCCGGGTGTTATTTGTTTCCAAGACGATATTTTAGTTACTGGTCGGAATAGGAAAGAACATGTCGAGAGGCTAGAAAAAGTATTTTTGTGTATAAAGGAGTGCGGACTCAAAATTAAAAAAGAAAAATGCGTATTTTTTCCAAAAATCGGTTAGTTATTTAGGATTTGTGTTAGACAAGGATGGTTTAAGGAAATCTCATGAAAAAGTAAAAGCTATGTTAGACGCACCTTGCCCTACTAACAAAGCTCAGTTACAAGCATATTTAGGCCTTATAAATTATTATAGGAAATTTATACCTAATATGGCTACAATAGCACATCCTTTATATAGACTTTTAAAAGATAACGTTGAGTGGGAATGGTCAGAAAGTTGTCAATCTTGTTGTGACAAATTAAAAAAAATAATAGCTTCCCCGGAGGTATTAGTTCACTACAACCCTAGTTTAAAATTAAAGTTAGCCTGTGACGCGTCACCGTACGGAGTCGGCGCAGTATTGTCCCATGTTTTTGAAAACGGTGTAGAAAGACCTATATCTTTTGCGTCCAGAACACTCACCGAAACTGAGAAAAAGTACAGTCAAATTGACAAAGAGGCAGTAGCCTTAGTTTTTGGTACGTTAAAATTTCATCAATATCTTTTTGGACGTAGCTTTATATTAGTGACAGATAGTAAACCATTGTTGGCAATTTTTGGTAATAAAAAAGGAATTCCGCAGATGGCGGCGAATAGGCTGCAGAGGTATGCGTGGTTATTGTCTGGTTACACATATAATATAGAGTATGTGAAATCCGAAAAAAACGTATCTGATTGTTTCTCCAGACTTCCCCTGGACCACGATTTTGAACCTGTAAGCGACTATACTTATTTAAATTACTTTGAAAAAGCAAACAATAGTTTAAATCTAGAAATTATCAAACAGGAAACACAAAACGATTTAATTTTGAAAGAAATATTTAATTACGTAAAGGACGGCTGGCCAAACGTAGTCGAAAATAAATTTAAACCATATTATTTAAAGGCACTATTACGTACCGCGTAATAGTGCCGCAAAGCTTACAAAAAATATTATTGAATGAGTTGCATAAATCACATATGGGTATACTTAAAACTAAATCTTTGGCACGTAGCTATACTTGGTGGCCTACTTTAAACGAAAATATTGAACAAACTTGTAAATCGTGCGAATCATGCTTAAAATTTCAAAGCAATCCTGAAAAAACACCTTTAGTTCCTTGGCCTTATCCCGAAAATGCGTGGGAGCGCATTCACATAGATTTTTTAGGTCCTTTCAGAAACAAAATGTATTTGTGTGCTAGAGACGCTTTCTCTAAATGGTTGGAAATATTCCAAATGAGTAATATTACTTCTACTAAAACCATCGAAAAATTGACAGAGTTATTTGCAAGGTTCGGGTTACCAAAAATGTTAGTTTCAGATAACGGACCTCAATTAACTTCACTCGAATTTGAACAATTTTTACTTCAAAATAATATCGAACATAAAACTATTTCACCTTTTCACCCTAGTACAAATGGGAGTGCCGAAAATTCGGTCAGGACAATAAAACAATTTTTAAAAAAAATTAATCCCGACAAAGACGTTAATAAAAAATTACACGAGTTTTTCTTTGATTATAGAAATACGGTGCATTGCTCAACTGGCGAAACGCCGTCGAAGTTGTTGCTAGGACGAAATGTTCGAACCCGTTTTAATTTAATCAATCCTATAGATTGTGCTAAAATAAATAAAAATGTATATGATAGAGTTTCTAAACATGTAGAAAAAAATCAACGACGCCAAATAAAAAATGCTGGGGGGAGAAGGAAAGTACATTTAATGATAGGACAAATTGTAATGTGTAAAGATTATCGCAAAAGAAATGAGCCAGTTCGGACAAAACGTAAGATTGTAAAAAAAGGTTAGGGCCATGTACATTTATTGTAAATGTTTGTGATTCACCTCTTTCTTGGAAGAGACACGCTAATCAAATTCGCGAGTCTGATTTGAGTGAAGACAAGAAATTACCTGGTAGTGACCTAGAAAATAAAATCGTGAAAAGTGATTATGAAAACTTTGATTTTAGTTTAGCTGATGATATGTTAAGCAAAAATAGATATGTGACTAGTAATAATGAAAATTTGAGCACGAATTTAAATTCAGATACTAATTTGGAGAATAGAGTTCGTGCTGAAATTTTAGAACGATCGCACCGTGTGCGCAGACAACCAGACCGATTAATTTACGAAAATTAGTCCTTATTTAGTGCGCGGGGAGTGTAGTATCTCCGGTCTGCGCACTAGAGTAAGAGCGCCTATTCAGATCACGCATGATTTGTAGTAGTTAGTAGTAAGTTGGTTTTTCATATGTAATGTAACGTATGTGAATAAATGTTAAGTTGTTTGGGGTAACCACCTTATTTAATTTATAAATAACCCACGTAGTGAAACCTAAAGTTATAGGTAGTGCGAAGACACTACAGAAGTAATAGCAAGTCCTCCATTAATATTTATTTATTCATGAGTTATATCATAAAAAATACTATATTTGCATACACCATTGGAAAGCGAAAGATTTGAGTATTGTAATTCTAAAATATCAAGTATATACGAAAACAAATGACAGATATAGCAGGATGGGACCACGGAAAATGTGTAAATATTATTTTTCGTAAAAAAGATGGAAAAGTACAATTTTCTCCACTTTCCAATTCCAAATCAAATTGCGACCTCAAAAATATGTTTTGTTAGGTGTTTTTACATAAGAATCAACTGTCTGTTCGAGAGTTTGACTAATATGTATTTAGGGCGAGTTGCACAAATTTAGTTCAAGTCAACTTCAGCTTGATCCAAAATCACAATCCATGGTTACAATTGTTGTAACAATCGTTACTTTGACTTTTGATCTGGATCAAGCTGAACTTGGCTTGAACATAGTTGGTACAACTCGCTCTATGTCTGTCATTGTATCGATTCGACTAAACATCCTAGTATAGTTTCATTCCTCCAAATCTTAAATAAATCTTTCGCAGTATGCTGTCCTCCAACATTAAACTATTAATTTAAAAAGAAGTTGGTTAAGGTAAGCTATAATTTAAACATAAACATTCTCCGAAATGAGTACTTTAAATGGTGGTTATAAATTTACAGCAGCCTTTCACAACCTTTGCTTTTTTTGCCTTCAAAGTTAGACAAAAATTAAAATCATGACTAAACCGAACAACGAGCTAAAGTATTTTATATAAAAAAATTGAATATACAAAAAATAATTATACACCATAGTTTTCAACTTGATTAACAAATTACACACATGTTTAATTAGCTCGTAGTTTTTGGAACAACTGCCTAGCGAGCGTAAAACAATAAACTTCTACCTGTTCCAGGAACGAGTAACGACCTTATTTACCACAACTTGTTATGACTCGTCGGTACACAGAAATTAGGCAATTATTTTGAAATGATTTATTTCCTATAGCCCATTCAAAAATGTATATAACCTTTTGGGCAGCCAGATTTTTAATTCTCTGTTCGACGCGGTGATTGTGACCCTTTGGATTCCTTTGGTTGCCCAGAGCTTCTTTCTTTTTTTATCATCAACTGTTGAAGTGTAATTATGACTGAAATAGGTTCCTGCTCCAAATAAAATTTGCCAGGAATATTATTTAAAGTAAGCACTTTAATACAGATATAATAGAAAGACCACCCGTGTTCATATGGTGAAATAAATTTTACTAGCCGAGGTTGTAATAGCAAAGATTTTTCGTAATTCTCGAGAAATATACTTTGGATTGAAAAAAAATGCGTGTTCAATATTTTTCAAACACCTACCCAATGATAACAGTTAACCTTCCACCCCACCCTCTGGGGGTGGTTTACGTGTGGGTTTTAATTGAAACGATTTTTTTTCATTCGGATAGATAGTGTTAAATTTTTTCAAGAAACTACTTTTAGCGTTACCCAGGAACGCTATCTATCGCCAATCAAAAAAAAAGTTTTAGACAAAACCAGAAAACCTACATATTTCGTAGCGTAGAATCCGAATCTACAATAAAAAATGAGGGTTTCCATTCAAGATTTCAAAGTTGCGCCTCACCCATACAAGATGAACGCCCGAGTTGTATAAACTGCCATGTTTAATTAAAACGACGTTTTATTATAATTTTGGAGCAAAAAATTACAAAAAGGTTTTTGTTAAGCATATCAGAACCGTAATATACAGTGTGTCCCTCTGGTTCTAACAAATTTTAGGTAGGTTAGGTGTATATCTGGCCGGGCACATTCGGCTACAATTTTCACTCGTTTAAATATATATTTAGTAAATATTCTTTATATTAGACTAAATAAATGGAATGTGTGTCTTTTATAGCAGGATATTGGCACATACTTTGATTTATCAAAATGTTTCTTCGGGAAATCAGACTTGACAAATATGTTTTTTTTTATGAATTTTCTGCATCGGTATTATCTGCAAATTATGAAATATTAGTAATTGCATATAAATAACTCATTTTTGTTTTTTTTGGGGGGGGTGATGTGTCACGGTCACCGATGGGTGATCCACCCAAATATCTCATTTAACAATCGGTAAGCTATCAACTGAGACAAACTCGAGTCGTTAACCTACTAAGTAATGTGAGGGATGACGCTTGTGGCTGTCCAAGTGATAACCACCGGGCCGTCGAACTGTCAGAAAGATAGAGATTCAAAAGGGTGGGTTAAAGTTGGTGACCGAGTACCGTGGTTTGTAGTCCACGCTAAATTGTAGATCCCTAAACGCTATTGTGGCCTAATTGCCCAGTAAAAAATAGTACTATTCACTGTCAAATAACCCATTTAAATATAGACTGAAGAAAATTAGCCTACACCTTGAGGTATCATTTTAGGCTTATGTTTATAAAGCTAAAGAAATACAAAGTAACCTCGAGTACAGTTATGTGTATGTTATCTATGTTATAAAACGAACACGGCTTCAGAACACTCCGTA
Organism: Rutpela maculata; assembly: GCA_936432065.2. NCBI lineage: Eukaryota > Metazoa > Arthropoda > Insecta > Coleoptera > Cerambycidae > Rutpela > Rutpela maculata. The sequence continues at coordinate 100,765,342 of OW386286.2, read as the reverse complement.
CATTCAAATAATAGAGTCAACTAATCGTTACCAATGTTAAAATGATTATGTCGAATCTCAGCTAACAAAGCTGACTCACAAGTTTCTTAAAATACATTCTTGTCGGTATAATATTTTTAACTAATAATTTATATTTTATAAAACAAAACGAATTATGTGTAAGGCGTTGACCAAGACTTCATTCGTGAAATGTAAATAATAAACAAATCGCTCACATGTATTAAAATAGAGTCGAGAAATAAACAAAAATGTTTTTCAAAATAGCCTTTTACTTAACATAAATTTTAGATGGAAATATTTAACATATTTATGTGTCAATGCATATTTTCTCGCATTTTATGTTCTACACATATAGAATTTCCGGAGTAATCTACAACGTGCAGAACCTTGATAATTTCTATCAGTATACAGTGCAATCGCAGTTGTGGCAGTTCAGTGGAATAACTTTAAATACAGTGAGATCCAACATTTAAATTTAAAAAACGTAAGTGCACTTTGCAACTAAAGTAATAATAATACAACACCTAATATTTTATTTCGAATATTAACTTTGGAATTTAACTGATACGAATTGTGAAATAATCAAAATAAAAGACGTTGCAGACTAAGTGACAACCATATTCTCAGACAATATCAAAGAGAAATCGAACAGGGAAGTTATCTGCAAAACTAAACGTGTCTCTTTACAACAAGAGGAAAGTCTATCTAAAAGCGACAGCATATCCAACAAGAAATCTGCTCCACATCGGCTGTAGTATTTATCAAATATTTCAGAATAGTTGGTTGTTAACATGTTAACAAAAAAAATGAAACTAATTAAATTAAAACAACGTGATGTTTTAATGAATAAATTATCAAGATTTGCCAATTTTATTTCTAACGTAAACCAGGAAAATTATTATCAGATACCCCAGAGATTATCGAAATGCGAAGCGTTAAAGGTTCAATTCGACCAAATTCAGACTGAAATAGAAGATTCAGATAATTCAGAAATTCAATTAAATGTTAGACTTGAATTTCAGGAAACGTTACTTAAGACTGTTTCTAAAGCTAAACAGATAATTGAAGAATACTCTAGTAATATGTACTCAACAATTCCTTATCTGCCATTGAATTTGAAAACTGCCAGTTCATTCTTATTAAAACAGTCCTCAAATTTACAAACCTTACCTATAATTCAGGATAGAGCAACATTTAATGATATAAAAACACGAAAATACGCATTTGCTATTTACCTCTCTACGCTGGTAGTACTAGTTCCTGACAAAGATATACGAAAGGATTTATTTACAGTATTTGCAGATCATATTGCACATGGAAAAGCCGAGCCGTTGTCTGTAGATTTAGATCAGTATGAAAATATTTGGGAAATACCTACATATGTTAAATGGAGCCTCCTCTTCTTCCCGTTAGCATTTGCTGGAAAGTTATCAGCGTCAGAGGATATGGTCTCTGATACTCAAATAACTGATTGGGTAAAACGAAGGAGAAGTGCCTTCCTCAAAGCATTGAGGTTGACCAACATCATTGACATTGATCAGCAAGATGATCTGCAGCTCAAATATGACCTTCTGTCAGTTGCCTACTTCTATAAATGTAACAGGAAGCTATTATCCGATATGATTCAGATATGTTTGTTTAATAAAGGTACCACAGACCATTCATATTCCGTCTTACATAGTCATTGGAGAATGATACTTGAATGGACCGAGATGACATGGCTAAGATATTGTCTTGACTATGTGGACTATATAGAGTCCATTCCAAATCTACATTTATTCAGAGAACGGACATTTTTAAGAAATAAAAAAGTTGAATTAGATAACTACTGTAAAAATAAGCCTTATTCCGTAGGCTTTTACGCATTAATGACGGGGAGTAATAAGGGATTAGAGGTGTCGAATTTCCCAAACTTAGCTGCTGTGGTTCGACGATATCTTCTTGATAATTACCGTGAATCCTTTAGAAATTTAAAATTAAATCGAGCAAACTGTCGCCTGCCTGAGAAAAGAATAAGAAACATACAAAGGGAATTAAACTGGGAACTCTTCAGGAGTCCCCGGGAAGTAATCATACTCCACAATATAAATGAAGAGAGATTAAAGAAGCCTTCCGTAAAAATATCAAATATAGATTTGCGTTGTGAAGGCTCAGATGTAATTGAGTCTATCCGTAATCAAAATAACCTTCTAGGAAAAGAATATAAGTTTGAAATGAAAGTTTTTAAAAAATGTCGAAAAGGTGATTCATCTTTCGCAGTTATTGAATGTAACGGACTAACTTCTGAGAAGTTAATTGGCCTGCAGAAAGTGAATATTGGGTTAAACAAATGTCCAGTGTTTGAAAATATAAATATTTTGAGGTGTTTTAAATGTAAGGGATTTAATCATAAAGCAGATGAATGTAAAAGTAATGATTCTCTCTGTTCTGATTGTGAAAATATACATACACTGACTGAGCCATGTCCCAGTGAAAAAAATTGCATAAATTGCTTTAAACACAACCAAACATTCAACACTGATTATGATATGAGTCATTCAGTGTATGATATTTGCTGTCCAGTTTATATAATGAATATTTAATGTAGAATAAACTAGAGCTAAACTTATACTTTATCCCACATTGTCTCTATAGAGAATTCATAACAAAATGTAGATGATAATAATATAAATAAATAAAAATCATTCAAATGATATAAACTCGATGTACCTATAATTGCAAATAAATAATTTTCATATATTAACTTATAGAACAGTAAACGGAGATTTTGATTTATACATATTTTCATATTAACTAAATTTCGTTTTTTAAAATAATTTAATAGTTTATATATCAATGAAATGTTTCTATATTACGCAGAGCTTGCTAATTTATACCCTACCCCTTTTGAGAGGGTGGGTGCTTACCTCCCTCGCTACCAACTCTATTACAATCCCCACTCGTATGAACAAGAACCAAAGGCCTCAATTTTTTGGCATCAGCCATCCCTCTACCAATTATATTACAACCCCTACTCCATTATTAAAGGAGGTGAAAAATAAAATTGTGATTTAGTCTGTATAAAAGAGCCAACGACCTCAATTTTTTTTGGCATCAGCCACCCCCTCTACATCTCCATTATCACCCCCACTCCATTATTAAAAGGTAGAGAAAAAATAAAATTGTGATTTAGCATGTATAAAAGAATCAAAGACTTCTAAAGTTTTCTTGGCATTAGCCACCCCCTCTACCACGCCTATTACAACCCACACACAGGGGAGGTAACAAAACAAATTTGTCATTTAGAACCAACGGCCTCAACATTTTTTTGATGTGAACCACCCCCACCTCATTATTGAAGGGGGTGGAAAAATAAAAATGTGATTTAGCGTGTGCACAAGAACCAAAATTCTCAAAACTTTCTTTGGCAACAGCCTCTAGGCTGCCCCCACTACCGTATGGTATATCGTTTTATGTAGATTTTTCAGGTAGACTATTTAAAATATTATATAATTAAAGTTTTGTGAACAATTGTTTTCACATAGTGCAGTGCAAATATAGTATTACATTATTTTTTTTCACTTTCAGAGACTTGGGTAGTAAATCTAGATGTGGAAGTAGTAATTCCTTAGGCAGCAGTTTTTCTATTGCTGTATTTGTATACTCTTCCATGAATAATTTAATATAATATAGTAAAAGTAATAAAAACATAAACATAAATAAAGAAATATTGCACCTTGTAGACACAAATAAAAAAGGAATTCTTTATACTTATAAATAATAACTAATAACTAATAACTTAATTAACTAATTTAAAAGAAAATGTAATTTATAATAATAGTGGACACACCGGACAAAACCACCAAATTTTTTCTAGGTACTAGTTAGGTACGTAGCTTTCAATTTTTGATAGGAACCAACTCCTCCATCGGCCATCTTGGATTTTATAGCAGCCATTTTGAGATATAGGTATATTATCAATATCTCTGCTTCTAAATCACTTAGGACCACAAACTTGGTGTCTAAGTATGCATATTTTGGGGTCAGGAAATACAACTAAACAATTTTTAAATTTATCACACTCTATATTTATTCACTAATATATGTACCAATTACAAACTATTCACCGATGAACTGTTTTCTCAGGTATGTCCACATTTTCTAATATGTTATTTTATTTTGTTTCGGATTGAATTGTAATACAAGATGTATTGGAACAAGTGCATGATCTGGCAGAAAACAACTTCAGAAAATCTAAAATGTCCACTCAATGCACATGGAATTGAGGACAAGACACCATACCGGTCTTTCTTGAACAATATCAATGAGTTTAGAAGCTTGGAGTCATTGCCAGTGAAACTAAATTTTGATGAACCGGTCCAAAACCATGGTGCATGGCACAAATCTTGTTACGTCAAGTTCAGCAATTTGAAGTTGGATGGAGCTAAAAAGCGGGGAAATACTTCAGGAGGCAGCACAACTGTGGAGAAATGATCCTTGCATGAAGCGGGTGACAAAATGGCGTGTTTGTTATGTTGTGGAAGCGATGGACTCCTTCATGAATTTCGAACATTAACAGCTAATACGAGCATACAAAAAATGGCAACAGAACAGCAAGAAACCCAATTGTTGGCAGCATTAGAAGGTGGTGATCTCATTGCCCTTGACGCCAAATATCATCTGCAATGTTCTACAGCACTGATAAATCGCTGCCGGTCTCACCTAAGGAAACTAGAGCGGGATTTGGTGGGAGTGTCTCCAGAGGAAAGTCAGATAAAGGCTACAGTACTTGTGAAGCTTTATACTTTATATAAAGAACTGTGTGGAAGATGGAACCTTCTATTTTCAACAGAAGCTTACTTCTTCAATCTGGTTCTCTTAATCTTCTTCTCAACGCCAAGAATTTTTAATCGGTTATCATACAGTTCATGCAACTTTGAAAATTTAAAGTAGGAGGTCCCATTTTCTAGTTTTCTATATAAGTTAATAACTCCACAAGTGCTGTAACCGTTAACTGACTTTCCTCTGCAGATCCTCCCACCAAATCCTACTCTAGTTCCCTTAGGTGAGACTGGCAGAGATTTCTCAGTGCTGTATAACATTGCAGATGATATTTGGCGTCAAGGGCAATGAGATCACCACCTTCTAATGCTGCCAACAACTGGGTTTCTTGCTGTTCTGTTGCCATTTTTGGTATGCTCGTATTAGCTGTTAATGTTCGAAATTCATGAAAGAATCCATCCATCCATCGTTTCCACGACATAACAAACACGCCATTTTGTCACTCGCTTCACGCTGGGATCGTTTCTCCACAGTTGTGCTGCCTCGTGAAGTATTTCCCCGCTTTTTAGCTCTATCCAACTTCAAATTGCTGAACTTAAGGTAACAAGATTTGTGCCATGCACCATGGTTTTGGACCAGTTCATCCGCACTCATGTCGCTTCCAAAATTTAGTTTTATTGGCAATGACTCCAAGCTTCTAAACTCATTGATATTGTTCAAGAAAGATCGGTATGGTGTTGTCTTGTCTTCGATTCCATGTTCATCGAGTGGACAGTTTAGATTTTCTAAAGTTGTTTTCTTACAAATCACGCACTCGTTCCAATCTATCTTTTATTACAATTCAATTTGAAACAAAATAAAAAACATATTAGAAAATGTGGACACACTGGACAAAACAGTTCATCGGTGAATAGTTTGTAATAATTGGTACATAATATATTAGTGAATAAATATATAGTGTGATACATTTACGATTGTGTAGTTGTAGTCCCTGACCCCAAATATGTATACCTAGACACCAAGTTTGTGGTCCTAAGTTATAAGTTATAGTCCTAAGTTATTTAGAAACCGAGATATCGATAATATACCTATATATTTCAAAATGGCCTCTACAAAATCCAAGATGGCCGACGGAGGAGTTGGTTCCTATCAAAAATTGAAAGCTACTAACCAGTACCTGGAAAAAATTTGGTGGTTTTGTCCTGTGTGTCCACATTTTCATGATAAGTTGCTCTACTAATATTCCTTCTGTTTTTGAAAATAAATCTGCTAGTAGAATAATTCTTTGGTCAAATTGTCAAATATTACATAGGATAATCTGTTACTTTTAGGTAAATTCGTCATTGTTGCATAACTAAATAATCTGTCTACGTAGGCCGAAGATAGTAGTGGAGTGTTAAATTTTATAAAAGTGGTTTTTATTGGCTCATAATTATTTATTTGCAAAATATTTCGCCAGTCATTAAAAAAAGTTGGTTGCTATTTGAACTTCTGCTTCAAAAGTTCTGGTCGAATTTGCAGCGCTTTCTTCTCCCAAGTCAAAAAACTTAGGCGGAGAGTTCTCGTATGAATTATTTTCATTTGCAAACCTTCCTGACATTTCGGCTGTAACACTGTCTTTTAGAGCAGTTGGTAATTTATCATGATATTCCAGTGATGTGCATGACAGCCATCTAGTCTTGAATTCTGGATGGGTAAGTGCTGCTATTGCCACATTTTTAGATTCCTCAGAAGAAAATGTCAAATAATGGGAAAATCGTGTGTTCACGATTTTCAAAAGACATTGTGCTTACAATAATGGAACTCAAGTGTATTTAGTTTTTCTAATTTACGCCTTACAACTACTGATGTAGGTATAACGATTCCATAATACGTAAATTTTGCCCCCTGTAGAATATCTAATGCTTCAGAAATAGATTTAGTACTTTGCAGATGTTCTTCTATGTACATAAATTTATCATCTGAAATTACAGTGCGAAATTTCAAAGCTTGAATTGGTAATGCACACTTTGTCCTAGTTTGTAATATTCTTCTTAATACATCGTAGAGTGAATTCCAACGTATTAAAGCTGGACGCAGAAGCGTAAAACCTAATATATTTTGAACAATTTCTGCCGACTTGGGTCGACCTACTGCTTTCCACAATATTTTACATTTCTTTAGGATCTTTGTATACATTCGCAATAAAATATCTGATTTATTTATCGTCTCTATCAGATCTACAGAAACGTTTACATTCAATGTATATGCGCATATGGTAATTGTGGTATTCCAACATTATTATTTGTCGAATTTATTGCATTCATATTCGCTTGAGTTGATTAACTCGCTGAAATACCATAATCTGAATATGAAGATGAAGACGTCTACATCGTCCATGTCTAAATTTACACTACTCTCTTCACATTCTTGTACACTACTTTTTTTAACACCGTATACAAAATTCGGACCATTCTCTGTAATAATACCTAGCTCTAATTTTGTGGTGATTAATATTGTATTCTGTATAAATAACACAGCCACACAAAAAAAAAGTGGTCTGGCCTGCGGACCAGACCAGTGTATCCTTATGTATTTTGACCCGCTGAAACCGAATTCGAAGTAAAAATTTTCAGATTCGCTTGTTTTTCACCCCCAATCCCAAAAATCACCCCCTCCCCCCAAAAAAGTGGTCTGGCCGGCGGACCAGATCAGTGTATCCTTATGTATTTGGACCCGCTGAAACCGAATCCGAAGTCAGAATAGTCAGATTGGTTCGTTTTTCACCCCGAACCCCAAAAAACACTCACCCCAAATATGGTCTGTCTGGAGGACCATACCAGTGGCAGTGTATCCTTATGTATTTAATAAGCATACACTGGTCTAGTCCACTTTTTTTTTGTTTTGGTGGTATTTTTTGGGGTTAAGGTGAAAAACGATCGATCTGACAATTCTGACTTCGGATTCGGTTTCGGAGGGTCCAAATACATAAGGATACATAGTCTAGGAAATAGCGTGCAAATTCGACGACGAGTGGTTACCCTCTGCCAGTCGGTAATCGAAGAGACCATATAAGTACAAAATTTTTTTCTCTCTGGAACTGTTTGGTATGGTGGGGGATTATCGATATCTGTCCACATAGGTAGTTAGTATATGTCGAAAATAGAAAAAAAAATTTTTGTTTCCATTTCGGGTTAGCGCGCGCCGACTGGAAGTTTCGTCTGCCAGCGTAATTGGGGTATGTGAAGTACATATACTAACTACCTATGCGGACAGATATCGATAATCATTCCATTCAAAAATAAATGCCCCCCCTCCCTATCCCCCCACCATACCAAAAAGTTCCAGAGAGAAAAAAAAATTTGTATTTATATGGTCTTTTCGATTGCCGACTGGCAGACGGTAACCACTCGTCGTCGAATTTGCACGCTATTTCCTAGGCTAACACTGGTATGGTCCGTAGGCCAGACCATTTTTTTTGGGGAGGAGGTGTTTTTTTGGGTGGAAAAATAAGTAATCTGATAATTCTGACTATGGATTCGGTTTCAACGGGTCCAAATACATAAGGATATACTGATATGGTTCGCAGACCAGACTACTTTGTTTTGTTTTGGGGGGTGTTTTTTGGGATTTGGGGTGAAAAACGATAGAATCTGACAATTCTGACTTCGGATTCGGTCTCAAAGGGTTCAAGTACATAAGGATACACTGGTATGGTCAGCAAGCCACACCACTTTTTTGGGGGGGTGTTTTTTTGTTGTTAAGGGTGAAAAAAGAAGTAATGTGACAATCTGACAATTCTGACTTCGGATTCAGTTTCAGAGGGTCAAAATACATAAGGATACACTGGTATGGTCCGCAGGCCAGACCACTTTTTTGGGGGGGTGTTTTTTTGGGGTTGGGGGTGAAAAAAGAAGTAATCTGACAATTCTGACTTCGAACTCGGTTTCAGCGGGTCCAAATACATGAGGATACACTGGTCTGGTTCGCAGGCCAGACCACTTTTTTTTTGTGTGTGGCTGTGTAATTGATAATAATTCAGAAATATTTTCTACGAAATGAGTATTATATGCAAGTAAGGGCCCTGATAGACGGGCATCAAACACGCCGCGTGTGAAACGCGACGGGTTGCACGCTTCAGATTTTACTTCTACACAAGCATGTTTACTGGACGGCCAGAACGAATACAGTATAGTTCAAAAATGAATGTTACACAGATAGGTAAACTTTTCATTATCAAACATTTTTCACTTTTTAATTTTAATATTTTAATAGTGACTGTACTGAGTATTATACGTCCACGTGCTCGTGTGGTCAACTCAATTGTGATACACGTGTTGCATTCGAACGGTTTAGCCGTCAGCGGAGAAAATGCTGCATGCCAGCGTTTAAAATGCTCCAAGCGACGTTCCATCCGTCCCCGCCAGCGTATATGGACATCTTCAACGTTCGTCAAGCCTTGAGCATTTGAAATACATTGTTTACATTTCAGCGTGCAACCCGGCGCGCTTCACACGCGGCGTGTTTGATGCCCGTCTATCAGGGCCCTAATGCAGGCATTCGATTGCAAATAGCGTCAATTCCGTTACACCTAAAAACGATCTTTATTTCTTGACCATGTGTCAGCCGTTGTACAATACACACAATACTTCACTTAACAGATTTTTCAATCTCGAATCCTTTGGGATTCGTATATAAAGTAGCCATTCTTTTGTCCAATGTTCTACGATTAATTAAGTGAAGTCCGACATCTGCGATATATAAATGTTCAAAAATATGGATCGTCGGCAACTTGCAAAGGAGCCATAGCATATATTACGAAGTTGACATTTTTTTTTTCAAATTCTTCTTGTGTTAGTAAGGTGCCTACTTTCCTGGCAATTGTAGGATTCGTAACTTTGTTTCCAGACGATGTTGCGCCCTTTTCTGCATTCTTTTTCTAGAATAATTTTTATATTCATTTAAAACTGCAGTTCCATGTTTACCCTTTAGATGACTTAAAAAATTACATGATGATGACGCATTACTTTGAATTTCCACTATATTTGGTTCACATTTTATGCATTCTGCCACAGTCGTATTGTTCGGGCATTTATATGAAAAATTTACCATCTACTTATACTCCCGCTCTTCATATTTTGAATCGTATTCGGATCGCCAAAGCTGGGTTCGTTACTGCTGAAGCCTGAGGGTTGCGAATCTTCCTGGTCTTTATTACTCCAGTCAAATTAGAAGAAATTTCGACATTTGATGGAGAAAACTGATAAAGTTTTGAAACTTGACAGAGATGGTCATTAAGGTTTACTATTAAACATACTAAAAGTTCTGAACTCAATCTGTTGCGCTTGATGTCTCTCACAGAAACCTGGCTAGACCCACATATTTTTGACTCTGAATTCAGCTATGATAACTATAACGTTTTTTGATGTGATAGAAAATTCAAGGAACTAGGTTTAACCAGAGGAGGTGGTTGCTTTATTTTGCTTAATAAACCATACAAAGTAAGCATGGTAAATCTAGGTTGTATCCATAAAAACTTTCTCAATATTGATATTGTCAGAATTAAAATCATTTTAGGAACCACAACACTCTCGGCTTTTCTAATCTACGTCCCATCTAACCTAAACACGCGAATATACTACTCAATTTTTGACTGCTAGGCTAACATATACAGCATTTATGGTACGGACATTCTAATTTTAGGCGAATTTAATATCCTGGAATATTATGAATGCATCCATAATAACTCAGTCCAGACCGCTAATGTAATTGAACTAAATAACTTTACTAATTTTTTTAATATTAATCAATTTAATCTTACAACTAATAGTCCAGTCAACGAATGGTCCAAAGGGTGGTGTAGAGTGTATGAGCAGGGATCTAAGCGATTCCTTTAGAAAGTTGTTCAGGGTGCTTAGGGAGTCAACATACTGAAAGTCCTAACGTCTAGGAGGTGAGCCGGAGGGGGGGGGGGGCACAAAGAAAGTCACACTTTTGGTTTTTCCGCTTGTATCTCTAGAACGGTGCGTCGTAGGGAAAAAGGAAGGTATATATAATAAGAAAGAGTAAGAAAATAAATATATAGGAGAGTGCATACATGAAATAAAAACTTAAATAACTAGTTAAATAACCTATCAAACATAATTTTTTTGTAAGATCTTTTGAAGTTATACAAGGACGAGGATTTTAAATTTGCAGGAGTATTATTGTAGAGCGCATAAATGGAGTAAGTGAAGGACCTTCTAAACATGGCGGTGTGGTGAGTTGGAGGTGAGATCAATCCTCGATACCATACATTGACATTATGAATATCATTTCTGTAAGTAACTTTCTGAGAAAGGTATGGAGGAGTTTTGAACCGAATAATACTATGGAATAGTGTAGCAGCATGAAGTTCCCGGCGAGCTTTCATACCTAGCCAGTTAGCATCTTTAAGCTTGTGTGAAATCCTATCAAATTTACGAATACTATAAATAAATCTTAAACACGACTTTTGCACTCGTATTATATTAGAATCTTCAAAGTCTAGGTAAGGGCCATATACTGCATCACAAAAATTAAAATGACTTAGAACTAGTAAATTCGTTAATAATATTTTAGAGGAATGTGGAATAATATGACGATTCAGATAAAGCATTTTAAGATTGCTATATGCTCTCTTCAAACATTTATTAACATGATTCTTAAACCGCAGGTCAGTATCTAGCTCAAGGCCTAGATTTCTAGCAACGAGTGTACATGGCAAAACATTACCATTGATGCTTACTTTTAACTGATCCTGAATAAATTGACGAAATTTGCCGAAGATAAGTACATTAGATTTTATCGGATTAATATGAAGTTGATGAGCACTAGATTCAGTGACAAGCCGTTTAAGATTCTGATTTATCTGTTCATTGGCTAGAATATAGTTACGATGGTCAAAGGAGAATTTTATTTGCGTATCATCAGCATATAAGTGGATTATACATTTGATAAAATCACATGTATACAACGAAAAAAGAATAGGACCAAGCACAGAACCCTGAGGCACTCCACAACCTCGTAGCAGATGTGCCCTTTGACGTAACAACATATTGTTTACGACAAGTGAAAAAACTTTTGAAAAGTTTTACGGCATTTGTGGAGCACCCTATATAGTGTAAAATTGATAACAAAATTGTATGATTAATGGTATCAAAAGCTTTAGAGTAGTCAAGTAAAATTAAAGCTACCGACATACCATTATTAATGTCCTTAAGTATATCATCGGTAACATCTAACAAAGTAGTGGTACAGCTGTGACCTGGCCTGAATCCAGATTGCCTCATGGGAACGTATTTTATATTCATTTATATGTAAACAAATTTGAAATTTCATAATCTTTTCTAATACCTTGGCAAAATTGAAATGCAACGAAGTTCCCCTAGACTAGTTATAGATTTGTTTTTTGGTAAGGGGAATATTTTAGAAAGCTTCCAGGGACCAGGAAAAACACCGCTAATTACATAGCTATTAATAAAACCGCTGCCCAAGGAATCATATAGCGACTATAGCGACTCACTCACTTCCAAAAGCGAGAAGTTTCCATGGAGTCGCTAAGAAACAAAAAGGAAAACTCGATCCATAATGGAGAAGTTTCCATGGAGTCGCTAAGAAAAATAAAAAACATTCGATATAAAAATATAATATCAATATACTTAAAAATACTCAAATCACATAAAATATGAACATGTATTAAAAACAAATATAAGTATATTTACTTCCATTTTAATTTTATTTATAGCGATAACGCTATAAATTTGGTGACCCCGACGTGATCATTTTATGCCCGACGTGATAATTTTATGCCCGACGTGATCATTTTATGTCCAACGTGATAAATATATGCCAGAAGTGAAAATTTTATGTCCAACGTCATAAATATATGCCAGAAGTGAAAATTTTATGTCCAACGTGATAAATATATACAAGAAGAGATTCAATATATCAACTACTGTTTTAAATTGACCATTTTATGAAAAGAAGAATTTTCCAGATGAATTTTGAATAGAGGTTCCAAATTTGAATAGACGTTCCTATAATTTATGGTAATTTCCTAATTCAATCAACTGAAGTTGTACATTACAAGTACTGTCATCTGTCGGTGAGTGAGTTAAAGTACATTCCTTTTTTATCTAAGAGAGTAATCAATCAATCAATCAATCACAATCGATTAGTTATGCAAAGACAACCTTCAGACGAGGATTTTCCTCAAACCCATTATGTCACCTCTGTCAAATTACCCCCATTCTGGAAATCAAAACCAGAAATTTGGTTTACCCAGATCGAATCACAGTTTTCTGTTGCAAAAATTGTCAATGACAAGAAAAAGTATGATCAGGTTATAGCTAATTTGCCATTAGATGTGATAGATAATATATACGATATAATATCTAATCCCCCGGAAACGGATCTCTATATAAATTTAAAGAAAGTTTTAATTTCACGTTTATCATCGAGTGAGGAAAAACGTCTGAATGATCTGTTATCAGGTTCCCAAATGGGCGATCTGAAACCTTCAGATTTCTATAGATCCATGCTGAATATGGTTGGAGGATTCAGCATGGTTAGTCAAGATTTATTGATAAAGCTATGGAAAAGACGTTTACCTCGAACAGTATATATTGCCATTACAGCTTCAGGGAAAACAGACACAAAAGAGATTCTAGATATTGCGGATCAGATCTGGGAGTCCTGTCAAAATTCAATGGTTGCATCGTACTCCAAAAATCCTCTTGACTCTGAGTCAACCCCGTTATCAGATTTAACTACTACTATCAAAAATTTTTCAATCACTTTTCATGATTCAATTAATCAAGTATTACAAAAACAAGAAATTTTTAATTCTCGATTAAACTCTTTAGAATCCAGACTTTCCAATCAATCCTTCGAGCCTCAACCTTCTACTTCATGCTGCAACAATTGCAAAAGTAGAAGCAATTCACAAACTCGTACCACTAATCGCAATCGTTCACCCAGCCGTAATAATGTTTCCAATAAATTTGATCGTACAGACAATACTATTTGTTACTACCATCAACTTTATGGTGCCAATGCCTATCGTTGTGGAGGTGAATGGTGCAAATTCAGTAAGAATTGTAAAAAATCTGATAATTCTCAAAGATGACTGAAGTTTGATAATAATTTTATGACGTCTGATTTTGACATTACTAACAGCAAACGTCGTCGACTTTTTATTTACGATAGATCTAACAACCTGAACTTCCTAATTGACACTGGTGCCGATTTATCTGTGGTGCCACGCAATGCTTTCACAGATTTAAAAAAGAATTTCGATACGATATTAACCGCGGCTAACGGTTCAACCATTTTTACATACGGTAAGAAATTGTTAAAAGTCAATCTAAACTTACGTAGATTATTTCCTTTCGTTTTCAATATAGCAGACGTTGACATACCGATAGTCGGAGCAGATTTCTTGTCTCATTTTGATTTAGTTGTCGATCTTAAAGGAGCTCGAATAATTGATAACAAGACTAATTTGTCAGTTAATTGTTTTATTAAAAATAGTCCTTTAGACAATTGTAGATTAGATTCACTTAAATTATTTCCTTTGACAGATAAATATAACAAATTACTTTTACAATTATCAGTCACTCACAACGAAAAAATTTTGTATGTGGAAATAATTTATGGAACTTTAATAATATAATATTTGAAATCCTCCACCCCAAAAACCCATAAAACGATATCCCACATCGCTAGTGGAGTGGGGGTGGTGATAGGCGGTGGTAGTGAAGGTGGATGAAGTAAAAAAATATTTTGAGGTTTCTGGTTCTTGTACACACACTAAATCACAATTTTTTTTCATCCCCTTTAATAATGGGTGGGGGTGGTAATGAGGGTGGGTAATGCCAAATTTTTTTTTGAGACCTTAGCTTCTCTTGTATATACTAAATACTAATTTTATGGATTCTTACCTGCTTGATTTACCTATTTACCCCGAATTTACCCCAATTTACCCACCAACCCTTCGACAAAACAAGATAATATAATCTAGTTCTAGATCTCGTTAAAGTACATACATGTGCCATATTTCAAGTCAATATCTGAAACGGTTCCAGAGTAAACGTGCGCACAAAAAAAAGTTACAGACAGACCGACAGACAGACGGAAAAATTTTTTTTCGCTCAAACTTAAAATCTCGCAGTTATATAGGTTTAAAAAAGGGCAAAATATAATGAGACACCCGGTGTAATATTTTTTCTACTACTGAGAGATATTATGGGATTTAATATTTAAAACTAATTAACTAATTTGTCACTCTGCGCAAAGTTACTTCACTATTTTCTTCCAGGAATACCGTGGCTTTAGCGATAAATTTTATTAGAACATTTTTTTGTTCAGAAACACGTGGTCTATCCATCTGTATTTTTTATTTTTCCTACCCTAACTTTGAAAAAATGGATGAAAAAAAATTGAAAAAAACTAATTTCGACCATGCTGTCGCATAGAGAATTGAAAAACGCTTCAAATGAGGGGTCGCTTATTTAAATTCTTGAGTTAAAGGTTGCTGTGTCAATGTCAAGTTTGACATCAAAAGTTGTCCCCCAAAATCAAGAATCGACCTATTCGAACGGTTTTTCAAGAAACTAGTCTGTGTCCCAAAACAGGCGTGTTTCGTTTTCAATGGCCCACTCTGTATAAAAGTGTATCAACGTTGCGCTCAAAGTTAACACATGACCAGAATAACGAAAAATTCTCGTCATGTTTTAACTATGAGCGCAAAGTTGATACACCCTTATATTTACTTATTTTATTAATCTCTTAATAACACATAACATATATATTAGTAACAAAGTGTTGGCTCGACTGATTTTATATTGTGGATACTCATCCTTTATCAACTTGATAATTTGTGCTTTAATTTTTTGTTAAATTGTTAAAATTAGAATATTTAATTGTCAAAAGTATTGTTGGCATCGACGCCTACTACGTAATATCTAATATATAAAAATCTCGTGTCATAGTGTTTGTTATCGAACTCCTCCGAAACGGCTTGACCGATTTTTATGAAATTTTTGGTGTATATTTGGTAGGTCTGATAATAGGTCGTAGGCTATTTTTTGTACCCTTAGGTGATAAGGGTGGTCCCATCCAGAAATTTTCTTTTTCTTTTTTGGACAAAAATTTTTTTATGATTTGGCATAAAAAATACTTAAATTTTCACCCTTCTACCACCAACCCCCATTTTTTAATCTTGATTTTAGTATTTTTACTTTCATCCACAGATGCGCAATAAGGTTGCAAGATGGTATTTAACCCAGTGAAAACAAAAAGTGCGATTGTTATAATCGATTGTAATAATCGATTGCCGTCCAGTCGATATTGCAACTTTAAAGTTGAAATATTCCTCTCGCAGTGGTCGCCCGCCAGGCGTCCACAGGTACCACCTCTCACCCAGCAAACAGCACGGAGTAGGGATGAGATAGAAGCCGGTCTCCTGTCTCTTTCACACAATGGCAAAACGTTTGCCGGGTCAGCTAGTTTCTTATAATAAAAACCGCTGCCCAAGGAATCACTACTTCCACATCCAGATTTTCTATCCAAGTCACTCACAACGAAAAAATGTTGTATGTGGAAATAATTGTTTATGGAACTTTAATAATATAAAATTTGAAATCCTCTACCCCAAAAACCCATAAAACGATACCCCACATCGGTAGTGGGGTGGGGGTGGTGATAGGGGGTGGTAGTGGGGGTGGATGAAGTAAAAAAATATTTTGAGGTTTCTGGTTCTTATACACACACTAAATCACAATTTTTTTTCATCCCCTTTAATAATGGGGTGGGGGTGGTAGTGGGGGTGGCTACTGCCAAATTTTTTTTTGAGACCTTAGCTTCTCTTGTACATACTAAATACCAATTTTATGGACTCTTACCTACTTCATTTACCTATTTACCCCAAATTTACAACAATTTACCCCCCAACACTTCGACGGAACAAGATGAAAATATAATCTAGTTCTAGATCTCGTTAAAGTACATGTGTGTACCAATCAAGTCAATATCTCAAATGGTTCCAGAGTAAACGTGCGCACAAAAAAAAGTTACAGACAGACAGACAGACAGACAGACAGACAGACAGACAGACAGACAGACAGACAGACAGACAGACAGACAGACAGACAGACAGACAGACAGACAGACAGACAGACAGACAGACAGACAGACAGACAGACAGACAGACAGACAGACAGACAGACAGACAGACAGACAGACAGACAGACAGACAGACAGACAGACAGACAGACAGACAGACAGACAGACAGACAGACAGACAGACAGACAGACAGACAGACAGACAGACAGACAGACAGACAGACAGACAGACAGACAGACAGACAGACAGACAGACAGACAGACAGACAGACAGACAGACAGACAGACAGACAGACAGACAGACAGACAGACAGACAGACAGACAGACAGACAGACAGACAGACAGACAGACAGACAGACAGACAGACAGACAGACAGACAGACAGACAGACAGACAGACAGACAGACAGACAGACAGACAGACAGACAGACAGACAGACAGACAGACAGACAGACAGACAGACAGACAGACAGACAGACAGACAGACAGACAGACAGACAGACAGACAGACAGACAGACAGACAGACAGACAGACAGACAGACAGACAGACAGACAGACAGACAGACAGACAGACAGACAGACAGACAGACAGACAGACAGACAGACAGACAGACAGACAGACAGACAGACAGACAGACAGACAGACAGACAGACAGACAGACAGACAGACAGACAGACAGACAGACAGACAGACAGACAGACCGACAGACCGACAGACATAAATTTTTTTTTCGCTCAAACTTAAAATCTCGACGTTTCGTGACATTCTAAGCCTATTTGAACAATAAAAATTTTTAAAAATTTTTTTGTCGTTACTATACTTCCACTGGATGTGGAAGTAATTATGCGGCAGATTGTTAAAATGTGATTATTTTGAAAACGGTAAATTTTATGGCTAATGACAAGTGTACTTTTTCCACCAAAATGAGAATTTTTTTAATAGAAAGGACATAATATTACGGGTGAAAAAGTTAAGACTACATTTACACCATAAACATTGTTTATGTGGCGCCCCCAAGGATTTACACCAAAGACAACAACAGATTTGAGTTTCTCATCTTAAGAAATCTCTACTCACCAAATTTTTTTACCGATATTTAAAAAACTGTATCTCTGTTAATATCAATTTTTGGACTAAAGTAAGTTTGGTTAAATCGTAATATTTTGATGTCAGAAATTTACGGTTGCTCTATGGACCATTGTTTACGGAGAACACTCTGTATACCAAGGTAGATAGGCACGGTTGAAATATTTTGGTCACTAAAAGGTACAGTGTTATAGTCTGGTAAGTGTTTTTCCAATGAAGCAAACAGTAAAACTTTGTTTTATCGACATTTACTTTCAACAAATTAACGTTGAACCAAGTTTTATTTTCTTTCCATGTCATTTTCGACTTTTGTTCTTATATTGGCCTAGGTGGTTCCCCATATAGGGAATACCTGTGTCGTCAGCATAAGAGATAATGATTTCAGGTGATTGCAAGGTAAGTAATTGGTTTAGGTATATATAGTAAATGGAGTAGGTCCTAGGACCGTTCCTTGTGGTACTCCACAAATCACGATTTTCTCATGGTAGAGCTCTTGATTTATTTCTACTATTTGTTTGTGTTTTTCTAAGTAATTATTAAATAAACTTAGCACATTATTTATCCCATATACTCAAGTCTATCAAGCAAGAACCCATGAGTCACTGTATGGAAGGCTGTTGCTAAATCAACAGATACTCAAACTTTTCATTATCTACGGCATGACTGAATTACATTGCAGACAAAGTTTGATTTTTTTCTAACTACACTTTTTAATAATATTTTTTCAAGTACTTTCGCTATTGACGATATTAAAGAGATGTGACGGTAATTCGAAATATTATATATATATATATATATATATATATATATATATATATATATATATATATATATATATATATATATATATATATATATATATATATATATATATATATATATATATATATATATATATATTATATATATATATATATATCCTTCTTTGAACAGTGGTCTTGTAAAACTCACCACCACTCATCTGAAGGACGTGACACTATTTATTTTATTAAGGGCGTCAGCCGCTTTCCTTTCTTTGACTTAGTGTATTTCTATTTTAAGTGAAGTCCAGTTTAGTTCCGAAGGACGACCTAGCACCTATTATAGACGAGAAAGTAGAAGTTCATGTACTTACCAAGGGTTGCTAACTGCTCTTTCCAAGCTCTCCGCCTTCTTAAGATGCATTAGTCTTATATTTATCACTCAATGAATCGATCGCTTCTGGATATCCTAATTACCTTTTTAGAGTTCCTCTCTTCAGCATCTGTGATCTGATTGACGTCCTAAATATCAGACGTGTGGGTCGTTTGAGGATCCCGTTTATTTAGTGTCAACCTAACACACAAAAACTCCCTAGAGGTAAAACCATCTATTGGTTTAATCTAAAGTATACAGTAATGCTAGAACCTATCTAATAGTTGTAAGAATCTGTCCACCAAATATGGCAAGGGTGAACGCCTCCTTTAGAGAACGTGTATCTCAACCACCATACAATAAAGAACGTGACTCACAACTTCCTAGAAATGTTTGAGAGCACTTTGGTTTGGATAGGGGTTTTAATATAGAACTATTTTCAATTGTAATTATATCATTCACAACAATTTGTCAAGCGGAAATGTGTCTTACGGCAGTATATAAGTTATATGAGGTGTTCCCATTCCCTTGCGAAAACGTGCTGACGGCATGTAACCTAATAAAGGTTTGTACCATGACCTTGTTTCCTAGCGACCCCTGTGGAGATGCCAGCATGTATTTATTTATGGGCTAATCGGCTTTTCATAAAAAAATAGAGAGAGAATATAAACAATAATCATTTTACAAGAATAAAGGGCAAATGAAGGCCTTAACATAATCACCCCCTTGAAAGTTAACTATCTTTCAAATAAAAATAATATAAATATATAAAATATATATAAATTTGAAGTCAAATTGAAAGTTAAAACTACTATATGGGAATAGCATACAATTTATGTACAGAACGCTTTATTTTAGCATTGGCGCACTGTATCGTTATCACTCTCACTATATTGTCTAAACCAGGATGCAGCTCCACAACTCGTCCAGTTAACCATTTTGACGGTGGTAAATTTTCTTCTTTAATTAAGACGAGGGAGCCTTTCTTTAACAAGCTGGGATAATTTCTCTTCCATTTATTTCTAATCTGAAGTTCTGAAATGTATTCTTTGCTCCATCTTATCCAAAAATGTTGAAGTAATGATTGCAAACGTTGAAAATTAGACAATCTGTTCTCGATAATGTGCAGAACACTTGGATCGGGTATTGAATCAGAGCTGCGTCCGATTAAAAAATGTGATGGAGTCGAAGGAGATGGATCAGCAGGATCGAGTGATAAAGGATATATAGGACGTGAATTTAGAACCGATTCGATCTGCGTTAATACTATGTAGAATTCTTCATATGTTAGTAATGCGTTCTCTAGAACACGATTCAAATGGGCCTTGGTGGATTTGACACCTGCTTCCCAAAGGCCGCCGCAGTGGGAGGACTTTGGTGGTATGAAGTGCCAAGAAATACCATCCTTAGTTAATGAATCTGTTAAATCTCTCTCAAATGAATCAGAAGCCAAAAAACTGCCGAGCCCATTGAATTATGAGTGAGCACCAAGAAAATTTGTGCCATTGTCGGAATATATGTGTGTAGGTTTACCCCTTCTAGATACAAACCTACTAAGGTATGATGAAAAGTTTTCTGAGCTTAGGTCTGTAACTAATTCTAAATGAATTGCTTTGGTACAAAAACAGACAAATAATGCAATGTATGCTTTTGTTAATTTATAACCACGCGGTTTCTTATCTTTAAAGAAGAATTAAGGTCATTATAAAATGTCTCATGTTGTGCGATTTTAATCAGATTTTTTAGTGATTCTTGTAATTCAACTACAGAGAGATGACCTAATCTCTTCATGCTAGGATTTTTAGTATTAAATACAAACCTAATGGTATAAGCATGGACTCTTTGTAATTTTATCAAGGATGAAAAACGATTGAAAAGAGGAAATCAGATATTTGTTTTACAAATGAAATATTAACGTTACGAATTTCCAGTAAGTTTGAGGCATCGTCGTTTTGCTTAACAGTTTGTGACGGCCATTTGGATTTATCAAGCATAAACCAGTTGGATCCATGCCACCACAATAAAGAATTATGTTGTGTAGGAGTTGCACTACGCGAAATGAAATCAGCGGGGTTCTCGTCAGTTCTAACATGTCTCCAATCTTCAGTATTGGTTAGTTCTTGTATTTCAGCCACACGATTAGCCACAAATGTCTTCCATTTTTCTGGAGAAGCTCTAAGCCAATCCAATGTGATCATCGAATCTGACCAATAAAATAATGCTTAAATTTGATACCTATGGACGCGGCAATTTTGTTTTTTAATTTTGCTAATAGAACAGCTGCGCAGATTTCCAAACGAGGCAAAGTAACACTCTTTAGTGGAGCTACACGTGACTTAGCACATAAAAGTTTAACCGAAACATTGTCATGTTGATCTATACATCTAACATAAATACAAGCTTCAAAGCTGTTTTCTGATGCATCTGCAAATTCATGCATTTCAATATTTTTATAATTTTTTAAAAGTATAAATCGAGAAATTGTTGTGACTCCTAAAGACAAGCCATCTTGTATTTAAATCAGCGGGAATAGATTCATCCCAGGATAAGTTATCTTGCCAAAGCTAGGGATTGCAATTTACCGGAAGTTTTAATAACCGGTAAATCGGTAAATAAAAATGTAAATAACCGGTTAACCGGTATTTACCGGTAATTTTTAGAATGAATGATTAGGGTGGCGAAAATGGCAATTGTCTTTTTCCATGTACAAAATTATCTAAATTTAACAAAAAACATTTTTATATACGTATAATTAATATAATTAGGTTTTGAGAAACATATTTTTTCCAAATTGAAATTCGCTTACAGTCGATTGAAAAAATTATAGTTTTGCGAAAGACATATCTAGAGTGTAAATCAAAATTTTGTGATTCACTCGTATTATCTTTAGTTGATTATGGTGATGTTGTATATGGAAAGTTATTATCGGCGACAGCAAAAAACAAAATTCAAAAACTTCAAAATTCATGTATGCGTTATATTTACAGTATCCCATATAGACAACATATATCACCACATCTAAATAAACATAGCATATTAAACATGGAAAACCGCAGACGTTTACACATGCTCACGCTTATTTGGCGAATAATTCATAATGACGAACCTCAGTACTTAAGAAATAAGTTAATTTCACGAGATCACTTACATAATACAAGATATATACAAAATTTTTTGGTGTCTCAGCATGAAACCGCGATTTTTCAAAGATCATTTACGTATTTTGCATCTCATCTTTGGAATGAACTTCCAAATGAATATAAACAATATAAATTAATATTTTTTTTTATTAAAGTTGTCAAAAATTACATTTTGGCTGATCAGAAGCAGGAGACTTGATGCTGCGTTGTGGATGCGCGTATTTTTCTTTTTCCGATATAATTTTATTTACTTTTAACCTTTTTGCTTCGCTTCGCGGGGTCTGCCCTTTCCCCTTGTCTGCTCGAATGTCTGAGTGCTGTTGTTGTTATTATTGTTATTATTATTATAAAATATAACATTTGTTAGATTATTACAATTCATTACTGAATATTAACAAATAAAATAATTATTATTTTTTTCTTGAAATTTTAGATTTATATGTATTAATATTTTTTTATAATCTTAGATTTAGGTTATTTTTATTTGGACAAATGGAAGAAGAGCTCTATAGTTTAATTTGTACCATTTTTACTTTGAGTAAAATAAATGTATTATTATTATTATTATTATAATGAACAAACAAAAGGTTATTTATCAAAAGGAAAAAATATAAATGAAATAAATTTAAATAAATAATTATTCTGTAAAGAACAAAAATTACAAACATAAACTCAAATGGGGCATTTACTGAATACCTAATCTAAAAATACAATATTTTTTAAAAATAGCCCGTTAAAAGGGCTGTTTTTCAAAGCTGTATCTGTTAGTCGTCTGATATTTGTACATAGAATACCACCAACTGAAAATGTCCTTCCTCTATCGATATTGGTAGGTCGATAAATTAATAAGAATTGGTAATAGCATTCTTCTAAATGTTTTCCACGGATATTTAAGGCAGTGAAATATTCAATTTCCTGTCGCAAGATATTGTCAATGTCTCTCTTACTTGTATTTCTTAAGGCTTAATGTTTGGGTTGTACTTTTTATAATATTATTTATTTATTGCTAAAAGTGCCCAGTGTTGGGGACAGTCACTCTATATTTAGTGAATACTAGTCAGTGACATAAATAGAAACGTTGAATACGTGACATATCGTAAGTTCAGAATTTCCCGAAATAACCGGTAAAAAATTAAAATAACCGGTAATTATCGTCATGTGTTTTTTGTCCTGTTTACCGGTTAACCGGTTAACCGGTTAACCGGTAATGCAATCCCTAGCCAAAGCCTTTGAATAATCAATTTTGCAATGATACTAATAGGTGCCAGAAGACCTAATGGGTCAAAAATTTGAGCCGTCAGAGATAATATTGTTCGTTTAGTCACATGTGGTTGTTTATTGTTTCCTACTGAAAACTGAAATGTATCGGCTTTAGGACTCCACAATATACCTTGAGTTTTAGTTTCGGCATCAACTTTCGCAAACTGGTGTATTTCTTCTGCATTTTTTATAACATGATCAAATTCAAATTCAATAGGTTCATTTGATAACCACTTGCGCAGTTAAAAACCTCCACTCTGTGAAATTTGTGTCACTTGCTTATAAATAATTTTAATTTCTTCAATCGAATTCGATCCTGTAATTAGACCATCCACATAGAAATCACTGGACATAATTTTGCTTGCCATTGGAAATTCCTTCTGGTTTTCTATAGACAATTGTTTTAAACATCTAGTTGATAGGTCTAGGTATAACGCCGAAGCAGTGCCATAAGTTATCGTCCTGAGTTCAAAACATTCCAAATCATGAAAAGGATCATCCCTCCAAAAGATTCGGTGTAATCTTTGATCCTCATTTTTTAATAGAACTTGCTAATACATTTTAGCTATATCAGCGGTAACTACATAAACATGTAGCCTGAAATGCAATATAATCGATAATAAATCGTCTTGTATTGTAGGTCCTACCTTTTGGACATCATTCAATGACAAATTGAAGTCAGTTTTGCAGAATCCATCGAAGACTAAACGAACCTTGGTTGTTGAACTTGCCTCTTTTATGACACAATGATGAGGAAGGTAATATCTGGGATTTGAGTCTGATATATCTTCGTAAATTTTTACCATGTGATTTAATTCCTGATACTCTTGCATAAAATGTATATATTCAGAACGCAAAGTAGGATTTTAAAAATTTTTTTTTCAATAAAAACGTTTTAAGGCGGTATTCATGGAATCACCCAAATCCTTAAAATTGTATTTTTTAGGAATAGAAACAATAAAGCGTCCAAATTTAACTGGTGTTGTTGTCTTAATGAAATGCTCTTCTACCTCCTGCTCCTCCTTAGTAAGATAATTATATTTTGTTTCGCATTGTTCTAGATTCCAAAACCTTTCAACTTGATCTTCTAAAGTTTTATTTATTTCTTTGCTGAAAAAACTAACAGATGTGTTTAGTTGAGCTTCTGGTGCCATTAAAGGACCTTCAGTTATCCATCCCAAACGAGTTTTCTGCAAAGTTGGTAAAGGGTCTAGCCGTACTTCCATGGCGAAACTGCCCCCGATAGGAACCTATATCGTAACCTATGTTATATTGTAGAGGGCGCTAATAGTAGTTGATAGAGTAGATATTAGCTCTATATCTTAGTTAATTGAGGAGCTATTTGAAAAAAAGTGTCCGGAGACGACTTTTTTTCAAAGCCATATATCTTAGTTAATTTTAAAGCTAGGAAAATAAAACTAAATGGCAGTGTTATGGTACACTTTATAGTTTATTTTATAGTATTTCCTATGGGCCAAGCCTAAATATGTATTTAAAAAATGCAACGAAAAATTTTGTCAATCGATTTCTATCAGATCTAATTGAATTACCACTTTGAAAAAAATATATAACAATTGTCTATGTCTTGCCTAACAGCATGCCAAGTTTCATCAAAATCCAAGAGGTGCAACATGTCGAAAAAATTTTTTTAAGTAAGTGGACCACCTTAAACGACCACTATGTTGACGCTTCTAATTTGCATTACATTTCATTAATCTTTGGAAAAGTTGCGTTTTGACAGCTCATAAAAAGTATATCAATGGTTGGTGGTGTCAACTAGAATATTACAATGTTTTTTTGATCTACTTTTATAGTGACTAGTCGGTCTCATTTAAGAATGCAGTTATTTACGTTATTAGCGGAGCACAATTTACACAGGACATGGAAATTCCCAAGTAAGTGGAATACCCCCATGGCTGACTCAAGCCAGTTGGTACATAAAATAAAAATTAACGGTTTAAATTGATTTTTATTTGGCACTTTCCTTTTATACATTGAAATTGAAATACATTGAAATTATTTAATTCATATTGCAACATATTTTATTTAGAGTAATAAAAGCTCATTATAGACGTAAATCCTCTAAAAATGTCACTGTTATAAGAAATGGGTAAACCTACTACTTGCTTGTGCTCGATATCAGGCGAGCTGTTCTTGTCTCTGCCGTTCTGAACTGTATCTTTGATCTCTCTCATATACCTGCCTAAAAAGTGTACACAAATATCATAACCTCCCTGTAAGTGCATGACCATGTCGTCACGTCGGTGCACCGCACAACGCACATAGCACCGCACTTCGCACATCGTACACTGAAATTAAATAAACCATTATTTTAAATGAGAATGGCCATATCAACGCCCCTCACACATCGCACAATGAAATTAAACAGAACCATGCTCTTAAATGAGAGTGATGAAATTAACAACTTGAGCTTCGCACATTGCACAGCTTTTAGCACAGGCGATACCGTGTTTGTGAATCCTTATTTGTAACAAAAGAGATAAATATAACTAGAGCAGTCTGATTTTAATAAAAATGGAAGGAAATAGCCGAACAATATATGAACAATTAGTACAATTTCTTTTGTATTAATATTCATAAATATCATAAAACAATTAAATAAACTTCGACGTGCGATGTGCGCTGCGCGAGAGAGATCAAAGATTCAGTTCAGAACGGCAGAGACAAGAACAGCTCGCCTGATATCGAGCACAAGCAAGTAGTAGGTTTACCTATTTCTTATAACACTTGACATTTTTAGAGGATTTACATCTATAATGAGCTTTCATTAATCTAAACAAAATATGCTTCAATATGAATTAAATAACTTCAATGTATTTATAAGAGAGTCAAATGCCAAACAAAAGCCAATTTAAACCGTTAATTTTTATTCTATGTACCAACTGGCTTGAGTCGGCCATGGGGGATTACACTTACTTGGGAATTCCCATATCCTGTGTAAACTGTGCTCCGCTCATAACGAAAACAAATGCATTCTTAACTGAGACCGACTACAGTCACTATAAAAGTAGATCAAAAAAACATTGTAATAGGCTAGTTAACACCACCAACCGTTGATATACTTTTTATGAGCTGTCAAAACGCAACTTTTCCAAAGATTATTGAAATATAATGCAAATTAAAAGCGTCAACATAGTGGTCGTAAGGTGGCGGTCCACTTACTTTAAATTTTTTTTCGACATGTTGCACCTCTTGGATTTTGATGAAACTTGGCATGCTGTTAGGCAAGACATAGACAATTATTATATATTTTTTTCAAAGTGGTAATTCAATTAGATCTGATAGAAATCGATTGACAAAATTTTTCTTTGCATTTTTTAAATACTTTTATTTAGGCTTGGCCCATAGGAAATGCTATAAAATAAACTGTAAAGTGTACCATAACACTGCCATTTAGTTTTATTTTCCTAGCTTTAAAATTAACTAAGATATATTGCTTTGAAAAAAAGTCATCTCCGGACACTTTTTTTCAAATAGCTCCTCAATTAACTAAGATATAGAGCTAATATCTACTCTATCAACTACTATTAGCGCCCTCTACAATATAACATAGGTTACGATATAAGTTCCTATCGGGGGCAGTTTCGCCATGGAAGTACGGCTAGACCCTTTTTTCCTAAATGAATTTGTCCAATGCATAAAAGGCTCCAAAATATCGATGCACCAAGTAAAAGATCAATCTTACCTGCTTTATTAAAAGTTGGATCAGCTAGTCTGATATTTTGAGGAATATTTAAAGTAGATGAGTCAAAACAGACCAAAGGCAAATGTTCTGTTATTTTTTGAATGACAAGAGAAGATAAATTACACTAAATTCATTATGCAAAGAATATATTTTCGCTTGAGTTTTATGTTTTAAACTAAAGGTACCTTGATTTATTCCAAATATAACTGATTCAGCGTTAAATTTGGACAATTTTAATCGCTCAACTAAGTCATTAGTCGTAAAATTTGACTGTGAACCAGAGTCGAGAAGGGCTCTACAATTGTGCATTTTTCCATCGCTTCCTATAATTTTTACCCAAGCCGTAGATAATAAAATTTGATTCGTTTGTTGTTGAAAGACTGAGTGGTTGACGACGGAATTATTAGTATTAAAGTCTGATGAATATTGACTTGATTGACTTACATTTGCCTGATTATTCGAATTTATTTCTGTTGTTGCTTACGATATGTAATAAAGTATTGCTTTTTGCCACAAACTAGTTTTTTTTTACCTCAGAAATTCGTGAATTGATAGGCAAATTTAAGAATTTTTCACAATTATATATATTATGTGATTCCTTACAATATAAACAACAAAAGAATGTTGAAGCATGACATGATGAAGTCTGCTCCTTTTTCACTTTAGAATTCAATTTTTGGTGTGCGCTATGATCTGCGACGTTTAGACCTTCCAACAATTCACAATGTTGTGTTAAAAATGTAATCATTTCTTTCATTGAAGGATAAGTACCTACGATTTCAAATGCTTTCCATTCCCGTCTTGAAATTGAATCTTACTTTTTAGTTATAAAATGAATCGTTATAATATTCCAGTGCTGGGTAGGGTGGCCTAAATTTTATAACGCTCTAAAGTGTCTTAACACATCATCAAGTAACTGTCTGAATGCAAGATGTGATTCATTATCAATTGGTTGCAAAAGATTGTCAAAAAGAGCTCGCACGTGATTATCTGTGATCAATCTTTTATTTTCATAACGTTCGCATAACTGACCCCAAGCAACAGAATAATTTTTGTCACTCACCTCTAATGATCGAATTACGCCAGCGGCTTCATCTTTTAATGACGATAGTAAAATTTTTGTGTATTAGTTAGAGTATCGTTAGAATGAATTACAGCATTAAAAATGTCATAGAATTCAAGCCAATGTTCATAATTACCACAGAATGATGGCAAATTAATTGTAGGCAATTTAATATTAGGTTTGTTTTCATGAAATACTCTGATATTATTTATGTCATTCACTATGGAAATGTCCTTCCGAAATGTACTAATAAAACATTTAACTGAATCAGTTTGCATCAAAATAAAATGATTTAAATTGTGCTCTTTCTATATGATCTATGTCAGTTTCTGGCATCAAATCAATTTCTGACTGAATGCACTCAAATTGTTCCCACAATGGCTTAATTTTATTTAGTTTAGCCTTTAATATATTAATAATAGTTTCATTAACCTCATTAACTTCGTTAAAATATGTAGAAAATCTGGTAATTTGGGCCTCTTTTTGTTATTAAATGTATTAAGCTCTAATAAATAGAATGGATAATATTCCAGATTCCTTTTCCTGGTTCTAAATTGGAAAGAACTTACAGGAAATATATTATTTGACTTGCTAGTATTTGAGTTGAATTCAGTGACATACTTATAAAATTACACTCACTGTCTGGTAGATTAACTTCTATCTAACTCTGCATTTTTCTCTTCTGCTGCTAAGACTGCTACGGTGACTACACAACGAAGACCAGCTCGAGTATTGGCGATCTGTGCCGAAGATAATTTTTGAATTTCTTCCTGTCTGAAGTCGAATATTAAATTCCTTCATATGGTTCGATCCGACTCGCTGGACCAATATTTCTTTCGATAATATGGACTGTAATACTTTGTTTTACTTGTTTGTAGAAAAAAGGGATAATTATAATGTTTTTTGATTTTTATTCAACTTATTACCTTATCACCTTTGTATTTGACATTACATTCTACCTTGATTATATTGACATTTAATAAGAAATAGAGACAGAATATAAACAATAATCATTTTACAAGAATAAAAGGCAAATGAAGGCCTTAACACAATTCATCTGACTGAGGATAGCCTCTTGACAATTATTAATTTTTCACCTCCAATATTTTTAAATTATGAATAATCTTAAATACAGTCCTGTCGTCTTTCAAATAATACCCGCATTGCCGTCTACGCCCTTCCGTTCTTTTTATGTATATCCATTTTATATATGGTGTGTATATAATTTCTTTGGGAGATTCTGGTTTTTTAGTTTTTGAAACGTACTGTATAATCCAAATTTAGTTATTTTGAGTAAATTTGCTATTTTTGGTAGACAATTGACGACTAATAAGACTAGGTAAAAACGTAATAAATATATTAACATGGTATAAGCATTGTACTTCTTTCCAAAAGGCAAAATGGCATTGTTAACCCCACTGTATATATGCCTATTTTCTGTCTGTTATAAATTTTCATCGATGGCAAACTCCAGGAAAACTGAATTTTATTCTTGTTGTTTCTATATCGAGGTGGTTCCAATATTTGTTTACATATCAAATAATTGGAAATATGGCCGCTAACTTTCAACAAAGCGACAAATAATTTATTTATTTAAATTAATTATGAAATACAAAATCCCAATGGCCACCTCCCGCCTCGTGAACTTATTCTGTTGTTTTATTTGACCAATTACGTAATTGACACGCATTCGGGGCCTGAAATTTAATGTTGTCCAGTTCCATTTTTATCTTATCAGCTTTTAAAATTTTTTCCATTTGCTTATAACTTAGTATTTAAACCAATCCCGGTTCTGTACTAATAACAGTGTTGCATTAAATTACAATTGCAGAACATGTCTCTAAAGTTGCACAAGACCCCGCTTAGCCCTCCAGTAAGGGCAGTACTTATATGTGCAAAGTATATTAATGTGGAGCTGGAATTGATAGAAGTGGATCTTCAAAAAAATGAACATCTCAAACCTGAATATTTGAAGGTAATTACTATTAAATATGTATTCCTAATTATGATTTTTTATGCAGTTGATAAATATACCTTTACTTTTTAATAGTACAGTAACCAGAGGTTTCAATTTAAATTTCGTATTTATTTATTTTTTTCATAATTTAATAGTACTTGCATCATATTATGAGGGAGCTTGCTAATTCATAGGGGGTAGATATCACCACTTTTCAGAAGGAGCACATAAACTAACCATTGAAACTGAAAGGGAATCAAATTTTGTGATAAAAAGATTTTATGCAATGTTTGATATAAATTGATAATAATCTTTAAGTTATAACTACTTGAAAATTGCGATTTTAGCTTGAGAAAATAAGTATTTCAAAACAGTTTTCATTAAATGACCGGAAAAGTATCACATTTAGCGAGAAAATGCTAGAGACCACTAAGAAAGCTTATACATTGAGGACGAATTTCTAATTTCTATAGAATTAATATTTTCGGAGGTATTGAAGTATAAGGATGCCGTCCGAACGTTTATAAGAGAAAGCATCGGTTTAAGTGTTAAATATTTCAAATACTACGGCACTTACATCAAAAATGCCAACGACAGAAATAAAAGATTAATAATTTAAGTTTTCAAAATTTTTTTTCTGTTTCTGTAGCATAAGAAACGAAGATGTTATGAGTCTTCACATTATGTAGGACATTATTTCTAAGTTTTATATATTTTTTCCTCTTACTGTTGTACACGATGTATCGAAAAAACTGAAATTCAGATTTTGCAGAACTTAGCGTTTTTTATTAAATTGTTTTTTATTTAGATACTTACTATCCGCGACTAGAAAGTATTATTACAGCCATTATGCAAATGAAATCTTTTCAGACTACTCATTTATATACATATAATAAGAAATTAAAAAATTACCCGGATTTCGTATCTTATTGCCCTAACTTACAAATTAATTAAAATAAATACCTAAAACAGACGTTATGGAAGAATCGGTTAGTTATTATTGAATTGTATAATAGATTTTATTCCACTTTAAAGTGAAAAAAGATTAAATAAATGTTGTAAAAATTGCTTATTGAATAGAATCAGTTATTCGCAGCAAGTCAATCTCAATATTGTGTCAACATGTAATTACTTCCACATCCAGTGGAAGTATAGTAACGACAAAAAAAAAATTAAATTTTTTATTGTTCAAATAGGTTTAGAATGTCATGAAATGTCGAGATTTTAAGTTTGAGCAAAAAAATTCTGTCTGTCGGTCTGTCTGTAACTTTTTTGTGCGCACGATTACTCTGAAACCGTTTAAGATATTGACTTGAAATTTGGTACACATGTACTTTAACGAGTTCTGGAATTAGATTATTTTCATCTTATTCTGTCGCAAGGTTGGGGGATAAATTGAGGTAAATGGGAGGTAAATAGATAAATCGAGCAGGTAAGAGCCGATAAAATTAGTATTTAGTGTAAGAGAAGCTAAGGTTTCAAACAATTTTTTGGCTCATTATTAAAGGAGATGAAAAAAATTGTGATTTAGTGTATGTACAAGAACCAAAAACCTTAAAATATTTTTTTTACTTTATCCACCTCCACTACCACCCCCATATCACCACTCCCACCCCACTACCACTACCGATGTGGGATATCGTTTTATAGGTGTTTGGGGTAGACGATTTCAAATGTTATATTATTAAAGTTCCATGAACAATTAATTATTTTCGCATACAAAATTTTTTCGTAGTTAGAGACTTGTATAGAAAATCTGGATGTGGAAGAAGTGATTCCTTGGGCAGTGGATTTTTAAGCCTGGAAATGTTTATATAAGGTTTTTCAAAGTCCTACAGTAGGATACAGATACGACATTTATTTAGTTATCTTACATATATACAAAAAATATATACCTAGTCATGTTTTGAAAATAGCTATAATTTAAGAGTACATGCTTATATTATTGCAAATATGCTTAATTCTTAGACCTCTTACGACTTAAGAAAATACATAAAAAAAGGAATAAAAAATGAAGAATAGATGAGGGCTAAAATCGATAAGGTAATTTAAAGGAAAAAGTCACAAGAAAAACATTAAATAATAAGATTAATAAAAAAAAAATAGATATATTCTAAAAGGTTTTCATACACTCGTTTGAATGTTTTTGAATATGGTACTTATGGTACGTATGGTACTTAAGTTTATTACAATCAAGTGTTGTATAAGTTTCAGGGAGTTTACTTCCACGTCCAGTGGTAGTATAGTAACGACAAAAAAATTTTTTAAAATTTTTATTGTTCAAATAGGCTTAGAATGTCACGAAACGTCGAGATTTTAAGTTTGAGCGAAAAAAAATTTTCTGTCTGTCGGTCTGTCTGTCTGTCTGTCTGTCTGTAACTTTTTTGTGCGCACGTTTACTCTGGAACCGTTTGAGATATTGACTTGAAATTTGGTACACATATGTACTTTAACGAGATCTAGAATTAGATTATATTTTCATCTGGTTCTGTCGAAGGGTTGGGGGGTAAATTGGGGAAAATAGGTAAATCAAGCAGGTAAGAGTCCATAAAATTGGTATTTAGTATATACAAGAGAAGCTGAGGTCTAAAAAAAAAAATTTGGCATTAGCCACCCCTATTACCACACCCACCCCATTGTTAAAGGGGATGAAAAAAAATGTGATTTAGGGTGTGTACAAGAACCAGAAACCTCAAAATGTCTTTTTACTTCATCCACTCCCACTACCACTCCGCTACCGATGTGGGGTATCGTTTTATAGGTTTTTGGGGTAGAGGATTTCAAATATTATATTATTAAAGTTTCATAAACAATTATTTCCACATGCAAAATTTTTTCGTTGTGAGTGACAGATAAAAAATCTGGATGTGGAAGTAGTGATTCCTTGGGCAGCGGTTTTATATAATTTTAAGTCTAGTGAATTTTTTATCGAATTTGTTTGACGAACTTCAGATGTTTTCAATTGATTTGCCGACCTAGTATAGAAATAGTATACTGAATCGGTAAATTGTGAATAAGCATATAATCTACGAGATTTTTTTGACTTCCATATTATACATTGTGACTCACATAAGATGAAGACACCCTTATGACTTTTTTATTTTGTTTTTCCGATTTGAATCAAATTTTACCCAAGTATAGAACAATTTAGGATCTATTTATGACTATAAAAATATTCGCCTATTACAAATGCAGAGGCACCTGCGGTAGCAAAATATGTGTTAGAAAATCATATTGGGCATTTTTTATCGGAAAATTTTGTTAATAAAACTTGTTCAGAATTGTCCAAAAACAATACGTCCAAAATTTAATCAAATTTAAATAATTGACAAATTGAAATTTTAAAAATTTTAAAAATTTTAAAAATAATTGTTTTAAAAAAACTGCAAATTGCTTGACAAATACCTGGCAGCTTGGTTTCCTTTCAAACAAAATTGTCATAGTGCAGTTTCCTAAAAAAAAAAAAAAAAAAAAAAAAACATTAAAATGATATTTTCGGACTGACATTATTTTAATAAAAATTTCAATATACATACCTATTTTTTTTACTAAATTTTGGATTCAAGGTTTTTGGGCAATTCTGAACAAGCTTCATTAATAAAATTTTCCTACAAAAAAATGACTAATATGGTTTTTGACTTTTTCTTTATACTTTGGTGTTGCAGGTGGCTTTAAATTTGTATGAGGCGAATGTTTTTTTGGTCGCAATTAGATCCTAATTTGTTCTATTCCTGAGTCAAACTTGATTTAAGTCCAAAAAAAGTAAAGAAGTTATAACGGTATCTTCATCTTAAATGAGTCACACTGTATATTATAAAAAACATTTTTGAAAAAAATGTAACGCCCTTCAAAAAAATTATGAATCACCATCGGCAACGTCCCATTAATCGAACCTTATTACTATTACCTAATATCGATATTGAAGTCGGTTAAAAGTACGTTTGAATTCGATATTTGTTAATTTTTACACCAATATCGAAATTAGGTAATAGTTCAATTAACAGGGCGACGCGCGACGCCGACGGTGAAATTTTATTAAAAAAATTTTAGTCTTTTCTGAAGGCGGTTCAATTTTTTTACCCTTTTTAGCAACCCATTTTTAACCTCATTGTAAAAGAAAATATTTTTCGTCCTGAATTCTTCAGCTTTAATCTCAAGCTTGTTATAAGAGAATCCTGATATCCCAAGTTTCATATAAATTTGTTATAATGAGTGGGAGCCAGAAACGTATAAAATGTCATGTTTTATATAATGCTCTATTATAATTACTTGGAGCACAACCTTACTAAGGTTTCTTATTAGGTACATAAAAATACGAGGATGTGCAATATATCGAAACTGCTATATACAGTGTCTCTCAGCTTCGCCCGAGTTTGACGTTGATTAGGTGATATATCAGTTTTACTTTAAAATATTTATCCACGACTACTATATTAGGAAGGTATAATACATCTATTTTCCGTGGATTAAAGGCCCTTTAATACACATGTGGATTAGAATTCACAATACTACGCTTCGATTTTATAGAATTTTATTTAGAATTATTATTAATATTGTAACGTGTTTCCACCCTTAGGAAACCACCCTCGCAAATTCCGTGGGTTCCAAAAATTATAACAAGAGATGTCCACTAACACACTTTATTAAATATTTACTGGATACTTCACAATACTATTATTAATTTAAATACACTTTACTGACTAAAATCACAATGTTTATCTTTGAACTCTTAACCTCACTTTCTATACTTTCTGAACTTTCTGAACTTTCTGAACTACTCGCCGAGAATGCGGTTGGTCTTTTATATCTAAAAATGACAGATCTCGATTGTTCTGTGATGACGCCACCATTCTCTAGAGAATTCCAGATGTCACTTTGGAATCTTCTGGTAGGTTCTTTTTCGAGTAGGTGCAAATACACTACATTCATTCAGACATTCGATCTGTTGAAGTCTGCCTACTTTTTAGTAACATAACCTTAAATTTTAAAGGGTGCAACATATTACACTGCCCCCTCCTTAAGCCTGAACGTCCCGGTCAGGCAATTCAGCCTCTTTCACATACTTCGCCAGTCTATCCAAGTGTACGATCTTCATCTTGGACTTTTTGTTTCGTTGAATACGATAGACGACATCATTAATTCGGGTAATAACAGTATAAGGTCCTTCCCAAGGAGGTTGAAGTTTCGGTGACTTCCCTTTCTTCCGCTGTGGGTTGTACAGCCAAACCAGATCTCCTGCCTTGAACCCTTCTGAACTACTCTTACGGTCGTATCGAGCCTTCATTCGGTCACTGGCTATGGTGATTTGGTCTCTAACCAGCTCATGAACATTTCTTAGCCGTTCACTCATTTCATCCACATAGCTGTTCACAGGAAGCTGTTCTCCGCCTGGTGTTCCGAAAATCAAATCACACGGCAGTATGATCTCATGACCAAATACTACACGGGCTGGTGTTTGTTTCGTAGACTCGTGGATAGCAGCTCTGTATGCCATGAGGAAGAACGGTATGTGGAGATCCCAATCGCGTTGATTCTTATGAACCACTTTAGAGAGATGTTCTTTCATGGTCTTGTTATGTCGTTCCACCATTCCATCTGATTGCGGGTGAAGGGCTGTGGTCCGTGTTTTGTGTATCCCCAATAACTTGCAGATTTGCTGAAACACCCCTGACTCAAAGTTCCTCCCTTGATCTGAGTGCAGCTCCAGGGGTACACCAAACCGACATATCAAATTATCTACCAAGACTTTGGCGACAGTGACTGCTTCTTGGTTTGGAATTGCATAGGCCTCTGGCCACTTACTAAAATAGTCCATTGCAACCAGTATGTACTTGTTCCCATCCTTGGTTACTGGGAATGGGCCGGCTATATCGATCGCGATCCTCTCGAAAGGAGCTCCGACGTTATACTGCTTCATTGCACCCCTACTTCTAGTCTGTGGTCCCTTACTGGCTGCACAAATTTTGCAATTGCGACACCAAGCTTCCACATCTTGACGACTATTTACCCAATAAAATCGTTCTCGTACTTTATTCAGGGTCTTATTAACGCCGAAGTGCCCACCGGATGCTCCATTATGCACTTCCTGAAGTACTTTCGGTACTCGACACCTGGGAATCACTAGACGCATAACAACTTCCCTGCCATCCGGGCTTTCCCAAGCTCTCTTTAGCAGCCCGTTCATGACTTTAAGTGAATCCCATTGGGCCCACAAAGCCTTCAATCCAACTGCCTTATCCGAAACATCCTTCCACGCTGGTCGAATTCCTTTCTCCTTTGCTCTCAATATAGCCCCAATTTCTGTGTCATTCAGTTGTTCTTGTCTCAGGGCTTCGGTTGTCCAATCGTCCGGAACCACTATTTTAATAGTGTTGACGGCCACCGTACCCTGCAATTTCTCAACGTGGCGGCAGTGCTTACAATCTTCCTTGCATGGTCTTCTAGATAAAGCGTCTGCGTTCTTATGAGATCTTCCAGGTCGATGTTCTATTTTGAAATCATACTGTTGCAACCGTTCTATCCAACGAGCCAGTTGACCTTCAGGGGTTTTCAACTGCAACAGCCATTTTAATGCAGCATGGTCGGTCCGAATCTTGAAATGTCTTCCATAAAGATATTTATGAAAATGGTCCACTGATTTTACGATGGCCAGTAACTCTTTCCGGGTTACACAATAATTTCTTTCTGGTTTGGACAGCACCTTGCTGAAGTACTCGATCACTCTTTCCTGCCCATTCTGGATTTGAGACAGTACACAACCGACCGAAGAATTGCTGGCATCCGTGTCTAAAATAAAAAGTCCTTCCCGTTGTGGGTACGCTAGCACAGGACCAGTGCATAGAGCTGCCTTCAATTTTCTCCATGCCGTTTCACATTCCGGTGTCCATTGGTACTGCACTTTCTCTTCTGTCAGCCGGTGTAATGGCTTCGCAATTTCTGCAAACCCTTCCACAAAGCGCCTATAATAAGTGCAGAGGCCAAGGAAGCTCCGTACTTCATGAACGTTAGATGGTCTTGGCCAATCTCGTACAGCAGAAATTTTGTCGGGGTCTGTTTGTATTCCATCCGAAGACACCACGTGACCAAGAAATTTGACTTCTTTCTGGAATAGCAGGCACTTCTTCGGGTTCAACTTCAGATGGGCATTCCTGACTCGCCCAAATACTTCTTGAAGATTTTTCAAATGTTCTGTAAAGTCCTGTCCCATAACAAGCACGTCGTCAAGGTAAACCAGGCACGTCCTCCAGGTTAGCCCTCGCAGCACGAACTCCATCAGTCTTTCAAAGGTAGCTGGCGCATTGCAAAGTCCAAAAGGCATCACGGTAAATTGATAAAGACCACTGCCTGCTGAAAACGCTGTCTTTTCTTTATCATCAGGATGAAGCCCCACTTGCCAGTATCCACTCCTAAGGTCTAACGTAGAAAACCATCGTGAGCCTGCCAACGTGGTTAACGTGTCGTCAATTCGTGGTAATGGGTAACTGTCTTTCTTCGTGACATCGTTTAATTTTCGATAATCGACACAAAATCTTAATGTTCCATCCTTCTTGGCAACCAAAACTACTGGCGATGACCAGGGACTCGTCGACTCCTCAATGACTCCATCTTGTAGCATCTTGTCTATCATTGCCGAGGCATCTTCTTGTTTTGCTAATGGAAGCCTCCTAGGTGGTTGTCGAATAGCGGGCGAGTCGCCAGTATTTATCCGATGCTGGACTATGTCTGTTTTTGTAAGGGCCTCTGTATTCTTGGCAAATACTGAACTTTCCTTTTCTAGAAACTTGATTGCCTCCCTTCGTTCATCTTCAGATAAATGCTCCAACTGGGTACTCAGCAAGGTCAAAACTTCCTGGTCTATTTTAGTAGACGAACTTCCCTCTGTTTGTTCCTCGCACCTCGCTACCCATGTGACCGGTTCATAGGAGCCAATTGGTTTGCCTTCCTTAATTGTCACCGAGTGGGAATTTAAATTAACGACTCTAATTGGGATTTTGTCTTTAGTCCGGGTTAAAGTTCTCGCCACAATAATATTGGGTAGGGACTTAATCGATTCGTCATCTTCAACTAGGCCAACACGGTACCCTCCAGGATTTCCTTCTAAGGCAGCATCGATCATTTGTTCTGAATGAGCAGGAATCTTGATTGTCTGTGTTGTTAACAACCTTGCTTTATGGAATTGGTCATCTGCGGTTGCCAGAATAAATTCCTCATTTCCAATTTTTAAGACTCGCTCCCCTACGTCAACAATAAATCCCTGCTCTCCCATGATGTCTAGACCCAAAATAAAATCATCCATAATGTCAGCCACAATGACCTTGTAATTGAACCTCAACCGTCCAACCTGCAGTTCCAAGCTGACCTCTCCATGGACCGCAGCCCTGTCCTCCGTGGCTGTCCGAATAATTACTCCATTTTGCTTCTTGTTAATCTGCAAGCCTGATATAAACCCTGGCCGCACTATTGATGACGTAGCACCGGTGTCAATCGTAAACACGCATTTTCTTCCATTCACATATCCTTGCAACAACAGACTACTTGGAATTCTTTGGAGCTGGGAAATCTTTATTTCTCTGGGGGCACCGCATTCCCTAGCCAGCACAGCCCCCTTGGTGCTGGCTATCTCTAGTTTTCCTGCTTTTCTTCAACA
This sequence comes from Rutpela maculata, assembly GCA_936432065.2. Classification (NCBI taxonomy): domain Eukaryota; kingdom Metazoa; phylum Arthropoda; class Insecta; order Coleoptera; family Cerambycidae; genus Rutpela; species Rutpela maculata. The sequence continues at coordinate 100,726,483 of OW386286.2, read as the reverse complement.
TTCACAGCATTTACTCGACTCTCCGAGTTCTGCTGTCGACAGTCTCGTTTCATATGGCCCACCTTGCCGCAGTTGAAACATTTAATACCTCCGCTCGGCTTTCCTTTATTTTGTTGTTTATCCTGCTTTCCTAGGCCATCCAATTTATCGAATAGTTTGGTAAACATTTTCTGCATCTCAGTCAACATAGGGTTCTGATTCATTTCTGGTTGCGATTCTTCGAGAGTCACAGCTCGCACTCTCGACCTTGGAGTATCTCTGTAGGCGGCTTCTACTTCAAGTGCACGCACCAAAGCTTCGCTACTACTTTGGTGTCTTGTCAGCCTCAGAACTCGCCTGACCTCTTCGTCCCTTATGCCATCTAAAAAGGCCCCTACGGCTAATTGTTCCTGAAATTCTCTAGGTGCACTCGGATACGCCAGGTGTGCCAGTCTCTCTATCGCAGCTTCAAATTCTTGTAAACTTTCTCCAGCCTTTTGTGTTCGTGATTTTAGCTGGGCCTGGTATACTTAGGCGAGATGTTGGTCGCCATATCTTAAGTCCAATGCGGCTTCCAAGACTTTGAAGTCCCTTTGTTTGTCCACTGGGATAGTCTGAAGCAACTCTGAGGCCTGGCCCCTTAACGCCAGAACTAATGCCATGGCCTTTTCCTCATTATCCCAGTTGTTCGCACACGCTGCTGCCTCAAACTGCCTCTTGTACGTTGTCCAGGAACTTTGGCCATCAAAAGAAGGAGGTTTTAGTCGCTGTCCTGATGATACCACTTGCTGGCTTCCTCTATCTCTCAACTGTCGTTTAAGCCGGTCTATTTCTCCTTTGACTTCTTCTTCGAACTTGTTTACTTTCTCTTTAACTTCGGTTACTTCTCCTTTTACGTGACTGACTTCTGTCTCGACTACTCCTACTTTACCTTCGACCTTGTTTATCTCTTCTTTGACTTCACATTTTAGTACTTCATCGTCAGAAATTATAGCGTCCTGTTGTATTTTGATTTGTTCATTTAGAATTTTCCTTAATTCTTCCTGGCGTCTTTCTTGCTCCTGTTTTTCCTCTTGATGTCGTCTTTCTTGTTCTTCTTTCTCCTCTTGCTGTCGTATCTTCAGGTCTTCCATAATTTGTCTCAATTCGTCTTTCTCTTCTTGACGTCTTCTTTCTTCATCCTCTTTTTCTTTCTGACGTCTTGTTTCTTCATCCTCTTTTTCTTTCTGACGTCTTGTTTCTTCATCCTCTTTCTCTTTCTGACGTCTTCTTTCTTCATCCTCTTTTTCTTTCTGACGTCTTATTTCTTCATCCTCTTTTTCTTTCTGACGTCTTATTTCTTCACCCTCTTTTTCTTTCTGACGTCTTATTTCCTGATCTTCCATAATTTTCTTTAATTCGTCCCTTTCTTCTTGACGCCGTTTTTCTTCCTCCTGGCGTTTTCTTTCTTGCTCTTCTTTATCTTCCTGCCGTTGCTGAGCCATCATTTTTTGGAATTGTTCGAATAAGTCCTGTATTTGTTTATCGGATGCCATACTTCTTGTTGTTACGGGCATACGATGAAATTAAAATAAAATAAATTTAACTGTCACGCCAATATCGGTAATGGAACTTTTCAGACAAATCTCGAAATAGCACGAAAAAGTCTTATCCAGAGTCTTTTGTCACTATCCAGTTCAGAGATTTTAATAATCTCCACTAATGTTCAAATAGAAGTCCTAGTAATTTTTCACGCACTAAATAAGTCTTTTTCAGTGTCTCTATCACTTCTCAGTTCAAAGGATCACACTAATGTCCTAATAAAATGTTCTACAATGTCTCAAAAAAATGCACTTAACACTATTTTCCTGTCCGAAAATAACCCTCGAACAATGTCCAGTAAATTAGTCCACTGTGTTAGCACTAAACCTCGAGAATACTTCTCGAACACTCCAGCACAACTTCAGAGCTCCTCTTGTCATAAAATTCCGCTTTCTGACACCAATTGTAACGTGTTTCCACCCTTAGGAAACCACCCTCGCAAATTCCGTGGGTTCCAAAAATTATAACAAGAGATGTCCACTAACACACTTTATTAAATATTTACTGGATACTTCACAATACTATTATTAATTTAAATACACTTTACTGACTAAAATCACAATGTTTATCTTTGAACTCTTAACCTCACTTTCTATACTTTCTGAACTTTCTGAACTTTCTGAACTACTCGCCGAGAATGCGGTTGGTCTTTTATATCTAAAAATGACAGATCTCGATTGTTCTGTGATGACGCCACCATTCTCTAGAGAATTCCAGATGTCACTTTGGAATCTTCTGGTAGGTTCTTTTTCGAGTAGGTGCAAATATACTACATTCATTCAGACATTCGATCTGTTGAAGTCTGCCTACTTTTTAGTAACATAACCTTAAATTTTAAGGGGTGCAACATATTACAATATTAACATTAACATTTATATCAAGAACGATTTTCTTGTCATTTTGACCGATATTAATCAAATTAACTCGATAGAGTCTTTCTGAATAAGAACTTCGCCGACATTGGTAACCATGCTAGTCGATGTACACTGTAGGAGCTGGATTTTTTCAGCGATTGCTATCTTGCTGGACAGTGATTCTTCTATATAAATTTCCGCTACCGTAGTCGATTTCCAACCACCGTGACGCTTGACAGTGGTACTATCGCCCCCAGCATTGGCCAACAATGTTGCCGAACCAAAAAACCCCCTAGAGCCCACTTTCGCAGCACAATATTCATATTTAAATTTCTGTCCGAAAAAGTGTAATTTTCATCAAAAAATGGCACGAATACCATACTGGAATATGGAATTCCTCAATTTGGATCTCGGATTCGTGATCACCGACCAAAAAATCTCCTAGAGCCCATTTCCGAGGCGAAATATTGCTTTTATTAATTTTTCTGACAGCTACTTTTTGGGGCACTTCAAACCCCCCCCCCCCCTCTCATTTTCGGAGGTAATGCAAGGGTCAATGAATGGATCAATGAATGTTCCTGAGAAATCCGTGATAAAAGGAATTTTTCAAATCGGTCTTGTTCCAGCTCTTTTCCACATTTTCCGGCTTATTTATTGGACTATTAGACGTTTGGGTGAAATCACTCACAATAACTGGATGAGCACAATTATATAGAGATTTCGAGATAAAATTATATAAAAAAAAATATTTTTAAGAAAAAGCTCTTATTTGAAAAAAGTACTAAAAAGTAAAAATAATTTTTTTTTAAATTGATACACATGGAAACCAAAAGCTTTGGAGGCGGTCATATAGCGCTATTGCATAATTACTTTGCTCAGTTGACCGCCCCCAAAGCTTTTGGTTTCCATGTGTATCAATTTAAAAAAAATTATTTTTACTTTTTAGTACTTTTTTCAAATAAGAGCTTTTTCTTAAAAATATTTTTTTTATATAATTTTATTTTTTACTTTTTAGTCTACTTATTTTACAAACAGACAGACAAAACCCTTTCATTTGCCACCACCATCCACCACTTCCTTCTCCTATCTTCTCACCCCGCTATCACTACTTCCAACTTCTTCCCACCTCGTTCCACCACTTCCTCTGCCCTTTCTCATCTCTCCCCACCTCTTTTCATCCTATTCCCACCGCTTAGCCACCTCGTCCCACCCTATTCTCACCTCGTCCCACCCTATTCCCACCCTTTTCCCACCTCTTCCCGCCCCTTCCCACCTCTTCCCACTCCTTCCCTACCTCGTCCCATCCCTTCCCCACCTCTTCCCACGCCTTCCCCATCTCTTCTCACCCCTTCCCCACCTCTTACCACCCCTTTCCACCCTTCCCACCCTTCCCACCTCTCCCCACCCCAGTCTCACCTCTTCCCACCTCTTCCCCACTTCTTCCCACCTCTCCCCACCTCTTCCCACCCCTTTACCACCCTTCCCACCCCATCCCCACCTCTCCCACGACCACCATATTGAATTTAGAATGACGTCACACACTTTATCGTATTTTAATCGTCAAATCCTTTCATTTGACACCCATATCAACGGGGTTGTGACTAAAAAGCAGATCCGCCATCTTGGGACGTCCGCCATATTGGATTTACAATGACGTCACATTGTTTATCGTATTTTACTCGTCAAACACCCATATCAGGGGGGGGTTGTAACTAAAAAGCCGACGCGCCGTCTTGGGACGTCCGCCATATTGGATTTACAAGACGTCACATTGTTTATCGTATTTTACTCGTCAAAACCTTTCATTTGACACCCATATCAACGGGTTGTGACTAAAAAGCAGATCCTCCATCTTGGGACGTCCGCCATATTGGATTTACAATGACGTCACATTGTTTATCGTATTTTACTCGTCAAACCTTTTCAGTTGATACCCATATCAGGGAGTTGTAACTAAAAAGCCGATCCTCCATCTTGGGACGTCCGCCATATTGGATTTAGAATAACGTCACATTGTTTATCGTACATTACTCGTCAAACCCTTTCATTTGATACCCATATCAGGGGGGTTGTGACTAAAAAGCCAATCCGCCATCTTGGGACGTCCGCCATATTGGATTTAGACCGATAATGGCTATACTATGTTGCATTGTCACCGGACTTATACATGTGTGCCAAATTTCAAAGCTCTAGCTTAATTAGAACTTGTCGAAATTCAGCTTGCAAGATTTGACCTAAACCAACAAACAAACATACAAACAAATATTGCAAGTTAAATAAAAGCTTTTAAGAAATAGAGAAAATTACTACAGTAGTAATCTTTTACCATTTCGGTATTGTGCTTGAATAGCCGAGCGTGGGTTTTTGTGAAACCGAATAATTCACGCAGGCAATTACTTCCACATCCAGTGGAAGTATAGTAACGACAAAAAAATTTTTAATGATTTTTATTGTTCAAATAGGCTTAGAATGTCACGAAACGTTGAGATTTTAAGTTTGAACGAAAAAAAAATTCTGCCTGACGGTCTGTCTGTTTGTCGGTCTGTCTGTCGGTCTGTCTGTAACTTTTTTGTGCCCACGTTTACTCTGGAACCGTTTGAGATATTGACTTGAAATTTGGTACACATATGTACTTTAACGAGATCTAGAATTAGATTATATTTTCATCTGGTTCCGTCGAAGGGGAAAATAGGTAAATCAAGCAGGTAAGAGTCCATAAAATTGGTATTTAGTATACCGGGTGTAAACGAATAGTGGGCCACCCCTGTAACTTCCTTGTTTTTAAAGATACCGGGATGAAATTTTGTATGGTGAAATTAGGTAAGATTTTCAGACCTATCCGCCATATTTATCACTTCCAATTTCACAGGAAATGGCCCCAATAGACTTTTCTAAATGGACAACCCTGTATATTTTTACATTTTTGAAATAAAGATCACATTTTTGATACATTTCTACTATTTTGAACAATTTATACAGTGTAGCATGAAAAATAATTCGAATTTTAGTTGTCAATCTAGATGACCGCGAATATGTTGAAATTATTTTTGTTCCAATGTAATTCATATAAAAAATACGAAAACGTCAATATGTCCAGTAATACATCATATAGGATGCTGTAAACTCATTAAAATCACATTTTTCAAAATGGCTCATTTGTTTTAAATATTATATGGGCCACTCGAATATGCAGAAAGCTCTATTTAGTAGGGGTTAACGGTACCAAAAGTTCCGTAATGTGTAATCGTTATCGGCAGGAATGACAATTTTTTTTATGATTTATATCTAACTTCAATTAAATTTTGATCAACCCTGTATATTTGTGTTAATATTTTATGATATGCAACAAGAATGAGCCAGAGGCCCATTCTGTCTCCTGCGGAGGGTAACATATTATAAAATATTAACAAAAATATACAGGGTTGATCAAAATTTAATTGAAGTTGGATATAAATCATAAATTTCGTAAGAAAAATTGTCATTTCTGCCGGTAACGATTACACATTACAGAACTTTTAGTATCGTTTAACCCCTACTAAATAGAGCTTTCTGAATATCCGGGTGGCCCATATCATAATATTTAAAACAAATGAGTCATTTTGAAAAATGTGATTTTAATGAGTTTACAGCATCCTGTATGATGTACTATTGGACATATTGACGTTTTCGTATTTCTTATATGAATTACATTGGAACAAAAATAATTTTAACATATTCGCGGCCATCTAGATTGACAACTAAAATTCGAATTATTTTTCGTGCAACACTGTATAAATCGTTCAAAATAGTATAAATGTATCCAAAATGTGATCTTCATTTCAAAAATGTAAAAACATATAGGGTGGTCCATTTAGAAAAGAATATTGGGGCCATTTCCGGTGAAACCGGAAGTGATAAGTCTCAGAAAGTTGAAAATCTTACCTAATTTCACCATACAAAATTTCATCCTGATATCTTTAAAAACAAGGAAGTTACAGGGGTGGCCCACTACTCGTTTACACCCGGTATACAAGAGAAGCTATTGTCTCAAAAAAAAATTTGGCATTAGCCTCATTAACTCCCCCACCCCATCATTAAAGGGGATGAAAAAAAAATGTGATTTAGTGTGTGTACAAGAACTAGACACCTCAAAACGTTTTTTTACTTCATCCACCCCCACTACCACCCTCTATCACTACCCCCACCCCGCTACCGATGTGGGGTAACGTTTTATGGGTTTTTGGGGTAGAGGATTTCAAATATTATATTATTAAAGTTCCATAAACAATTATTTGTGGATGTGGAAGTAGTGATTCCTTGGGCAGCGGTTTCTTTATTTAAATCTATTTTATGGCAAAGAGAAAAATAAATTTTTTAAAATTATATCAAATAATGCACCTAAAGAATAAAATGTAAATAATTAACTAAAGTACAGGGAGGTGTTCTATCGCCTCTTCTGTGGAACCTGGTCATGGACGAGCTGCTGACGCTACTGGACAGAGATGGACATAAAACACTAGGCTATGCAGATGACTTAGTCATTCTAGCACAAGGCAAATTTAACAACACGATAAGGGAACGTATGCAACAGGCCCTAAATGTTGTAACAAAATGGACAGATGAGGAGGGACTAAATATTAGTCCCTCAAAGTCAACCATAATGGCATTCACCAGAAGAAGGAAATTAGAGGGGCTGGGACCACTAAAACTTCGAAGTGATCTAATACAACTATCGGGCGAGGTAAAATACCTGGGAGTAATACTAGATCCCAAACTTACCTGGAACCAACAGTTAAACAGAACCAAAAAAAGGGCAGAAACCACACTCATGCTGGCCAGGCGCACCCATGGGAAAACATGGGGACTAAGGCCAAGCATGATGTACTGGACATATATCATGGTGGTTAGACCCATGATCACATAAGCATCTTTGGTATGGTGGCCAAAGATGTTGCAGCGCACTGCTGCCGCTGAACTAAGCAAGATACAAAGACTTGCCTGTCTGGCGGTAACAGGAGCGATGAAAACCACACCAACAGCAGCCATGGAGGTCCTTCTGGACCTCCCCCCCCCCCCTCCACCTGATGGTAATTGGGGAGGGGGCGATGGGACACTTCAGGCTGCAATGCAAACCTAGCGACAAATACGCTGCGCTGGGGCACAATCGAATTAGGAACCTTGTGGGAGTGACAACATCTTTGATGAGGACAGACCACATGATCCCTAAATATACCTTTAACAGAAACTTCGAAATAAAAATAGAAGATCGAAGTGAATGGTCATTAACCGGTAACAGCACCAGACCGCGGGACTGGTATACAGACGGATCAAGGACCGCGGAAGGTACTGGTGCCGGCATATATAGCGATATGAGGAACTCTCAGTTCAGCACATCGCTAGGAAAATACACTTCTGTCTTTCAGGCAGAAGTATACGCAATACTAGATTGCGCAAAAGAAAACAACAGGAGAGCCTATAAAAATAGGCAGATCAGTATTCTAACAGACAGCCAGGAAGCTTTAGGGGCACTGTCAAACCCCAAAGTGACGTCCAAGCTGGTATGGGAATGCCAAGAAGAACTAAGAGCCCTAGCGGACCACAACAAGGTAACCCTTCAGTGGGTGCCGGGACACGTAGGAATCGATGGCAACGAAAAAGCTGACGAGCTAGCGAGAAAGGGATCGTCAGCTCCATATATTGGCCCAGAACCGGCCCTGGGAGTGCCTAAAACCACAGTACGGGGCCAAATGAGGGACTGGATCAAGAATCAACACAAAGAATACTGGGACAAAATAACCGGACAACAACATGGTAAAACCTTTATTAAGGAACCATCCAGAAAGAAGACTGAAGAACTGCTGTCACTAAGCAGGAATCAGCTCCGCATAATCACTGGCTTCCTAACAGGGCACTGCGCCCTGAAAGGACACCTTCACAAAATGGGATTATTCAACGGGGACCTAAAATGCAGACAATGCAATAGGGCAACGGAGACATCCCACCACATCCTGTGCGACTGTGAGGCTCTGGATCACAGAAGACAGGCAATATATGGACAACCAAGACTGAGTCCAGAAGAATATGAAACCAAACCTGCGATGGGGTTGTACAAACTAGTGCAAGGGACCAGAGTGCTGGATTGGTTATCATAATACTAATGGGAGAATATCACAATAAGCCCAAGAGGCTGCAGTGACTCCGGAAACGTAAGTTAGACGGCTCCCGGAAAAAAAAAAAAAAGTACAGCTCAAAATTAACAAGAAGAATCGGGTAATATTGAACATTCCGCCAACCTTTAAAAATATTTTTTAAATAGAGGTAAGTTAGGCATTGGGCAAAGCTTTACCAGTGACCTTTTTAAAATTCCCTGCGAGGTTCTAATTGACATTACTCGTGTTACACCATCTTTACCAGGATATATGTCAATAATACGACCTAAGTTCCAACGCAATGGCGGAAAAATATCATTTTTATGAGTACCATTGTGTCTGGTGCGATTGGAGTTGATGGATCTGTCCATTTGCCTCGCTGCTGAAAAGTGTGTAAATATTCTTTCTGCCAGCGTGTTCACATTCAACATTGAACTGCCGTTCTTCGTACCACTTCGGTATACTTCTTGAGTAGCCGAGCAGTAGGTTTTTGTGAAACCGAATAATTTACGCGGGCAAATAAACAAAAAATTTAATTAAAATCTATTTTGTGGCAAAGGGAAAAATTAATTTATTTTTAAATCATATCAAATAATGCACCTCAAGAATAAAATATAAATGATTAACTAAATTACGGCTTAAAATTAACAAGAAAAATCAGGGGGAATATTTAATAAACGTAATCTGCTAGCTTCTCACATGGCAGACTAGCCGTACAGGATTATTCATTATATTTAGGCCCCCCTTTATTATCGTTATAACACAGCCACACAAAAAAAAGTGGCCTGCGGACTAGACCAGTGTATCCGTATGTATTTGGACCCGCTGAAATCGAATCCGAAGTCAGAATTGTCAGATTACTTTTTTTTTTCATCCCCAACCTCCCAAAAAACACCCACCCCAAAAATGGTCTGTCCGGAGGACCATAACAGTGGCAGTGTATCCTTATGTATTTGGTAAGGGTACACTGGTCTGGTCCACTTTTTTTGTTTTGGGGGTGTTTTTTGGGGTTGGGGGTGAAAAACGACCGAATCTGACAATTGTGACTTCGGATTCGGTTTCAGCGGGTCAAAATACATAAGGATACCCTGATCTGGTCCACAGGCCAGACCACTTTTTGTTTTGTTTTGGGGGTGTTTTGGGATTGGGGGTGAAAAACGAGCGACTATGACAATTCTGACTTCGGATTCGGTTTCAGAGGCTCAAAATATATAAGGATACACTGGTATGGTCCGTAGGCCAGACCACTTTTTTTTTGTGTGGCTGTGTTATTAGAGATAGAAAAAAAAGTTTCGAAAGAAAGTTGTAGGACTGTAACTGAACCCCTTTAATAAGTCAATGGAAGCAAAGTAGCGTGCAGAAATTAAGGGGTACAAGAAGCAATAATACGTTTTTAAATGGAACGCCCTGTATATTGTTGAATTTTTTAATTACTCTTTTTTTTCTGATTTCAAAAATATGACATAATGTGGCAGTTCACTTGCCTACTTCTTAAGATTTCGAAGTAATCAAGGAATGGAGCAGAAGAAACAGAGATAACAATTTATTATCATTTTGATATTTTACAAAAATGTTATCATTTAAATAAATCTTTTTAAATCTGATTCTAAAAAGTATTATTTATAGCATTATTGCTGTATAATTGGTGACCTCTCGAAATCTTAAGAAGTAGGCAAGTGAACTGCCACACATGTGATAGTCCTATCTTTAACCGTTTTCGAGTTATTGAACGTTAAAAATCGTATTTAAGCTATTTATTAGACGAAGGGAAATTACAATTATTAAAGTCTATGAAAATGACAAGTATTCTGATATTATATGAAACGCTGACAGATTTAAAAAGGACAGAAAAAAAAAGAGTAATTCAAAAATTCAACAATACACATCCATTTAAAAAAATATTATGGCTTCTTGTACCGTTCAGTTTCTGCACGCCACTGTGCTTCCATTATATCATTACATTACAGCCCTACAACTTTCGTCGGAAACTTTTTTTTCTATCTCCAATAATAACGATAATAAAGGGTGGCCTAAATATAATGAATAACCCTGTACACTAGGAAAAACAAATTCACAAAGTTAATAAATATCCCATAGTCCAGTCAATGAAAGAGTTGTAGAGAACATTTTGGAGGGGAGAATTTTTCTCTTCAGGAATATGTTGGAGGTAGTCAGAAGGTAAACATACTAAAAGTCCCCGCCCCTAGCCCTCCGCTTCAGGGGGGAGGGGGGTGGAAATTTTTCTTTTTTCGATTATTTGCTTATAACTCGGAAACGATGCGTCGTATGAGAAAAGGTAATCTATGCAAAATTAAACGTAATTAAATTTTCCACAAGAATGTTTATATTCATTTTCTTCCTATGTGTTATAGTTTACGAGATGTTCGCCAGCGAAAATCGATAATTAACAAAAAAAAAATCAATTATGTACCTTGAATATTTCTATCAAAGCGGTTTACCGTGGTCTGCTAATAAATCACAGTCACAAAACAATCTTTATTTTACAACACTCGACGTATTTATTACCGTAATATTTTGTCGAAATCTAGACATTTCCTTAAATATAAGGTGTGACTCACTTAAAATGAAGATACCCTTATAACTTTTTCATTTTGTTTCCGATTTGAATCAAATTTTACTTAAATATAGAACAAATTAGGATCTACTTATGACCAGAAAATCATTCACCTGCTATAAAGGCAAAGCGGTACCAAAATATGAGGAAAAAGATAAAAAATCATAAGTAGATCCTAATTTGTTCTCTACTTGAGTAAAATTTGATTCACATCGGAAACAAAATGAAAAAGTTATAAGGGTATCTTCATTTTAAGTGAGTCACACTGTATATTTCGACAAAATATTACGTTAGTGAATACGTCCAGTGTTGTAAAATAAAGATTGTTTTGTGACTGTGATTTATTATCAGACCACGGTAAACCGCTTTGATAGAAATATACAAGGTACATAATTGATTTTTTTTTTATTAACTATCGATTTTCGCTGGCGAACATCTCGTAAACTATAACACATAGGAAGAAAATGAATATAAACATTCTTGTGGAAAATTTAATTACGTTTAATTTTGCATAGATTACCTTTTCCCATACGACGCATCGTTTCCGAGTTAGAAGCGAAGAATCGAAAAAAGGAACTTTGCACCCCCCTCTCCCTGAAGCGGCGGGGCTATGGGCGGGGACTTTTAGTATGTTTACCTCCTGATTACCCCCAACACATCCCTGAAGAGATAAATTCTCCCCTCCAAAATGTTCTCTACAATCCCCTTTTGGGCATTCATTGATTGGACTACCAGTATATAAAGACAAATTTGAGGCCAAAATAAGAAAAACCTACGAGAAAACTGTTTTTTTTTTGTGGGGACCTTTATTGAGATGCCCTTAGTACATCCTGAGAAGTTCGAGCAATTTGAGCCATGATTTTGTGTGTGTGTGTGGGGGGGGGGGGGGGGGGGGGTTAAAGGGGCAATTTTCAGTTTTTTGCGATTATCTCGAAAAGTATCATTTTTTCGACAAAAATAGTCATGAGCAAAAATATTTCTTATAAAATTCTACACAAGTCATTACACTTTTTTTCGTAGGATCAATCGTTTCAAAGATATTCAGTACGTACGTACAGTACGTATATAAAATGTTGTGTTTAATTGTGAGTACAAAGTTTCACAAAGACATCCATTCCCAAATCCAAGAAAGACATTAATCGATTTAAAAAATAATTAGAACTCATCAAGCAGTAGAAAAACAATAATAAACAAATAGTAGAAGCAGCAGAAAAACAAATAGCAAATACGGTTACAGATAAATTAGTTCTAGTTTCTACTGTTTCTACTGTTTCTACTGTTGTTTTGCTTTATAAATATTCTATTTGTCTTATTAGTAGATAATCCCCAAACAGCAATGTTATATGTTAAAAGAGGGTGGAATTTATAGAAGATATACTTTTTGCAACTAAATTTCATTGTCATTTAAATATTAAGAAATGTAAAAACTGTATTTGTTCTTAAAATAAAGAGAAACAAAAAAGTAGGTATGTATTGTACGTAAGCTGTCATTAGTATCAAAATAATCCGATTATTTAAAATAGAGTAAGTATTAAAAGCATTAATTGAATATTTTTGTTATGTAAACTATTTGCATGTACAGTATAATACCAGAGCTTCAGAAACTGTGTTAAACCTATTTTAATACATATAATTATTATCAAATGTGGCACACTCCTGCTTTCAAAATCACCCTAACAAAATAAAGTACAGTAGACGAAGGGAGAGCTGGTGATTAGGTTGATGAAAATTTTATCCTTGGGAGAAATATGTTTTTATCTATAAAAAGATGCAAAGTGATCATGATGGTGATGTCCAAATTTGTCTACCTTTTAAAATACTCTCTGCTGTGCTGTGCTACGCCCGTCATATTGAAAAATGGCGGTCCATTTTCAGATTTTTGTACATAAATCCTTTACCGTTGCAGATAGGAAAAAAGTTTCAAATAAAAATGTAGGCGATAATAAAACAAACCATCTTTGATTTTAAATTTTTTTCTCTAAATCGAACGATTTTTGAATTAATAAAAAAAATAAACATAATAGTCTAGGTACCCGCGTACATAAATGGAATTTATACATATTCTCGTATAACTTTTCGTATAACGGCATAATCACGCCTAGACTGTAAGTGAGAATACCTTGAATACTGTCACCACAACACAAGCGAAATTTCCTGCAAACAGTGCAAATAAAAAACTTCTTATAAAATATCTAGCTGTCCAGTTAAGAAGTCGGGGTGTCCAGGTAGAAGAGGCCGAAGCTGATGCTGATGTGTCGATCGTAGCATCAGCTATTGTGAAAGCAAGACATGGTTCTCGAGTAGTTGTTGTTGGCCAGGACACCAACTTATTAGTCCACCTAATTACTTTGTCAACAAATGATATGTATATTTGGTTCCTTCGACCAGGGTTAATTTTTTACATTCCAAAGCAACGAAATTTGCACAGGAATACATTAAACTGTCTGATGTTCATACATGCTGTTACAAATTGTGACACAACCTCCGCACCCTTTAGAAAGAGCAAGATTAAAGGCTTGCGCCTTTTACAACAAAACCCGAATCTGCGACAGATTGTTGGATTATTTACGGAGGATGCTTTATCTCTAAGATGACATTACAGTTGCAGGGGAAAAATGTCTGCTTGCCTTTTATGGGGCAACAAAGTCCTAGACGCTCGATGAGTATAGATATTTTTCATAGAATCATCTGATCAGTAAGCAGCAATTACATTCCAAATTTAACTTGGCAGTGTTGCCTCCTAGAAGTGCAGCAGCTGCCAATCACTCATATCGTACGTACCTCCAAGTTCAGCAGTGGATGAGTAATAATTTAGAGCCGACTACCTGGGGTTGGCAGTTAAGCCATGGGGCTTTTAAACCAGTTTTGACATGTTTAGATCCAGCCCCTAGCAATTTACTGAAGCTCATATCCTGTGTTTGCAAATCGGGATGCACGAAACGTTGTGAGTGTTCATGAGCAGGGTTAAACTGTTCTGCCATATGTGGATATTGCCAGGGATTATCTTGCAGCATCTCAGAAGATATGTTACCTGACAACGACATTGATAATGACGAACTAATGTTATAACGTATTTTCGTATTTTATTCTATTTGTTATAGGCTTCATAATTACAGTATATTTTTCTTCTGTAATGGTAATATACCTTAAAAAATGTTTTTTGTTTTACTTACAACCTATAAACACACATTTTACAGTGTATTTTGTACACAATTGGGATTTTTGAAAATTTAATAACATTATGCACCTCATAATTCAAAAACCGTTCGATATAGAGAAAAAAATGTTAATGTCAAAAATTGTTTGTTTTATTATACATTTTTTATTTGAAACTTCTTTTTCCTATCTGCAACGGTAAGGAATTTATATACAAAAATCTGAAATTGAGCCGCCATTTTTCAATATGGCGGGCGAAGCACAGATTCGATTTTAGGAGACTTTTAGTATATTTATTAGGATGGTAAATGGAACTTTCCACAAAATTCCTTGCCTGTACTAATTTTTTCGAGGTCAAAATTTATTTTTCCTGCACTATAAAACAAAAATGGCAAGTATAGATAACGATTTGGATAATATAATTATTTATTTACCAATAAACGTGCAAAATATAAATTTGAAATTTTAACATAATGAAAGTACAAGATAGTGATTTTGAATTTTAACACAATGATGAAAGTACAAAATACAAACTTTAATTCGAGATTAAGCTGTGCATGGCAAATAAAGATACTCCGGGGAAGAAACCTTGTACGCGGATGAAAAACTTATTTACAAATAACTTCTAGTAACAGTCCATAATGGAAATTATTGTGTCATAAAAATTGATGTTTTTTGTACTATCCATGGGTTAAGTAAACAAATCTTATTCTATTTACCACTTACAGGGTGGGCTGCTGCGAATTTTAGTCTGATAATCATTTTTTCAGCACTCTGTATAAGATTGATTAACGCTATTTGATATGCTCAATACAATAGAGGATTTAGTTTTAAAAAATCTCTTGTAAATGGAACCAGAAGTACTCAAATATTTGCTTGCGGTGCTCACTTTTTTCAAAAAACCATTTTCATTTCGGATTTAAAATAGCGTTGATGTCCGACCAACAGAAACTGTATATTTCTAAATATTTTCCGTTTATGCCAAATTTAAAACTATATGAACATAGCCCAAATGCAGCCGTATCATAATCGACCAAATTCAGAACTTTCGCGCACACTGAATACTGTAAATATAATTGTAATATTAAATATCTTTTCAGTTAAATCCTGTACACACAGTTCCAGTATTGGATGATAATGGTTTTGTGTTATGTGACAGTCATGCCATAATGATATACCTCATAGACAAATATGCCAAAGACAAATCATTGTATCCAGAAGAAGTGGAGAAACGTGCACTAATTAATCAAAGACTCTTTTTTAATGCAGCTGTTATATTTGCAAGACATTTGAGAGCGGGGGTAATATATTTTTTCATTAATTAAGATTTCGTAATAGTATAACATTTTTCGGTTTTAGCTTCCTGTGGTGTTTAGCCAAAGAAATCATATTCCAGAGGAACTGGCAAACGATCTTAAAGAAGCTTATGGGTATATGGAAACTTTCCTTCAAGGCAGCAAATATATTGCAGGAAACGATTTATCAATTGCTGATATCAGTATATTTACCTCGCTTACGAATGCCAATGTTGTAGTTCCGTTGGACGAAACAAAGTTTCCCCATGTCGCCTCTTGGAGAAAACATTTGCGAACACTACCTTTCTCCGACATTGATAAACATGGAGATGAAGTGTTTAGATCTATTATTGAACCTAGATTGAGAGGATAGAAATCGCGACGAATTATGCTTAATGTACGCTGTATACAGTTTATTGAAATAAACATTTTGATTCCATTATTTTAATTCTATGTGGCATTTTTCTTACCTTATTAAATCTGTACCCACAAAATACATAATAAAATAAAGCTGCTGGATGTCAACGAGATCACTTTTCGTCTGTAATTTTTTTTAACGGATTGTGGTGCAACTTGGCATACGTCACATGTTACCAGAACGACATTCTTTTATCCACCTATCAAGTTTCTACGACTTCCTGTTTCACTGGAAGTGACCTATACTTTTGATTTCTAAATGGAATCCACAGGTTATTCTGCATATAACTGATATGCCTCTTTCCGCCATTTTGAATTTTTTGCAGCAAATTTTAATTTCAAATCCGCAACCAACCAGAAATTGTTATAATATTCATGAATAATTGAAGAGAAATACATATTAGAATTTTTTTTGTTAATTTGTGTTATAAAGAGGTCGAATTTGATAAAATCACTTTTTCGAAAATAATCAAAATTTTCAATTGAAAATATTTCATTTTCATTCTACAGCCAAATGTTGTTTTTCACTACGAATCTAACGATGTATCACAACACATTCTGGTGGACCAATTTCTGGTGGATCATAGCACATTAGATTGAAAATTCAAGTTGGCTGCTAAATTTCAAAATGGTGGAAATTTAAAAATCAAAAGTAGAGGTCACTTCCGGTGAAACCGAGTCGTAGATATGGAAAAAAGTTGCATTTTAGTAACA
Source organism: Rutpela maculata (assembly GCA_936432065.2). Lineage (NCBI taxonomy): Eukaryota > Metazoa > Arthropoda > Insecta > Coleoptera > Cerambycidae > Rutpela > Rutpela maculata. The sequence goes on along the minus strand of OW386286.2, from coordinate 100,709,784 downwards.
TGTGACACATGCCTAGTTTCATCTGGATCCGTTAAAAAACAAAGAAATGGAGGCCGGAAAGTGATTTCGTTGACATTCGGTAGATACAATTATAAAAGGAGGAATTTAGAGAAACAGACATGATTTACTTTTTTCCGCTAATGTTCATGCATTGCATCATAGTGTTTTAGAATTTTATCCAATATATTATTGTATTGGATTGAGTTGACTGTAATTTTCTTCGTTATGATGAAATGAAACACTAACGTTAATTTTACGAACTTTAATTAACCTTAATGAATAACAACGTTTGAACATGACAATAATCTGTGCTATCTCGACAAGTTCAAGTTACGTTCTGTCCTCTGTACCAGGTAATTTTCCCACTGTTTTCCCACTACTGCACTACATATATGGGCACATAACACAGGGTAGTCTTTAAGTTTTCGACATGCTCCCCGCCTTGAAAGGACTGCCTTCATGGGAAGTATCTTCTGGCAGTGGGCAAATTTTTGAAAATGCTCGTTTGATGATACCACCTCCGGTTTTTGTATAAGCGGCCCGAGCGACTCCATCTTGACCCGGATATATATCTAGAATCCTCCCTAAGTGCCATTTTAATGGAGCAAAATTGTCTTCTTTGACCAAAACCATGGTGCCTTCCTTTAATTGGCCTTGAATTGACTTCCATTTGGAACGAACTTACATTTCCGAAATGAACTCCTTGCTCCAACGTGTCCAGAAATGCTGCCTTAATTGTTGAAGCCTTTGAAAATGGGATAATCTTGATTCAGTTATGTTTCTAACATCTGGATCTGGGATTGACGATAAATTTCTTCCCACCAGGAAGTGAGCCGGAATGAGGGGATTGAGATTATTTGGATCTGACGATAAGAGAGAGAGTGGTCGGGAATAAAGTATCGACTCAATTTGGACAATTAAACTATAAAATACTTCGAATGTTAAAGACGCGTTTCCCATGACCCTCTTTAAATGATGTTTGGCTGATTTTATCCCAGCTTTCCATATACCACCAAAATGGGGCGCGTATGCTGAAATGAAGTGCCATGTTATACCTTCGGTAGTGGCTGAATCTCATAAATGTTGTGAATTGTTAACAATAAAGGAACCCAAATTATTGAATTCAGTATTTGCGCCTACTAAACTTTTCCCTTTGTCTGAATACATATGAGCAGGCCTTCCCCTGCGTGCAGTGAAAAGTCCTAAAGCTAAAATGAATGCCTCGGTGGAAAGTTCTGTCACTAATTCCGGGTGAATCGCTTTCGTCGCGAAACATACAAACAAACATATCCAAGATTTTGTGAATGTTGAACCACGACCTTTGCGCTCCTTTAAAGAAAAGGGCCCGACGTAGTCTACGCCAGCGACATTAAATGGTTCCCCGGAATGAAACCTTGACGCTGGTGAATCGCCCATAATAGGCTGAATTTGTTTCGAATTATGTCGGAAACATGTTACGCAGTTTCGTACTGTTCTCTTGGCTACATTACGCCCCGACGTAGGCCAAAATTCTTCTCGGATTGAAGACAGTAATAGTTGAGGTCCAGCATGTAGTAACCGTCTGTGTTCATGATTAAAAATTAATTTTGGGAGATTGTGTTTATAAGAAATGATGATAGGATGTTTTTTATCAAATGGATAATTAGAATGGCGTAAGCGCCCTCCAACACGTATTATTCTTTGGGAATCGATAAATGGGTTTAGGTTAAGCAATTTACTTTCCGGTCTAAGAGGTTGACCCTTAATTAATAGGTCATAGTCATTTGGAAATATTTATATTTGTGCTAATTTGACCAAAACCGTAAATGCCGCCTTTATGTCGTTGGGGGTTAATGAATCTAAGCGACGTAATGATTTCGAAATTTTACAATTACTGGAAAACCGTAACATAAACGCCATCGTACGTTTAAGTCGATTTAAATTTGAAAACCTATCAAACGGTAATAAATCATTATTAGCGGTCAATAAAAATATTTTAGTATGTATTGTACGTAATTCAGGAAGATTTTCGATTGCATATTGAGAGTTTGGCCAACTGTTTTTATGTTCCAAAAGCCATGGACGGCCATGCCACCACAGCGATGAATTTTTTATTTCGCTGGAATTAACCCCACGTGATAGTAAATCTGCTGGATTATCCTTTGTTGGGACGTGGGGCCAGTTATAGATACTTACATCGGTAAGTTCTTGAATTTCTGCAACTCTATTGTTAACAAAGGATTTTAATGTACTAGGAGATGTTCCTAGCACAATAGTTGAGTCCGACCAAAATGCATAATCGTGAAAATCAATATGTAAAGACTTTAAAACCTTATTAGCTAGCCGTGCCAGAGTAAGTGCACCGCATAACTCGAGACGAGGAATTGTAAATAATATTAAAGGTGCTACCTTAGTAGATCACGGAAACGGAGGCGTTTTAATATAAATTTCTGTTTCCAATGTAGATTTTATGTGAGAGCAAAGTATTACAGTAAGTAATTTTTTTTAAAACAGTTTTAAATAATGAGTACTGAGTACCATTTGAAAAACTGAAAATATTCTTTTGTTTCGCTAAGAGGAATCATTTCTGAACATGTAAATTCTTTTAGAGCATTCTGTAGATTCTCCTACAACCGCCCCAGTAAATCGAAAAATAAAAAAATAAGTTCTCCCAGCTTTTTGTTTTTCCAAAACTTTTAACTGTTTTCAGCTATTAATTTTAAAACCACTGCCCAAGGAATCACTACTTCTACATCTAAATTTTCTATCCAAGTCTCTCACAACGAAAAAATTTTTTATGTGGAAATAATTGCTTATGGAACTTTGGTGGTGATAGGGGGTGGTGATAGGGGGTGGTGATAGGGGGTGGTGGTGGTGGTGGATGAAGTAAAAAACTATTTTGAGGTTTTCGGTTCTTGTACACAGTACACACACTAAGTCACAAATTTTCTTCGTCCCCTTAAATAATGGGGTGGGGGTGGTAAAAAGTAAAAATAATTTTTTTTTAAATTCATACACATGGAAACCAAAAGCTTTGGGGGCGATCATATAGTGACATTGCATAGTTACTTTGCTCAGCTTTTGGTTTCCATGTGTATGAATTTAAAAAAAAAATTTTTACTTTTTAGTAGTTTTTTCAGATAAAAGCTTTTTCTTAAAAATACTTTTTTTATATAATTTTATTTTTTACTTTTTAGTCCACTTATTTTACAAACAGACAGACAAAACCCTTTCATTTGCCACTGCCATCCACCCCTCCCCTCTCCCGTCTTCTCACCACTTCCCACTTCTTTCCTCTTTCCACCACTTCCCCTGCCCTTCCCCATCTCTCTCCACCTCTTTCCACCCTATTCCCTCCTTTTCCCACCTCTTCCCATCCTTTTCCTACCTCGTCCCATCCCTTCCTCATCTCTTCCCACCCCTTCCTCACCTCTTCCCACCGCTTCCCCACCTCTTCCCACCCTTTTCCCACCTCTTTCCACCCCTTTCCCACCTTTTCCCCACTTCTTCCCACCTCTTCCCCACTTCTTCCCACCTCTTCCCACCCCTTTCCCACCCTTCCCACCTCTTTCCCACCCCTTCCCCACCTCTTACCCCCCCCTTCCTCACCTCTTCCCACCCCTTTCCCACTTCTTCCCACCTCTTCCCCACTTCTTCCCACCTCTCCCCCCCCCCCACCTCTTCCTATCCCTTCCCCACCTCTTCCCACCCCTTCCCCACCTCTTCCCCACCTTTCCTCACCTCTTCCCACCCTTCCCACTTCTTTCCCACCTCTTCCCATCCCTTCCCCACCTCTCCCACGTCCGCCATATTGAATTTAGAATGACGTCACACACTTTATCGTATTTTACTCATCAAACCCTTTCATTTGACACCCATATCAACGGGGTTGTGACTAAAAAGCAGATCCGCCATCTTGGGACGTCCGCCATATTAGATTTAAAATGACGTCACATTGTTTATCGTATTTTACTCGTCAAACCCTTTCATTTGATACCCATATCAGGGTGTTTGTGACTAAAAAGCCGATCCGCCATCTTGGGACGTCCTCCTTATTGGATTTAGAATGACGTCACATTGTTTATCGTATTTTACTCGTCAAACTCTTTCATTTGATACCCATATCAGGGGGGTTGTGACTAAAAAGCCGATCCGCCATCTTGGGACGTCCTCCATATTGGATTTAGAATGACGTCACATTGTTTATCGTATTTTACTCGTCAAACCCTTTCATTTGATACCCATATCAGGGGGGTTATGACTAAAAAGCCGATCCGCCATCTTGGGACGTCCGCCATATTGGATTTAGACCGATAATGGCTATACTATGTTGCATTATCACCGGACTTATACACGTGTGCCAAATTTCAAAGCTCTAGCTTAATTAGAACTAGTCGAAATTCAGCTTGCAAGATTTGACCTAAACCAACAAACAAACATACAAACAAACATTGCAAGTTAAATAAAAGCTTTTAAAAAGGTATGTATACTACATTTATATATTCATCATGCTCCTGTTGCATTTTTATTTACCCTAAATATCCTTATACCTAGCTATTGAAACTTTATGCCTCAGATTTGATTTTTTTATTACCTCGTCTGATTTTATATTCTCTAACTTACCCAAACGTATGGTTGTTTTAATTACCTTGAGTACCATTTGTCCAGGGCCGTGGCGAGTGGGGTACGGGGGTGATTCCCCCGGGCCCGAACTTGTTTTGAGGGGCCCGGGCTTGTTTGGGGGAATTTTGTTTTCGGATTTCTCCCCCCCCCCGCTCATCAATTCATCAATTTTCAAAAAAAAAAATCCTCTCCGGGCCCGTATTTTCTCTCCACGTCCCTGCATTTGTCACTTGTAATTAGATAGTTTATTTGAATTCTTTATTGATTACTCGTTTTTTTTGTTCCATTAGAAATGGATTTTCGTGGCAATACTTCTAGTCCAAGATCCCAGAGCTGCCAGACCTACGTCATTTTAGCAAAGCTAATATTTTGACAACAAATAGTGTAATATCTAGTTAAGAACGTATGCGTATTTGCTAGTTTGAAAGTGGGGCCCTATTGCAGAAAACAGGTACAAAACGTACATAAGAATTTTACTCAGTACGTTAAATTATGATAGCTGGATTATTTTACAAGTGACACGCTAACTACATGGTGTAAGCATCAGCCTCCAAATCCGAGGTTCGATCCTGAGCGTTCTCAGTTTTTTTTTTTTCAATAAATTTTAACTTAAGGTGGCGATTACCAAGAAAGAGACAACCGAAAGGGAAATATTTATTATTTTTGGCCATAACTTTTTTTCTTAGTACGTAAATTTGAAAAAAAAAAATGAGAACGCTCAGGGATCGAACCTCGGATCTTCGGATTTAGAATGAATAATGAATAAACAATTTACTAACAGTTTTATACATTATGTGCCTCACCGGAGCCTAGCCCGGAGCCAGCCAGACAACCACGGCGAACATCGCCGAGGTGGGTGTGAGGCTGGGCGGAGTAGGTCCGGTTCGGCTTGGAAGTAAATTCGAGGGGGGAGGGGTAAAATCTCCTGTCTGCCACGTGCAGACTTAAAAGCTAGATTACAATTTTTATGTGTCCACATGGGCCTAAAAGTAGCTTAAAAATAAATACAACACTGAGAACACTAAAATCGTAGGCGAGCGCACTTCGTAATTTTGATTGTTGATACGGGGAACACAACTAAACGAAAAAACCCGTTCCAACAAATGACGACCTTGTGGTCTGATCGCCGACAAGGAAGGTAGGGTGGAAATAAAATTAGGATTTAGGTAAGTTTTCGGCCTAGAGGGGATTTCGAGAGACAAAAAGGGAACAAAAACAACAAAAAAGATAAAAGAACAAAATTGTACAAATATAAATGGGGAGAAAGAGGGATTGGAAATATGTAAAGTTGAGGAAAGATAAAAGTAAGGGGGTAGGGGTAAGTTATCGTAGATCGGATTTAGAGGCTGTCGCTTACACCATGTAGTTAGCGTGTCACTTGTAAAATAATCCAGCTATCATAATATAACGTACTGAGTAAAATTCGTATGTACCTTTTATACCTGTTTTCTGCAAAAGGGCCCCACTTTCAAACTAGCAAATACGCATACGTTCTTAACTAGATATTACACTATTTGTTGTCAAAATATTAGCTTTGCTAAAATGACGTAGGTCTGGCGGCTCTGGGATCTCACTCTATTCTATTATGAGCGATCTATTTATATATTACTACTCGTTATGTTATATTGGGTGTGATACATTTATGATTGTTGTGTTTGCAAATCAGAGACCGAAACCGAAATTTGTTTCGGTTCGGTTTCGGTTACGGTTAACTGACGTATACCATTTTTGGTTTTCGGTTACGGTTCCTGTTTCGGTTTTCGGAGCAGTGTTAATTTGGTTTTCGGTTTCGGTTTCGGTTTCGGTTTTCAAAGCAGCGTCAATTCGGTTTTCGGTTTCGGTTACGGTTAGGAAAAATTCGTAATTACGGCGTGGTTTTTGGTTAAGGTTTCGGTTGTCGGTTACGGTCCCTGTTGCAAATATATTTTTTTATAATACCACCCTTAATAGTACAGTAAATAGAGATTTGGAATAATGTCATATTGAAGTTTTTAAGTTATAACAACTTCAAAATTGCGATTTTAGCTTAAAAAAAAGGTATTTCCAAACATCTTTCGTCAAGTATCTCGAAAAGTACTACTTTATCGAAAAAATGTTACAGACCAACTACAGAAAGTATAAACTGGGAATTAATTATATTTTTTGTTTACTGATGTAGGATTAATAATTTCGGAGATATTTAAGTTTATATTCGGTATCCAAGTGTTTTGAAATTACCTTTAAAGTTTAAAATACATTTTTTCCTAAAGCAAGTGCTTTAAATGAGCAAAAAAATTTGAGCATCTAGGTAATGCTACATCTTAACTATAAACTGCATTCGAGATAATTTTTTTAAATTACTGGCTAATTAGAGTAACAAAATGGCGACCTTTTTATATAAAAAAATATAAATACGTATATTTTTCCGTCATAACTTCTTTATTTCTTATGCTACAGGAACGAGGAAAAAATAATTTGAAAGCGCAGTTAATTATTTTTAATTTTATTTCTTAGCATGCGTCACGTTGTTGTCACAATGTCTGATTTTAATATTTAAACTACACTATTCGTTTTATAAACGTTCGGACGCCATTTGTAAACATTCATATCTCCGAAACTATTAAATCTATGTAAATAAATAATAAAGCGAAATTCATTATCAGTTTATGAGCTTTATTTTTTGTCTCTACCTATTTTTCAATAAAACTAATATTTAATGAGATATTTGGAAAAGGAAAAAAAATACGTTTTATCGAAAATTAATAGTTTAAACTGTATTTTTTTCTAAAGCAAGTGCTGTATACAAACCAAAAAAATTAAACATCTACATCGTGCTATATATTATTGAGAAACAGTGTTTGAAATTCTTTTTTTTTAATTACTGGCTAATTACAGTGACAAAATGGCGACGTTGTTATTAAAAAAATGTGTAGTCGCACATTGTTTAGGTCATAACTTCTTTGCTTTTATGTTACAGAAACAAATAAAAAATACTTGAAAGCGTAATTAATAGCCTATTATATCTACTTATTAGCATCCTTGACGTGGGTGTCACAGTTTCTGAGATATTTAACTCTCACTCTAAATAATTATCTTATGAATATTTGGATGCCAAATGTAAACTTAAATATCTCCGAAATTGTTAATCCTACATCAGTAAACAAAAAATATAATTAATTCCCAGTTTGTACTTTCTGTAATTGGTCTGTAACATTTTTTCGATAAAGTAATACTTTTCGAGATACTTGACGAAAGCCGTTTGGAAATACCTTTTTTTTAAGCTAAAATCGCAATTTTGAAGTCGTTATAACTTAAAAACTACCAATTTATGTGAAAAATTGCATAGAACCTTTTCTTCTTAAAATTTGATTCTACTTCAGCTCCAATAAATATAAATATATTTTTTAAGTGCCACCCGAGAGAGGGTGGCATCCACCCCCTATAAATTAGCAAGCCCCCGCACAATATAGAAACTTTTGTGTGAAGCATTTACTATTATACTGCCAAAAATGAACGAAATCCGTTCAATATGACATTATTCCGAAGTTTCGCATATTTTTTACCTCTAGGTACTGTATTATAAAGTAATTTACGTACTAAAAAATAATTAATACTGCAAGTATTATTTATCTACATGCTTATTTATTTATTTTTATTCTGATATCTAAGTAGTACGGATAATATTCTGCCACTAGCTTATTATTTTGGAAAGTATCACATAGTTTTTTCTTCCATTTTGTAATTTCCTCTAAAATATTAGAATCTTCAAAATTAGCCACAAGTCATTCCGTTCATTACACATATAGGTAATACTTGTGGATACTTACTTACTGATATACTTCCTAATTTATTATTCTGAAAAATAACACACTATACATTTTTCTCGTTTGAAATTTCCCTCTCTAATATTACAATTTTTAAAATTACATTTATCGCTCCTATTGGTCATATTCATAGGGTACCAAAAAGTATTAATTATTGATATATATCGAGAAATGTTCGGGTATATCGAAATACTCTGGAATGATTTTCAAAATTCTTTACTTTTACTTCGAAGTAACCCTTCACACACCTGAAACTTGGCACTAGTTGTAATTTTTTCTAGAATTGCATTATTTAATTCAACACTATCAATTATAGATAAAAAATCTTGTCAGATAAATTGCTTTTTGAAGTATCGCACATTTTTTATAATTAATTATTTTATTCTGCAAATAAATTTTCAAAATCCTAAAACCAATGGAGCTGAAACAAACGGCATGACAAATATTGAATGTTTTGTCCATATTTTCCTTCTCGATTGAGGATGAACTGTTTTTTTTATAAGTAAAAATTCTAATATTTTCGACATATTGTTGTTCCGGATAACTAATAAATTTCATAATATTTTATACCAGATTAGTATTCTTTTAAAGCAATTATATCACTGTTTTCTATTTTTCACTTATTAGTCTTACTAAACTGTTCACATGTTTGTGTAACAATCCTTATCTTTAAAGGACTTCAATAATCAGTGACCGTATATTTTTAGATTCTCGATAATGTTTGTGAAATTTTTATTGGTAGCAAATTTTGAGATATTGTTGTTATCAGGTCCCTATTAAATATTTCCGTAAACAACTTACAGTGCCGATATTAGTAGATAAACGGAGCCTGGGCATTTCAAGTCTGTTTGATTTACAATTTGGACCATCTTACAAATCAACTCATCCTCTGAACTTGGTCTCATAATATCTATAAATACATTGAGGCTTCTCAAAAAAATTGCATTATTTTATCTTCTCTCAGACGTATTGACCTAACACCATCAGCTTTATTTAAAATATATTCTAATACACAGATACATATATATTGATTTTAAAATTAGAATTTTACGTTGTATAAAAGGAAACCAAAATCAAGACATTTTCTAGCAGTAAAAATCAATGAGAATTTCAAAACCAAATAATTAATCGTTCCATTTTGTTAGACAAGTTAGGTCGTATTGTTATGGTGTACGGTGTACATGTAAACTACTTCAGTTATGTTTTACTGATAGATTTCGCCACAACTTTTAAGAATGGAACGCTTCAAACTTTCTTCCAGATAAAGTTCGTATATTACAAGGAGTGTATACTTGGGCCTCTATTGTTTTTTCTACATTTTAACGACTTAAAAGATCATATAAATATAGACATAGTTGAAATAATCTTAATAGTGAGAGGCAAGAGGAACGAAATAGGCCGATATCGCGGGAGGTATAGCCGTGGAACGGACGATTTAGGATGCAAATTCCTATTGAGATGCATCTTCTTGCGTGTTCCTACGTCGAGTTGACGCAACTCTTCTCGGCTCCATTTCACTACCCCAAAGGAGTAGAGAAGGATCGGAACGGCAAGCATGTTGGTAGCAGACACCTTGTTCTTCCCCGACAGCTCTGAAGACCAGATCTGATACTTGCCACGGAGAGCGTTTTTCACTACACTCACTTCTTGGGTGGTGCGTTGCTCGACACCCAAGTAAGTGTACGACTCTCCGACATCTAGATGATGTAAGATGCTTCCGTCCACGAGATGCGCGTCCTCTTCGTAGTTCTCGCATCGTCCTCTCTTGAGATGGACCAGTGCACATTTGTCTAACCCGAACTCCATGCCGACAGCCTGCGTGTACTCCTGTACCACCCTGAGGGACTGGTATAGGTCCCTCTCTCCGGAGGCATAAAGTTTAAGGTCATCCATATAAAACAGATGGGTGACCTTATGCCTCCTATCGCCAGGGGTACCGCAGCTGTATCCACGGGTTTTCCGGAGCGAAACGGATAATGGCAGTAGTGAGATGCAAAATAGAAGGGGGCTGAGGGAGTCTCCCTGAAATACTCTCCCATATAAAGATAAAAAAGATCCTCACTTACCTGTAAAAAAGTTTCTGCTCTGAACCCTTTCCTACAGAAAGAAAAACCCATTTGACAAAAACTGCAGAAAGTGTTTCTCTTCATACAAATTTGTTTATTTGAAAAAAATAAAAAAAAATATCAATCAAATACTAGAGGTAACAGCGAACAAATTCCATTTTTATTTTTCAAAATCGCACGACAGGGAAAAGGGTTTGAGGGTGCTGAATAATTTTCCTTTCCCTACATCCTCCCCCTCCCCTAATTGGCCCACCACCCCCATCCTCCGGCTCCATCAATTTTTATCTATTTCACCTACCTCAAAAAACTTTCAGCCCCCTAACTTCTTTTTTTCGTGAAAAAATTAAGGAATTACTTTTTTGTATATTAGTGTTGAGGCAAAAAACGCGTATTAAAAAAAAATCACGAAAAGTTACAGTCCGATTTGAAGAAATGAAAAAAGATTATGTGCTTCCGCGAGGTTTTCAATTTTTAATATAACTTTTTTTTCGTCAATTCAATAATAACAAAGTCATCATGAAAAAACGTGTTTTTGCGAATTTTAAATGCGAATTCCTGCCCCACCCTGTGTGATTAAGCTGAACTAACTTGATAACATGATGAGAGAAAACGCGTGTAACCGAATTGTCAAGAAAAAAAAAATTCAGCTATCGGGAAATAAACGGCAAAACGCTAGATAGTATAATCTTACATTAATACTTTGATATCAATATTAAATTCATCCTGTTATCTAATACGTTTTATGAGAAATCAACTTTCAATAGACAGTCTAAGAATATATTATATTTCATATATACAAAGTATTTTAGAATACGCCATAATATTCTGGGGTTCCCCGTATATTGGCAGAAAGTATTTATTAATCAAAAACGTATAGTTATGTGTATGATGAATGCCTCTTACAGAGATCCTTGTAAATCTTTCTTTATAGAACTGAAAATACTTGCCATCCCTTCCTTTTATATTTAGTCCAACCAATAGGTGAAGAAAGTGTGTTCGTAATGGAAAAATAGCTTAAGACAATTTTTTTTTTAAGTGTTCGGGGGTTCATTCTGGGTATTTTGTCAAGTTGGCGAGGTCGGCGATGGCTGGGGTTAGCCGTCATCTTTGTGAAAAGTCAAAGGGAAATATCTTGACTTGAAATTTAGTATACGCATGTATTTTAACGAAGATCTGGAACTAGAATATATTTTCAGTTTATTCTAAACATTACTTAAACCCTAAAAACAAAATATAAAATTTTCGTAATCTAAATCAGTAGTCATACACTGAAATTTAAATTAAAAACCGCTGCCCAAGGAATCACTACTTCCACATCCAGATTTTCTATTCAAGTCACTTACAACGAAAAAATTTTGTATGTGGAAATAATTGCTTATGGAACTTTAATAATATAATATTTGAAATCCTCTACCCAAAAACCTATAAAACGATACCCCACATCGGTAGTGGGGTGGGGGTGGTGATAGTGGGGGTGGATGAAGTAAAAAAATATTTTGAGGTTTCTGGTTCTTGTACACACACTAAATCACAATTTTTTTTCATCCCCTTTAATAATAGGGTGGGGGTGGTAACAAAGATCAGACTTGCCAGCGCCATAGTTTTCCCCATCTTTCTTTACGATTCTGAGATATGGATCGTTAAGGAAACAAATAGACAGCGTATTGATGCTTTCGAGATATGTGCCTGGATACGTGTGGCTAATGCCAAAAATTTTTTTGAGACCTTAGTTTCTCTTGTATATACTAAATACCAATTTTCTGGACTCTTACCTGCTTGATTTAGCTATTTACCCCAAATTTACCCCAATTTACCCCCCAACCCTTCGACGGAAGAAAATGAAAAATAAACTAGTTCCAGATCTCATTAAAGTACATATGTGTACCAAATTTCAAGTCAATATCTTAAACGGTTCCAGCGTAAACGTGCGCACAAAAAAAGTTACGGACAGTCCGACAGACACACAGAAATTTTTTTTCGTTCAAACTTAAAATCTCGACGTTTCATGGCATTCTAAGCCTATTTAAACAATAAAAATTTTAGAAAAATTTTTTGTCGTTACTATACTTCCACTGGATGTGGAAGTAAAAGTATAAATTAAAACAACTTATGCTACAAATAGGTACACTATATATAAATGAAGAATACAGAGTTCGGCAACTTGCCAGCTGAACAAAATTTTGCATGAGAGAAATAACACAAAACGCACAAAGATCAGACTTGCTAGCGCCATAGTTTTCCCCATCTTTCTTTACGATTCTGAGACATGGACCGTTAAGGAAACAAATAGACAGCGTATTGATGCTTTCGAGATATGTGCCTGGATACGTTTGCTACGAATCCCCTGGACAGCCCATCGCAATAATAATTCGATTCTCCAAAAGATATGTCTCCAAAAGCGATTCTCCAGCGTCGTATTTTCCAGAATCCTCTCATTTCTTGCCCATATTGACTGTAGAGGACAATAGAGAACGGTCGATAGTTCAGATGGCAATAGACGAAGAGGACGCTCTCCGAAACGTTGGGCAGAAGCCACCAAGGAGCTGATGAGCGAGGCTGTGCGCATAACAGGCAACCACGACAGATGGGGTAACGCCGTCAGACGTACTATACAATAAGCTGACGCTAACTAGAGCTAGAATAGGTGCGAGCGTAGAGGCTTCTTAACTGTACACGTATTTCGATCGCGCCGATTTACTGAAAATCGGATTATAACGCCACTTTCGATCAGGGGAAGGCAAATTCCTATTAAACGGTGCGTGAAATATTTGGAGGTTAACTTAGATAAGCGACTGACGTTTAACACCCACATTAACGAGACTATACGAAAGGTCTTCTCCATGTTCATGAGTCTGTACCCGCTCCTCGTATGAGGTGGCGGAATTGACAGAAACAACAAAAAGATATTGTACACAATGCATGGCCATCAGATCGGCAATATGATGCAGCATACCGGCCACGACAATGAATAGACTGAATGTTTTATTATATAAATTTATGCGTTTCACCTCTGATTCCGGCAGAGACCTATACGTTTGTTGTCGCGACATAACCCCACTAGCAGACTACGTCCAAGAAATCTCACAAAGATTCTATGAGTTCAAACTGAGCGATAGTCCGCTAACCCGCAACATAACACGAATCAGACACCACAATGCCATACTTATCGATATCAGACCCCCCCCCTATCATACCAGGTATTGCCTATTTTCCGGCAACTCCCTTAGCCACACTTTCCTCTACTATAACTTATTGCTACCCTAAACTTTATCTTACATCTTCAATCCTTTATATTCTCTCTCTTTTGTTCAATTTGTTTTCGTTTGCCCTTTTTGTTCTTTTATCCTTTTTGTCTCTAAATTCCCTCTAGACCAAGAATTTCATAAATTAAATCATTTTAAATCTTCATTTTTCTTTCCGACCACATTTTTCTGGAGGCAGGGAGACCAACCAAAATTTGTTCAGTGCGCGTGTGCCACGCTAATTTATAGTGTAATTCTTAATTATTATTAAGTATTTCTCTATATTATTCCCAGACCAAATTGTTAACTTTAAGTCTTTTAACTTAAACAGGAGTTCTTTTTTCCTTGATTGTTGTTTTAGCCGAACTGGACCTACCCCGCCCTACATTCACCACGGCGCTGCAGGTCGTGTTTGTTTGGTTGGCTCCAGGCCAGGTCCCGGGAAGGAAAAAAAATCTTCTTTGTATTTCGATACTCACTCACAGTTAAGCAACGTTCAGCGGTTAGGATTTGGATGAGTGGAATCCAATCTTGGAAAATACAGCGACTTCTTTCCACTTTCTAGCGGCTTGTATATTAGTGTATACGCAGAAGCTATCTAATTTCAAGATGAGGATTAGTTAGTGAATATACCATTCTTCGGAGGGAGTAATAATATATATAATAATAATATAGTTTATTTACCATTTAAATCCAATACAATATACAACAAATACAAAAAAATATAATACAAAATAAAATGTAACAGAATAGTTGACAACGGACAAATATTGTAAATAAACAAGATGGGAACTCGCAGAAGTACCGGGTACTTGAATGCGAGATAGGTATTAAATTAATAAATATTTAACACAAAAGAGATATAGAGAATAAAAAAGTGATATACATACATATCGAATAACTTAACATGGATCGAGAATAAGTTAATATTCAGGTTTACTCCGTAAAAGTACTAAGTACTTGACGGTAGAGCATTTACCAAATATAACTATTCAAGATTAATCGGTAGTAGAAAAGTAGAAAAGTAGAAAATGCCGTTCTTTATTTTAATAAAAGGATATGAATAATCGTATATAGTATATATAAATATGTATCTATTTCCAAATAATAACTATATTTGCTTTCTTCTGTCTTATTTTGTTTTTGTTTTTTTTTATTGACTAATTTGTTTACTAATATGTATTTTTAAGGTCTATTACTTGATGTATTACTAACCTAGGAGTATTTTGAATCCATAATTTAACATTTTTCCTGTATAATGATGATGATGTCATGTTTTTTATTTCGGGTGGTAGGATGTCACAAATTTTCAAGCCAATGAATTTGTGATTCCTTTGACCAATTGTTTTGTTAATTTTGGGTTTAGTTGTCAATATATGTTTATTTCGTGTATTGTAAGTATGGTCTGTATATGTGACATGATTTTTGTTTTTATATAGCTGCATTAGTATTTTTTCACAAAAGAGTTGTCTTACATCCATTTTTTTTGTTTCTTGGTACAGTTTATCGTTATTATAAGTAATATCCTTTCCGTAAATAATTTTAAGCAGCCATTTTTTAATTATATTTAAGTTTTTTAGGAAATTATTACTTACACCTCCCCAACCAATTATACCGTATATTAGCTGTGACTGGACTAAGGAATAGTATAGTATGTTAAGTTCTTTTAGGTTTAGAAATTGTTTAAGATATTTAAATGTAGAGAGCAGAGTTCTTAACTTTTTTACAATGTAATTTACTTGTAAATTCCATCTAAGATGTTTGTCTATAATTATTCCCAAATATTTAACAAAATCAGCCTCCTCAATCATCATACTGCTACTATCACTATCTAATTTTATATTTAATGAATCAAGCTTGGGTAGTTTGTTCTGATAGGATGTAAAAGGGAGATATTTAGTTTTGCCTTTATTTATGGTGAGTATGTTGTAGTCGAACCATTGTTTGATTAATTTAAAATCTGTATCTGCCATAGTTTTTAATTTATTCCAAGTATCGGCTACATAAATAACTACGGTATCGTCAGCAAAACTCAATATCTTCCCTTTGGATGGTAATTTTAAGAGATCGTTTATATAGATATTAAATAATAATGGACCCAGGACCGTACCTTGGGGAACGCCATATTCAACCTTTCTCGAGTCGCTTATAGTACCATCTACTTTTACTTGCTGCCTTCGATTCATTAAGTAACTTTCCATTAGTTTGAATGCATTACCCCTAATACCAATATTTTTTAGTTTTTTTAATAATAGTTCGTGGCTAACGGTATCGAAGGCTTTTTCCAAATCAATAAAGATGCACAGAGTAGGTTGACAGTTATCTAATGATTGATAGAGATTGTTTGTTAAGTAAGCTATAGCATCTTCTGTTGACATTTTATTTCTAAATCCGAATTGCATGTTAGATAAAGTTTCATGTTAGTCGAGAAAACTATTAAATCTTATTTTAATAATTTTCTCGAAGACCTTTGCTACTGTAGAAATCAATGATATGGGTCTATAGTGGATGCAAAGTAGTCGGTTCCTTGTCTATTAAATGTTAGGCAAGTAAAAGATCCCTACTCTTCGACAGAAAAGAGGTTTGGCAAAATTTCCATGTTAATACTAAACATACTAAATACCAATATTACGGACTCTTACTTGCTTGATTTACCTATTTACCCCCATTTACCCCAATTTCTCCGCTAGCCCTTCAACGGAATAAGATCAAAATGTAATCCAATTCCAGATCTCGTTAAAATACATTTCAAGTCAATATCTTAAACGGTACCAGAGTAAACGTGCACACAAAAAAAAAGTTCAGACACACAGAGAGACATAACGATAGACAGAAATTTTTTTGCTCAAACTTCTAAGCCCTTCTACGCCTACTCTAAGCCTATTTGACATTCTAAGCCTATTTGAATTTTGCGTTACTATACTTACACTGGATGTGGAAGTAATTACGGAGCTAGTGGAATGGAAGAACAGCTATGCCGAACTCCATCCATTTGTTTAAATTTGCAGACACAGTAAACAAATTTATTATTAATATCTATTAATATGGCTTTTATCCGCGACAGAAATATGTTTTTCAATATTTATATCTCGAAAATACTCATGTAAATATATTTGCATCTGTATTACTCATATCCAACGATATAAATACCCCAGTATGTGTTCATTTACACTATTGAAAACTGTCACGTTGCCGCAAACAAAGGCGAATACGTTTAATCAAATGTTTTCTGCATCTGTTCAACATAATGTTGTTTAAATCCATTAATTGTTGTATTTTTAATTTAATACATCGTATCAGTATTTATATTTGATAACAATGCTGCGGTTAGACTTTACTCTAATTATCATATGGCTTTCCATATTTTCAGCATTATAAAATTAAACAAGAATACTATTTTACGCAACAACTCCATTATTACACCTATTTGATTTAATCAAATAGGTATATTATAATCGGACAAAAATTTGTAATCATCATCGTAGAAGAAATTCAGAAATTGTACAGAAATTCGTTTCATAACTGACTGAATTCAAATATCGAATAAAATGTTGGTTTCCCTATGATAATAAATAAAACAAAATTAATCGACACTTTCTTTATTGAATGTTATTAGGCAGTGGTCCTGTTAAAAAACAAATTGCTTAATAAATTGCTACAAGTTTTCCATGAATAATTATTATGTTTTAAATTATGACAAAATAACTATCATTCATTATACAGGACTCAACTGATAAAAAATATTTTGAATTTACTACCCGTGGTGCCTCCGGAAATCATCTCGTTGATTTTCTTCAACTTTCTCATCAGCTTGGAATAAATCTTTAACTTCATTATCACTGATTGGTTAATTTGCCTCTCTTCCTATACAATGTAACACTTTTTCATATTCATTTTGTCAATATTGACGACCATTATCTAAATGTTATGGTATTCTCTTAATATACTGGATAATTATATCATTTTCTAGATTCCACTAACATTATTTTTAGAAGTATCGTCTCCTTTCTGATTGCAGTGGTCAGAAAATGAGAGGATTCTGGAGAATACGATACTGGAGAGTCGATTTTGGGGAAGTATTTCTTGGAGAATTGAGCTATTAGTGTGACGGCCTATCCACAGAATTCGTAGTAAACGTCTCCAGACCCACATCTCGAAATCATCAATACGCCGTCTATCTGCTTCCCTAATTGCGTATGTCCCAAGGCATAGAGGAAAATAGAGAAAACTAGGGCGTTAGCAAGTCTGATTTTGACTTGTAGTGTTGGTCACTAGGTAGAATATCCATATGGCCTACCACCTCTTTGGTGTTTGCCATATGTTTCCAGATGCCTAGTTACGTAACTTGCTTTTACTGATCTAGTTGTTACGTAGGTTGTATTTTATTTTCAGGTTGCATATGTTGTTCCTATAATTAATGGTTAGTAACAAGATGACCGAGATATGGTTGTATGCTTATGTTATGTGGGTTGTAACATACACCGTGCCGGTGGATTCTTTTTTACATAGTGGTTAATGTGTATGTACATAGTGTTATTACAGTCTCATCTTTTTATTAGCAAAGTGCGGTGTTGTTTAATTGTTATATGTATTTTTGTTTTTTGGGATGGCAAAAGTGGTGAGTGGACCTCTGAGTGTGGGGTTATCGTAAGCGAGGAGGGAATTAGCAAAATTAAGGATGAGGCATTTTAAAATAAAATTGGAGATTATAAGTGTACCAGTTATGTCACGAAGTTGTGTGGTTATGCGGAATGCGGTTTTGGCTGCGATTTTTAAAGCTTTACTTTGTAAAAGAGTGACCTAAATAAACCCATATTTTTCGCCCCTTTTTGTTTCTTTTTCAATTTTTTTTTGACTTTTTGTCTTTTTTAGCCTTTTTTCATTTTTTTTTTAATTCACAAATAAATTAATTTCTGAAGCCAATCTTAATAGTAAGTATATTTAAGTATGTGAATCTGCTTTTTTAACTCTTCATATCTCCAAAACAAAAACTATGCTCAACTTGAAATGTCGCCTACTTTAAAGTATCACCATAAATTATCAAATTATCATTTAGACCACTTTTAAATAAAATTCATGAGGACCTCAAAAGGGGCGAAATTTTGGGTCACTCTTTGAATTCGGTTTTATTGCGTTCTGGACAACAGTTTCTATATACCTATAAAGGTGGAAAGGTGTGTAGGGGCGTTTTTTAAGATATCGTACACTGAACTAATTATTTTCCTGAATTTGTTTCTTAGGTGATTCACGTGGTCTACGAAGTTTATTTTTCTGTCGAGAATTAGATCTAAATATTCCACGTTTTTCTTCCAAGGTAGGTCTGCGTTGTTAAATTTTAAGGTCTTTTCCTTCTTCTTGTGAGGAAGGCAAGTTGAGTTTTTCAAAGTTTGTATTTAATTCCTATTTATAGTAATAGTCTGTAGTTAAGTTAGTCGGGTTTTGTAGGATTGCTGTCATGAGGTAAAAGTTATTAGAGGTAGTAAGTAGGGCTGTATTGTTAGTGTATAGGCAAATGGTGGTACAGTGATCAGTAGGTGTTGAGATGTAATGGGTGTAGATGTTAAGTAGTATTGGTCCTGGGGCTGAGCCTTGAGAGACCCTAGAAAAGATAGGGAAGGCGGGAGAGCACACCTGGTTGACTTCCACTCGGAATTTGCAATAAGATATGTAACTGTATTGTTTTAACAACTCGAGTCAAGAGTGACAAACCTCATAACATTATCTCGCTTTTAAATAACTCTTGGGTTTCATTCTTTTTATTACACACACTGCAAAATCATTTATTAATAAATTACTTCGCTGAATATGTAATATTTGTTTATTTACAGTGTTTACTGGTTTAAAATCAACTTCTATATGTTAATTAATTCTTGTGTATAAGTTCTTAATTGTACAATAAACAAATATTGTTTTTTATTATTATTGATTTTTATACGTGACAAAAATATGTTTTCAAAATATTTTTATCTCAGAAAATACCCAGAAAATACTCTAGTGAATTATGTTTACATCTGTATTATTCATATCCACCGACATAAATACCCTAATATGTGTTTATTTACACTTTCCTGTTATCAGATTACTGTAATCAAGTAGACTCTTACATTCATAATACTAGACGGTATATATAAACCGCTCATGACTGATAAGAAATTTGTTACACTTCAAAGTTATATTAGAGTGGTCAGTTACTTTTAAATATTTTCTAAAACATGGCGCCAAAGTTATACATGACTCGACTTAGCCCGCCATCCAGGGCAGTTATAATGTGTGCAGAGGCTATTGATCTGCCATTAGAATTAGTGGAAGTCAACCTTTTAGAGAGAGATCATCTAAAACCGGAATATTTAAAGGTAAATTTTGTTAAAACTTGTATATGTATATATCTGATAATATTTTAATATAAATTTACGATATGTCGGGATAAAAAATTAAATATTTTATTGATATAATCTTTATATTTCAAGAAATGATATACACAATCATAAGCCGGTAATTTATTAAACAGATTAATTAAAAAAAATATATTGCAATATTCCAATTTTTAAATTGAATCAAGCGTTAAGTGTAATTGTTTATAATATTTAATGGTTATTTAAAGGAGTACGGGAATTCACAATATTTTTTATCCCCAATGAAACAGAACCGGTATTTAGAATGTTATCTTATTGCTTGTATGTCTGTCCCTCTGTCTGTCTGTTCCCCTTAAAACGAATGAACCGATATTTTTGCAGTTTTCTGTAAACGTTAAGTAGGCTCGTAGATACTGATCATCGTTACTAAATAGCTCCAAAATGATCGGCCAACCGAAAAAAAACAACCTATATATTTAAAACACAAGGCATTTTTCTTCTCCGGATCGCCAGTGGCTCCCATTGGTCCAATTTTGATGACGCATTTTTAAATTAAAGCTCTCTATCCACAGATGTGTCATCACTATTTTTTTTCTAATAATAACTATTTTCATATGTAAAAACGAAATACAAATTCAAATAAATAAATCAACAACTGTGTTCTTGTCGGTGAACCTATAATAACTCGTGTGAAGGACTGACCAAATTTATTTTACTTTACGGGCGTCAAGTCGCTCTTTCTCTATACAAGATAGTTCATTCACTTTCAGAGAGTTTCTTTTAATTTATGTGAGACGCCAAAAATAAAAGACGACATACGTTTTTATACCTACCAATAGATTGCTTAGTACTTCTCTCCAACTGCCTTAACTGCCTTATGTAAAACACTGCTTAAATTTTAACACTTCTTAAATTTGTAATCACTTTTATAGAACATCTCCCATCAATCTTCTCGGTTCGATAGATATTCTGAATAACAAGATTAAGAGTCTTTTAATACCAGTGTTCCTTCCAACACACAAAGACGTCTGAGAGATTACAGTTAAAGTAAATCATTCATACCAAGAAAATTCAAAAGTTCAGTAATACCATTTATTGTAATAAAAGTTCAAAATAATAATATATAATAAAATATGGGTGAAAATAAGTAAATTTAATATTTCGGTATCCGCCTCAAATGTCGTTATCACAACTACATACAATGCAGAAAATACATGTACAACCGACTGGCATAAATAAGATTCACAATTTTCTTTTGAAGATTATGTTTGGCTAATGGAGTAGGGAGTCGAATATCTATTAGTATAAAAATATTTTACTAAAATTGTGGTGCACTTCCAATACGTGATTATATGATTCACAGAACTAGGCATTTGATACTGATAACGCTTGTTACAGTTATATATGAGTTGCATGAGTCTTTCGTGCCCCCTTGCGAAGATATACTGATGGCATACAACCCGATAAGGGTGTTGTGCCAAGGGTTCGCTTTCGAGCTACCCTTTAGTAATTTTTCGTGTAAGGATACTAACGTATAGTAAAGGATTTTTTCTAATAGCTTCCTTAAAATTAATAATATGTCTACGGGCGTGAGAATATGTCTTTCTGATAGTCATCTGGTGGTTACGTACTAAGGACAAGCCGCCTGATGGGCTTAATTTAATTTTACGGTAAAAATCGGCCTTGGTATTTTTACTAATTTTTATAACAAAAAATCCATTTGCACTTTTCTAATTTCAGTACTTTGTCTTTAAATTTTTTAAATTACAACTCAGAATTTTTATAAGCTTTTATTTATTGTTCTTATGCACATATTTATTAGGTCGTAAAACGACATAAAACATAATAAATAAAAAATTTAAAATAGTCAAAGTCGAACTTTGGCTTACTCCCAGATCCCGGATTCGATGCCGTTTTTGGCGTACCTACTTTCCACTTTTCAATTTTTCGTAAAATATTCCAAATTCGACTCTCCTTAACTTTTTTACTTGTAATGTCATACATCTTCTGACGTAAGGCGCCCTCTACTTAAACTCAACATGTCTGCTGGGAACTAAATGTTGAGAGCACAGTTTAACTAAGAAGTTTGGGCCTTTTCACTTTTGTCTCATTCATTTCTAAGTTCCAAGATAAAGTATTTTTGTTTATTTTGTGGAGAATATCTCTTTTCATCATAGAACGACATTTAAGGCGACGGCAATTGTTTATTTAGTGCTGTTTCTCATTCTTTATTTAGCGCTATTTCTCAGTGTTTATTTAATATTTATTAACATTGGAGCCGTCGAAAAAATTTAAAATAATTGGAAATATTATGAAGGTTTTGTAGTTAGTGACTCGTTCAAGTTTTCAAGGACAAAGCAGTGCATTACGCAATACAAATACCAAACGCGTATACGCTGCCTCAGTGGTTAAACGAATTTGTTCATCAAATGATAACTTAGAGTCAAAGGTGACACACGCGAGTGTAGTCTTGGAATGTGAGTGTAGAAATGAATCACATTTGGATAATGTTGAATAGTCTACTGCACATGACATATTGGAGCTGGAAGACCCATTTAGTATATTTTCCTTGAGTGCACTGGCCCCATATCTAAAAGAACAAGTCTAGATTAGATACTTAATTTATAGACCGTGGGATAGTGACAGATTTTTTTAAACGTTTGGTTCCTATCTGGCCTTTTGGGAGCCTTTTGTGCCTGATTTGTACTAACCATTTTCGTGTTTATCAAACGGTTATCCTGGGCCCCTCAGCGGAAAACGAAAAAGAAAATTTCATAAAAATGAGCAATTTCAGACGTTTTGTTCCTATCTGGCGTCAAGTTAGACTTACGTTTTAAAGAAAAACATCCGACGGAAGCTTATCACCAGACAAATTCCGTGGTCCGGTAGGCCCGAAATTTCAATCCGAAGTTGTAAGAAAAAATGGTCAAAATCAAACGATTTGGTTCTTATCTGGGAATTGTATATATAGGTAAATAGATTATAATTATCGCGATCTAACAAACGCCAGACAAATTCCGAGGGCCCAACAGTGAAAAAATTATTGTTCAAGTTGTCAACTATTCCGCGAAAATCAAACGATTTACATTCGTCTGGCATTTGTTTTTTTGTTAATATTAGGCAATAAGTAGTTTCAATTTAAGATTCCCAGACGAATTGGCTGGGTCCCCTGGATAGCCAGACAAAAAGAAAAGCGCGAAAAAAATGTCATTTTTCAAACGATTTATTCCTGTGTGGCATTTGAATTTTAAAAATATATGTTAATAAATAAGCCATATTTCTAGTCCCAGATAAAAAGCTTGGACCCAGATGTAGATATGTTGAGCGAAAGTATCGAAAAATCAAAAAACAGTCGTGTAAAAATCGATGCATTTTCAAACGATTTGTTTTTTTAAAAAGATATGTTAATAAAAAAACCATATTTCAAGTGCCAGACAAAAATCTGGGGCGCAGCTGTAGATATATCGCAAATTTTGAGGTTCTACAGTTGGCAACCTTTTAATCCTGGCTCCTACGTCAAAAGACTACTCTAGATTTAAATAGAATAAAATTCGCTAAAACTCTTTTTTTAATTTTTTGAATTCCGACAAAAATGAAGGAATTAGAGGGGGGCGGGATTTGGGACTTTTTTTTTCGGTAATATTTCTCCATTTTGTCACCGTAATTAATCGGTAATTAATTGAAATCGATCTCATATATGATGTTCACTTAATATCATGTACTACTTTGACGTTCCGTTAATCTCGGTCCTTCGAAACAAAGGTTTCTGAGAAAAAATATTTTTTTTAGATTTACATACATTATAGGAAAACGTGTAATTTCCTACATTTCCTCGAATATCTCGATAATTATTGTTTTTTTCGAAAAATTTGTAGATAGCTTATGTAAAGAGAATTGATTGAGCTTTCCGACACTTTTTTATTTCTAACATAAAGAGCAAAAGACCAAATATGCGGACGTATCAAAGCCAACCGCCACCCAGTCTATTAATTAGGGTGAAGACATACCGCTCGGCTAAAGTACACCATCTGTGGGTCCCCACGCGAGACTAGTTTCTCGATCTGACGTCACAGTGCTTTTCGTGAGGAGTAGCGAGGATTTCAACTTTAATTATTTATTGCAAAGTAATTACTGCGATTTAAGAGCTGATATTCGATGTGCCGTGTTTTTATACATAAACACACACTTTAATGAAATACGAAAAAAATGGGCAAGTTCCCCATTAGCAAACGATAAATAAAAATTACCCCGGGACGAGCGGGGAGTATAAAAAGCAGCGTCGCTCGCAAACAATGCATACCATATATGTTTCTATACATCACATCTTACGTGTCTTATGTCGCGTGCATTAAAATGAGAGAAGAAATCACTTTCGTGTGGTTGACTACCTACGCCAAGGGAGAATGAAACAGGTACGGACTTACGAGGACTCTCAGTTTCTATGGTCTAGTGCAGAGTTGTAAATTAAATATTAATATGTAATAATTTATATTTGTCCTTTTGCTAGTATGTAACTTATTTATTGTAAATATTATTCGATCGAGGGATTATGAATGTGAAAGTGAAAGTTATATTGATTCCAGTTATAAAGAAATCAAATTCCAAATGAGTTTCAAGTGAGAAAAAACACGGCATTTCAAGGGCGGATCTGGACTTTGACCTTGGGAGGGGGGGGGGGGGGGTAACGTAGCCCCGTGTTGAAAATAACAAAAATGTTTTTCCTCGAAAATTAAAATTGATGAGCGGGGGGGAAAAAAATCTCAAAAAAAAAATTATAAACACAACTAAATATATTCAAAAATATAAAATAAAATAATAAAAATTATGAAACTTTAAAATGAAAGTTGATTGTTTACGGAATCTTGTTACCCCGTTACCCCCAATAAATCCGCGCTTGCGGCATTTAAGTAGTGACGCGAACCAAATTTGTTTAAATGTGTATAATACTCTTTTACAATGACAAGCTAATGAAATGCCAGACGAGTGTGAATCGTTTGAAAATGCATCGATTTTTGCACGACTGTTTTTTGATTTTTCGATACTTTCACTCAACATATCTACGGCTGGGCCCAAGCTTTTTGTCTGGGACTTGAAATATGGTTTATTTATTACCATATCTTTTTAAAATCCAAATGCCAGACAGGAATAAATCGTTTGAAAAAATGGCTTTTTTTCGTGCACTTCTTTTAAGATTTAAAATATGTTTGGCCCTCACTTTTTGTCTGGGACTTGAAATATGGTTTATTTATTACCATATCTTTTTAAAATCCAAATGCCAGAAAGGAATAAATTGTTTGAGAATATGGTTTTTTTTTCGTGCACTTCTTTTAAGATTTAAAATATGTTTGGCCCACGCTTTTTGTCTGGGACTTGAAATATGGTTTAGTTATTACCATATCTTTTTAAAATCCAAATGCCAGACAGGAATAAATCGTTTGAAAAAATGGCTTTTTTTCGTGCACTTCTTTTAATATTTAAAATATGTTTGGCCCACTAAAAATGTCTGTGAATGATACAGTACATTTTCGTTTTGGTTAATTTTTACAGAAAAAATCATTTCACATGAGAACCAATCGTTTGATTTTCGCGGAATAGTTGACAACTTGAACAATAATTTTTTCACTGTAGGGCCCTCGGAATTTGTCTGGCGTTTGTTATATGGCGATAATTATAATCTATTTACCTATATATACAATTCCCAGATAAGAACAAAATCGTTTGATTTTGACCATTTTTTCTTACAACTTCGGACTGAAATTTCGGGCCTTCCGGCCCACGGAATTTGTCTGGCGATAAGCTTCCGTCGGATGTTTTTCTTTAAAACGTAAGTCTAACTTGACGCCAGATAGGAACAAAACGTTTGAAATTGCTCATTTTCATGAAATTTTCTTTTTTGTTTTCCGCTGAGGGGCCCTGAATAACCATTTGATAAACACGAAAATGGATAGTACAAATCAGGCACAAAAGGCTCCCAAAAGGCCAGATAGGAACCAAACGTTTAAAAAAATCTGTCACTATCCCACGGTCTATTATCTCAGGATATTTTTCAATAAATATTTTCATTTCATTTATTTAATACATTTATTATAAGTTTACAAGTCAAATTTGGCTTTATTCAGAATGGTATTTTTAACCTCATAATCAAACATTTCAATAGTTTTACGCTAAGAATAGGACAAAATTTATTTCATATACGGACATTTGAGGTTTCCAAAGATTTTGATCACATCAATCATTTAATTTAATGAAATTAACTTTGAATAGTCGAAATGCATTAAATTCAGCATATATTATAAGATTGTCTGCATACAGTAGCTATAGCTAACAGTAAACAGTTGTGTTAGATCATTGTTAAAAGTAACAAAAAGTAATGGTCCCAGAATTAAACCTTGCGGAACTCCTGATGACTGCGAAATCTAGATTTTAAACCACGATATTAAAGATAAGATCTAAAGATAGGAAGCAAATTTGCAGATATACCATATTTTCAATTTTAATAGCAACACCTCGTCGACAAGTCGGTCAAAAGCTTTAGAGAAATCAGTGACATCTGACTGATTTCCCTCGTCTACTATTTCAGAAATGTACTGAGTTTTTCCTCAAAGTTCGAGATGTTAGAGCGTCCTGACATAAGTCCATGATGATAAAGAAATAATAAATATTAAATTTCTTGTATGGAAATGTACTGCTATGGCCATGAATAATTATTTCAAAAACATTGAAAAAATCACAAATAATAGAAATTGGTCTGTAGTTGCTGATTTCTTATTGTAATATGAAACTAGGTGTTCTTCCTCCTCAATGGAAAATATCCTGTGTTAAGCCTATCCCAAAGAAAAAAAATCCTGAACAACTTGGAGATCTACGCCCCATTAGCCTGCTTTCGGTTCCTTTAAATATTACATAATCAGCTATATATGAACAACTTTCGGAATATGTCTTTCAAAACTCGATAATTCCTTCTAATCAGTCCGGATTCCGAAAAGGCTTCAGTACTTCAACAGTATTAAGTAACATAACTGACGAAATTTTGCAAGCCATTGACAACACGAAAGTCGCATCTTTGACATTACTTGATATGACTAAAGCTTTTGACTCTTTAGATATTAATTGCTTAATTGCAAAATTAAGTTACTATGGTATATCTGGAAGTACTTTCTCCTGGTTTCAAAATTATCTCAATGGTAGACAACAATTTACTAGTGTTAATTCAGGAAACTCAATACTTATATCACAAAATAGATCAGTTGCATCGGGTGTTCCGCAAGGATCTATCCTTGGACCACTTCTTTTTAATATATTTATTGCAGATATCTCGAGACTTCCGCTATATTCAAAACTATACATGTACGCTGACGACATTCAATTAATACATAGTTTTTCTCGTTCAGAATTTCAAATGGCAGAATTCTGCATCAATAATGATTTAAGTTTTATATACGAATGGACCATACTAAATGCTAACAAAAGTCAAAATATTGTTTTTGGAACTCCTCAGCAGTTACTCAACCTTGGAGAATTAAATATTCAAATAAATAATGAGGTCCTTACATCAACAAACAGCGTAAAAAATCTTGGTGTAAATTTTGATTCTCTGTTAAACTTTTCCGATCATGTTAATACTATTTGCAAAAAAGCTTTTTACAGCTTAAAACAGTTATATGCATTTAAAAAATATTTGGATACAAATACTAAAATATTGCTTTCTGAAACTATGGTTCTATCCCATTTAAATTACGCAAATGTTGTATACGGTCCCTGTCTTTCACAAGAAGACAAATACCGCTTACAAAAAATTGAAAACTGCTGTGTTCGATATTTTTCAACTGTACCCCAATACGGTCACATTAGTCCACATTTACCTGCTTTCAATATGTTAAATATGTGTGAAAGAAGATTCATACACATTGTAGGATTCGTTCTAAATATTTTCAGAACGTCAGAATCTAACTATTTATTCAATAAGATACAAAGACGTACAGACATTCATAGGAGGGATTTGAGACATGTTGAAAATAAAGTTTGTATTCCCTCTCATAAAAATTCATCTTTTAGATCGTTCTTCTCCTTCATAGCAGCATATATCATTAATAATCTACCAATTCAATATCACAATATGTCAGTGGCAACAGTAAAACGTAGACTAAAGGAAGACATAATCTCATCAAGATTAGAAAATTTTAATCTACAAATGTTTTCAATTAGGATTATGTATTTATTTGTATTAATTTCATACTTATTATTACATATGCCTCCTTATTTTTATTTATATGTATGTGCTTATACTTTTATATTTTATGTTTGTACACGGGAAGTGTTGAAAAACAACAGTGTTGATACACTTTCTTTTGGAAAAGTATGTAGTTGTACTGCTCATTTTTTCAATAAACGGATTGTATTGTATTGTAAACATGAAAAATTAATAATTTAATTTTTCATGAAATACTAATGTTAATGTCTTGACTATTTGGTCAAAAAATAATTTTCACAAATCTGCCACAAAAATTCTGTTCTATTTTTTTTATTTTGGCTGGAAATCGTAACAATAATTAATCCATCTGAATATTACATCTTCATCAGGGTAAATTTTTTAATTGGAATTTTACACAGAGATGGGCAATTCATCAAGCCAATATTTCCTATGGTGCTGGATGTAGAAGTAGTGATTTCTTAGGCAATGGTTTTTTATTTTGGTTTATTTGTTGTACTCTATTTATCACCAGTATTCGCCAATACTTGACCTAACTAATTGATATTAAATAAAACGCTTAAAATTTATCAGGTTGATAAGCATGTGTCATATTCATCATCATACCATCAATGAAAGTTAAATATAAATTAATAGCCTGTTAACAAACAGGAGTTTGGTTTGTTGAAGCAATTGGTTGTTATCTAACTTCACAATATTATTAATTCAATTATTTAACAATATTTGTAATAATTTCTATTTATCTATTTTGATAACTGTGTTTGTAAGATGATATCCAAGATCCAAATTATGATTAAGATTATTACCTTGTAGCACAAAATATAATTAAAATATTCATTTAAGCAATGATATCCGCACATAATTATAAGTAAAAAATCGATATATCGAATAAAAATGAGAGACGGTTATTTTCAGTTATCGGCGTTTCAATTAATTTGCTTAGTTTCCTTCAGGACTACCATAAAATAAAAACAATAATTTACAATGTTACCCAACTGGCAGTAAAATAGATATAAGATTTGGTATTTAGTAAATATACACACATCATGAATATAAATATGAATAAAACTTGATTCAAATGTAAACAATTAAAGTAGTATCTATCCACACAACACAAGGCTATCCGAGGGACGTACCATGGCAAGTCCCATTTAGTATTTGGGCTTGCCTATGGACATCCTAATATCCCAGTTTCTATGCTTTTCGGCACTCTTTTGGTCATCCCAATCCCAATGTCACAACTCGGTATCAGATAAAAGTAGTACGAGGGACGTCCTGAAGGATATACCGGCGCTTATACTAAGGACGTACCAGGACATCAAGGGATATTTCGGGATATCCTAAGTAACACGAATAGGCTGTACAAACTACGTACTGAAATGGTCCAGGATACACATGTGCCACATGTGTTTTCTTCTAAAACAATGTTCGTAAAATCAACAAAATAATACAATTATCTAGTATTTTACTGAAAAATAACCTCTACGCCTGTAATTTTTACATTATAAGAGCATAGAGGTTACTTTCGAATAAAATACTGGATAATTGCATTATTTTGTAGATTTTTACGGACATTGTTTTAGAAGAAAACATGTGGCAAGAGATCCCACCAAGAAACATAAAAATTAAAAAAATGTCACAACCAACATTTAGACAATAACTTACATTTAAAAAAATTGAATTGTCAAAATTTTTAGAATGTTTGTCAAATATGCACATTTTTGAAATATTTACACTTGCTTATTTTTCCTTACAACTTATGCGTCATTTCTTGGGTTTATGGTCAGTTAAAAAATAAAAAATTATTTTCTTACGATTCGGTTTATTAACCATCGTCAAAGACACTACAATTTTATAAAAAAAAAAAACAGAAATATTTTATATATATGGAATTAAGTTCTACTTAAGTAATAATAATATTTTAATAATAGAAATAAGCTAAACACAGTCAATATTTAAAAACATTTGTAATGTTAACCCATTAACGGCCAAGACAATAAGAAGTTGCCATTTTAGAGATATTTTTATTAAAGTACATTAAGAATACATAAATTAAGACTAATTTGGCTTAAAAAAAAAATATGTAAATATTTGAAAAAAAAACACGTAGGTGCGTATACGCACCTTTGGCGGAAACCGACATGTAAATTATTAAACAAAGAAAAATGAAATGAATCAGAATAATTTTTTTTTCCGAAAAATCTCGAAGCAATCTAGGTGCAGATGCATTTTGCACTTCTTACATAGATAAATAGTATTACTTGACGTTTCGTATTTAACCGTTGCTCAATTCGTCATTTCCTCATTTCATTTTTTCATCGTCAGACATTTCTTCCTACGCGGCTCGTTTTTCCGCTTTGTCGTGATTTTTTTATTTCGTCCTTATTGATTATATCGTCAGGTGGACTTTTTGCTGGCCGATCTTAGGATATGCTATTCTGGTCTGCTGTTCAAGTTTCCATCGTCGTGACGGTTTTCGTTGATTTTTCGAAAACGGAAGAAGACTTGTGAATATGAAAGCGATATTGTCGTACTATTTTGTGCTAGAGTCGAAATAAGTTGAAAATGGCGGTTTCGCTCTTATTGTTTCCATCATCGGGTGTTTTTTTTTTCGATTTTTCCTAAAAGGAACGTTGATATCTACTTGCAGTTCACGTTGTAATAAAGTAGGTGCTTTGTATATGACGCATATGCGAAAGCGAAATGTCAAAGTAGATTTTATTATATTTCTGTCGCGTGAGGCGGAAGGCGATAGTATTTGACAAAATAATTTGGGACAAAAAATAAATAATGGCAGGGCCGTGGAGAGAAATACGGGCCTGGGGGGATTTTTTTGAAAATTGATGAGTGAGGGAGGAAAAATCCGAAAAAATTTTTTGGTGGGCGAGGGGGGAAATCCAAAAAAAAATTTGTTTACTCCGAAAAATTTTTTGATGAGCAGGTGGGGCAGAAATCCGAAGAAATTTATTTTGGCTCGATTTTTTTTTGATGGGCGGGGGGGGGGAATCATCCTCGCACGCCCTCCCCCCTCTCAACAGGATTGAATAATGGACCCGTGTCTGCTTCCATGCACGATGTTGACATACCGAGATTTTCGTCTTTTCCACACTTGAAATAAAGTACATAAAAATGTTAACTGTTATTGCGTATACGCACCCATTATATATATATGGCAATATGGACGTCCTTTTTAAAATATGAGTGAATACAAAAATATAGTTATCACAATGTATGTATTTTATTTATGTATAGCATGAAAGAATTGCTGTTATTTTATAATTGCTAACTCAAAAAAATAATTTGATGGTGATGTACATAACCGGTTAAATTGTGGCATATTCAAAAAAGTTTTAAAATATGAAAGAAAGATATTTTTAATAAAACAAAAATATTCGTACACTCTCTGGACTGTAGATATACATTCTGTAAAACTTAGAAGTGGAAAATATTGGTCTCGAACTTGAAAAAAAAATTTGGTTGAAAGGGTGCGTTTACGCACCTTTGGCCGTTAATGGGTTAAGAAGCAAACTTCTTAGAAAAATGTAAAATAAATACCTATATTACTTTTGCAAATTTAATAATTAATAATTTTTAGGATGTAGCGCACTCCTACTTCTCTGTTCCCTTCTTTGCCTCGTTTCTCTCTTTTACACTTCTCGGATAATCTTTTAACAGCTTCTCTGCTGCGTTTTCCATAATATACTCATTCATTCATGGGTGCAGCTAAAATAAACGTAGTTATTATTACTTGAATCACTATTATTAAAAAGATATATGAAAAGTGGGCAATATAAAAATAATAGAAATTATTATTGAAGGATATAGATATGACCTATAGCACTCAGTGAATAATAATAATTTACCGAATTACTAATTAAAATCCATAAAGTACACTCTGGCAAATATAATTTCAAGATAAAAGGTTGTAATAGGTCTCTATATTTTCATGCAGTCTGTCCACCTCTGTTCGGCCTGATATTGTATCACATCTTTCGTTTAAAAGTGTAATAATAGTTTCAAATAATTATCTTAAAGTACAATATATACTTGCTTATTTTCATCCACAGTTGCTAGTTGGTTTTAAAATTATTAACTAAGTAGGCACATTATTTGTCGTCGTCGTCATTCTCAAATTCAATTTCATCAGGTTTACTGTCAAATTTGATAATACTTTCACGTGATTCACATTTTCTCTCCAAGCTGATTTCAGCATTCAATTCTTGAGCCAAATTAACATTTTATTTTGTAGGTTCCTCAGTGATTGCAAAATACGGGAATGTGTATAAATCCTCATTTTTTTAGCTTCCTTTGGCATTCTGAAGGTATAAAAAATCGTATTAAATTTTCGTGGTTTCGAACACGACATTAATAACTAATTAAATATTCAATCACAATCAAATGAGTTCTTCATAAAGTTTGTTATATTTTTATACATTTGTACTAATTTTTTATAGTCTGGAATGAAGACACCCAACTAAAGCTGAACTAAATAAATAAAACACAAAGATACAACTTTAAAATATTTCATACAGCCACTAACAATAATCATTATTTAAATATTTTAGAAAATAAAAACTAATAAAGCATGGTTGCTGTGTGTTTGGGGTATATTCTATTTGCTTTGGCCTGGCCACTTTGGCCGACTGGAAATCAAAATGCAGACCTAATATTAGGAGATTTGGGGCTCTTCATCGGATATCCGTTCTTAATCCCGATGTTAGTCGACATAGTTAATGCCAAAATGGAACCTATTCAGGATAGCCCATTGACATCCATAAAAGGATATTCTGGGAAGTACTAAAATGGGCTGTCTTGAGAAGGTCCTAAAATAGGATATCATAAAAGGTACATCCGTTTCTCTATTTATTTTACTTACTGGGATATCCAGGTACGTCAATTTGTCATCCCATATCCCGATTGTGCTCTGTGGGTAGATACTACTTGCTTGATAAAATGTCTCGTAAGGTTATTATTATACTATCATGATCAGACCTGTGATCAACAGTATACAGAAAGATTGATTTTTTTTTTTTTCTTATATTGAAAGTTAGATATTAATGTATGAAAAAAGTTGATACGATGTCTTGTAGGGGAAATTTCTTGTTGGTATACTAGCGTGATCAGATTTGAATCAACACTTTACGGAAAAAAAGAATGATATCTTTGTACATTACCTGCTAAATACCCAAAATAAGATTTTCAATAATTTGTGAAGACTTTTTGTCTCGTTTTAATGAGTGAAATTTATTCTGGATGCATTCTGAGAGCAAACAATTACCACCGCTAATCTATAACTAAAATATGTGAATAATAAATGAACGTAAATAAAAAGGGTAATTTCAACTCCAAAGCTATTATTTAATTCCCAGGGTTATTAATATTTATTATCAATTTCCTTTCAGAAATCACCGATTTTATTACAGTAGAAAGTAGGTCATTTGATTTCACTTGGTTAAATTTTTCATTAAAACAATGCAAGAAAATTATTTACATTTAACCATGCTAATGATACAGTGCAGATGTTAACTTGCTGTTTGAAACATCGATTTTAATAAGGCATCATAAAATTAAAAGCAAAATATGTACTAATAAATATTTATAAAATATTCATCTTGTTAATAACATCAACAAATTAAAATTGTAAAAGAAGTAATAATTTCACAAAAAAATATCAGAGAAATAGAAATTATTGCTTACTTTGAGTTTAATAGTATACTTTAGATCTTTTTTCAATACAGAGTGTCGTGAAACTGACAGACCAGATTTTAAATTAATTATTTTCCTTAGATTATTACAACGCTTTTTGGAGAAAAACCAAATTTCTTTAAGATCATTCTTTCCAGAAAATTCAATGGGATTTGGCATATAATTATTTATTTGTTAAAATTTAAATAAGATAGTGGCCAAAAATATTCCTATTTGATTGGTATATAAATAAAATATTTAAGTACTCTATTTATCACATTTATTTTAATATACGCTAATTACAGTGCCCTTGAATTATATATTATGTAATCCTAAAATTATTTTTAAAATTCTCAGAACTACTTATTAATCGGAAATTATAATGTTGTTGTTTCTTGATAAGAACCGTAAAATAAAAACATGTTTTTTTTAGCTTGCCAAAAGCAATAATAAAATAAAATATCAAACACACCCACCCATATTTCATTTTTAATGTGTTGATTTATTTTCTTACTGTACACATTTATTTTTTTTGACGGTACTGATAGTCGTATCTATTAAAAAATAAAATTTGTTTGTATAAGTAATTATTTTTTATATTTATTGAATTGTAAGTATCATAATAACTGATAACTGATAAATATTAACTAGCTGTCACCGACCTTTAATGATTCTATTTATACTTTTATTTAGCGGTGTGTTATAAAATTTTAATTACTTTTCTTTAATGAAAAATTTCTTCTAAAACAGGGACGTTAGATAAATATTGTAATATGTTGCAACCCCTAAAGGTTTAAGGTTATGTTGGTTGTAGGGTGTAAGCACGTCACAATATACTAGAACTTGTCTTTGAGTCTTGGTTGTTCCTTTTCAAAATTGGTTTAATAAACCTTATCACATTTAATATGGCATTCATTTACCAGAGATTCACCCATTTGGATATTGTTGGTAATTCTCCAGTGATTAAA
The DNA here is from genome assembly GCA_936432065.2 of Rutpela maculata. Lineage (NCBI taxonomy): Eukaryota > Metazoa > Arthropoda > Insecta > Coleoptera > Cerambycidae > Rutpela > Rutpela maculata. Next base: position 100,674,856 of record OW386286.2, on the reverse strand, counting down.
AAAAATTGGGTGATGGTCAGTGATAGCGTCCATATTGGAAAATCGAGGCCATATCTGATTCTTCTTGAAAGTGCACTGCATAGGTATGTGAGTTGTCATTTACATGCTGAACACGTTACGGTCTGGTGTTTTCGAAGTATGAGGGAGACAATTTATCCTCTGAGAAATACGTCTCCAAAGGGACTACTCTCCAGATGGTCTATTCTTGAATCTCTATTAGAATTGTCGACCGCAACAAATGTCACTGATAATTATCGCATACTTTTCTAAAATGGCTTTCTCGAGCAATAGTAGACACCGCTAATACCATTCGACAAATATGTCGCTTAACGAAGTATGTCAACACCAAGAATTCTTGTGTCAACACTGTGTAACGACTCTACCGATACAAATTATTTGACAGCGCTCAACGTCGGTGGAACCGATGTAGAAAACATATGTTGTATTTTTACATGTTAGTGACTAAAATATTAATAATATTTTAATGGAAGCAAAAAGAAGTTTCTGCTGCCAACAGCAGAAAAATATGTTGTGGGGTTAATAAAGTAGACCCAGACATCTTGTCAGCTATAATATCCCAAGGACGTTGATAATACGAAATAATTTTATCACAGTTTCCGAAAGCACTTGCTTGGTAATATTCCGACGCCGTAGGCGGAGGGATATTACCTAAAAGCAATGTGCTTGAGGAAGTTGTGATAAAATTATGAGCTATTTATCAACGTTCGAGGGGTATTCGCATAGAAAATTTTTTGCAATTTATTTTATTTATTTGTTCAAAAGTATTTATTAAAAACATAATTATTAAAAAAGCAATTTGTAAAATTAAATGTAGATGATGTATTATGTATTATTTCGTGTGTTTTCCTCTATTATTATATTCATTAATCGTTATTTGCAGTTCCAAATCGACATTGTCAAAAAATAAATTTTAAATTATTAAACTGTCATTACTGTCAAACTGGATGACATAAGTGAAAAGATCCCTTAGGGATCTTTTCAGTGTAATTTTGTTCTAATTCTCTGTTTCAGCACACGTGATTAGAAATGAGCGAATGTAATAGGATTGCTATTTGAGCTAAAAATTTTCTATTAAATTTACCTATTTATTTTCAATTTCTTTGTTTTTCATTAATACATTATTTACCAAATAAAAGCATTTTTCTAATTTTGACATGTAAAGTGACACTTTTCAAAACTGACGTAAGTGTCAACACGACCTACTTTATGTAACCAGGTATGAAAATTAAAATTTTACGTAGGTAACTGCTGAGGAAAAGTTCGTTTTGTCATCAGTTAGGAAAAATAACCCATATCCAAAAAGTCACACAAAAAGCAACGATTGCCCCGGGAAGGTACAGGCAGATGTTTGGAAAAAACTGGGGGTTAACCCTGAGATGACCCTAGAGTTTAACTCTGGTTTTACTAAAAAAAAAATAGGGCATTACTACCCACTAATAGTTAACAACAAAAAATGATACAACCAAATTTCGTGCTCTACTATCATATAATTTTTTAATATTTTCAACTGTATAGTCGCTACTCTCACAGGTAAACGCAACGTCTCCAGTCAGCCAGATAATATAAAAGAATGAGCCTTGCTAAAATCAAATAACAAAAACGTTGCTAGCTCTTAGACTATCAACTTAAAACAATAAAATCATGGTTATCTATTTTCGTCACATTTTAATACCATTCGTGACAATTCGACTGGACTAATAAATATGTCAGTTCGATCGTAACTAGTGTCAGTTTGTCAGCGACCAAAAAATGTCAGATAATCTAAAATATTTATGAACATTGAATAGAAACACATAACTAACTGGTTAATACTATTTGTTTTATGGTTTATAAAAGTAATTCGGGTAAAATCCGCATGTTGATTCCAAATTCTGCAAAAGTGGGTCAGTCAAAAGCGTCATGAAGCGTTAACATAATTATAAAAAAATAATCTTAATTTTTTTTATTTTAGTTAAATCCAGTACACACCGTTCCAACGCTCGATGACGATGGTCTTGTATTATATGACAGCCACGCTATAATGGGATATCTTATAAGTAAATATGCCAAGGACAAATCGTTATATCCAGAAGATTTAGAGAAACGTGCACTTATCGATCAAAGACTTCATTTTGATTCGGGCATTCTTTTTGCAAGATATGTTATATTATCGGTAAACTTTATCTATTTCACACACATTTATGTTCACTAATATAAATTTTTTTGTAGATTCCATTCTTGCTTCGTGGGCTAAAAACAGTTACAGAAGCACAGAAGGCAGCTATCCACGAGGGTTACGGCTTCCTTGACACGTTTCTCCAAAATAGCAAATTTGTAGCAGGAGACAGTGTATCTATCGCTGATTTAAGCGTAATTACTACGCTTACAAATTCAGATGTTTTTGTACCAGTGGAGGAGGGAAAATACCCTAATATTACTGCGTGGAAAAAACGCATCCAATCGCTGCCCTACTATAAGATAAATGAAATTGGGGGAGGAATATTTAGATCAGAAATTGAGAAGAGTTTATCAAGATAGAAATATCAAATAAAATAATATTAATATTTTCAGAAGTATTGTACATTTATTATTATAAATAAAATTAGAGTTTCCTATTATTTTTTCTTTATTGAAAGAATTAAGCAATCTGCATGTAATCCACTGTATTTAGTGAAAAATGAGCCGCATCTTCAGACCAATTCATACAAAAGCAAATGTTGGTTTTCCAGGTAGGTTCTGGTGTCCTTAATAAGGTCTCAAAAGTTCCCGAAGTGGGAGTGTAAGGATAAAATTTGGCAACGCTGTAAATGGCTAAAATCGTGCTCGGAAACGAATTTTTCGAGATATCTCGGTTTTCATTGCCTCTACGACAAAAATACATCAGGCCAAAAGGAAAGCTATGGAAAATCTCTATAAAAAAGATAGAGGGTCTTTTTTTCGTATACGCAATAGTTTTCAAATGCTTCCAAAATCTGCACATATATATGTGCAAGAGATGGAAAATTTTAAAAATTCAATAGATAGCGCAGCTTTCCAGAAGTTCACCAACGACTTCTTCTCGGTTAAACATCAAGATAAATATTTCCGAGGGGGCAACCGCTGAAGGGAAATTGTGTACACATCGGAGGAATTAAGAAGAAATTAGGAAGGAATTGAAGGTATTTAGGAAGGAATTATTAGGTATTAAGGGAATTACAGGGCAACAATTTCTGTGATATTAAATTCTCACGTGCAGATAGAGTGCTTCCACTATTAACTGTCAATAGCAATGTTAAAGTCCATGATACCACAATGCCCATTAATCCATTATTGTTGTTTCAAATGATTACTGTCATGAAGAGAACAAATGAAGAGCTTCTCACCTACTTGGAGTATGAATTAGCTCCGTAACCGGTGTCACTCTTTGACGAAGTTGGTATGCGCAAGACGAACAGGTGAGCTTTCTATGACAATTTCCAGCCATCTGAATTTGAACCAGATCTCCAAAATGCCACGTATATCGTTGATGGGGGATTTCTCTTGCACCGAGTTATATGGCATCAACATGAAACCTACGGTGTTATTTGCCAAGCATATGTTAATTATGTGCAAAATCATTTTGGCTCGAACTCTATTATTGTTTTTGATGGTTATGAAAATATTAGCAACAGTGTGAAGGCTATGGAGCAGCTTCGCCGGTCCTTAAAAGCTTCATCTGTTGACATTTAATTTGACGAGCAGATGGTTGCAACTGTAAGCCAAGAGAAGCTCCTTTCCAATAATAAAAATAAAACCAGGTTGATTTCGATGTTGACAGAAAAGTTTGAGGCAAATAATTATATTGTTAGACATGCTGAAGATGATGCTGACATTTTGATAGTCGAAACAGCGCTTGAGGAATTATGTAAAAATACTACGGTTGTGGTTGGGGAAGATGTGTATTAATAAAGAAATTTTTCTCCTCAAACCAGGCAGAGGGAAGGTCCAACGAAAAATTTTTTCTTCACGAAGCTTTGATCACCATAAAGATATTCAAGATCACATATTGTTTCTGCACGCATTCTTTGGGTATGCCACTACATCTGCTCTGTTTAATAAAGGCAAGACTGCAGCTTTGAAAGTGATGAAAAAACGGCAAGACTTGAAACTTCTAGCTGAAGTTTTCAGCAAGACTGGTACTTCTCCTGACATAGTTGGGATAAAATTTTTCCTCGTAGTCTATAACGCTCCAGTTAAAGAAATTTACATCGATAACTATCGGTATTCTTGCTTTATTAAAGCTGTGAGCAAAGGCAAACCAGTGAAATTGAATTCATTACCACCCACTCATGACGCAGCTCAACAGCATCTATTTCGTGTTTATTTTAAAGTACAGAAATGGTTAGGTAATGTATTGAATCCTAAAGAGTGGGGATGGATGTTGCAAGATACCATATTGCGGCCAAAAACAATATCCTAACTTCCTGCGCCGGATTGCCTTCTGAAGACGATTTTCTGCAACCGTACGAAAGGTTGTGGACCATTGTGTGGCTGTCGCAGGTTGGTACTTAATTGCTCACCAGTTTGCGGCAACTGCCATGGAAAATCTTGTTTGAATGTTGAACCGATTGAAAACTCGTCAGAAATAGAAGCCGTCACTGAAGCAGAGACTGAAAGTTCTCAGATTGACTCGGATTTCGTCGAACGAATCGATGAATTTATAGAAGGAGAAAACGAACAAGAAGGAAATTATTAATTTGACACCATTTTAATAAGTATGACAGTCGCGGATTAGGCCTACCGGGGAAACCACACAAAAAAACGCGCCTAGTACTCAACCTCAAGAGTGGTGTGGAATAGAGTACTTAAATTATCCATAATATCCCATAAGTTCAAATTCAATGCAAGATTTTCAAGAAAATTATTGCATATACGAAAAGAAGACCCTCTGTCTTTTTTATATAGAATTTCTACAGCTTTCTTTTTGGCCTAATGTATTTTTGTCGTAGACGCAATGAAAACCGAAATATCTCGAAAAATTCGTTTCCGAGCACGATTTTAGCCCTTTACAGCATTGCCAAATTTTATCCTGACACTCCCACATCGGGGACTTTTGAGACCTTATTAAGAACACCCGAACCTACCTGGAAAACCAACATTTGCTTTTGTATGAATTGGTCTAAAGAAAAATCCTAAATGCAGTGGATTAATGTGAGATTAAGGTCATCCAAGTTAAGTTATAGAGAGAATGACGGAGTTGTAGTACTAATTATTTTAAATAGGAATCTTGACAAGATGAGAGTTTATAAAAGGTACTTGATATTATAGTTCATATAGTACCGCAATACCCAATAAGTACTGTAAAGTACAGTTATTTTGTGATATATCATATCACATGTACTATATAACGGTACACTAAAAATAAGAACACTGAAGAAATCAATAAAAAACATCAGCCAAATTCACGTCAAATGAGTAGTATGCTCCATTCAGCAAAATTTCTTTTATTCTAAAATAAAATGTTTTTCCTGCTTGACGTCTGGTGATAACTTATTGAGCTATTTTGGACCCTACCGGTACGGTAACTCAGTCGGCTAAAGTATTTTGTGTGGCAATTATGCTGCTCGCACTGTCTATGGTGTGCTAGGTTCGAACCCCAGCGCTGGCACTGACAACATCTGTGGGTACAGATGTATGTTTCTATTTTTCTAAATATGTAACTCCCTTCCGGGCAGCCTTGGCTTTAGATTTAGGAGTTATCTATTATATGTGATGTTATTTTTGTTGCATTCTGACTTTTAACTAATCTGTTATAATTTAAAAAAAGGACACCGCACGTTTTATAGGTAAATAGGTGGCCTGCAAATTTGATAAATCTTAGATATGTTGTCGTTCAGTTGATTCTGAACGATAAGTTCCTTTGGCAAAACTGCAGATTATAGACAGTTTCTCCGACAGATGGCTCCTTGATACTATATCAACGATTTCTCTCAAAATGTGCTGCAGGTATTGAAATGATAACTGCTCGAAATGAATAACCAGACTATTTACCATTATCTGGTCTTAGATTGTTGTGCCTGAACTTCCGGTTTTGCCGGAAGTGACGCGAAATCACGATTTTCGAAAGCACAACATTTCAATTTAATACATCATATACATAAGTAGCTTTATTAAAATTCACTTAGTAAATAAGTATGCACGCGCATTGATTGATAGAACACTTATGCTAGCTTGATACCGGGTACATCATAATCTTGGTAAAAAACAAAGTTAATATTATTTTTCAAGATATAAAATTGCAGTTTTGTCTAGTCAACGAAAACTAATTATTTGTGAGACTTTTAAGTAGAATAGGCAGTTTTTGTTTAGTTATAATACATTAAAGTTTATTATTTTTAGCAAAAATTGCATAGCTGATTATTTTTCTTTCTTTTAAATATTTACTTATTTTAATCACGCACCACACATATGACGTTTTAATTTTTTTTAAATAAATTCAATTTATGCGAAATAAAATATAACTAGTAAAAATGCATAATAAATTCTATTAAAACAATCAACATATTTTATATTATATTCTGAAATACAAACATAAGCAATTTTAGAAGTTTAGGAGATATTCTAATTTCAAGAAATCTTGAAAGGGATTGATTTGCAGGTAAAATTATTGTACTCATCAACAAATAGGTATCTTTACCTGTGTAAAATTCTAGAATAATTTAGCTTATAATGAGAATACTTGAAATATCCATTTCAGTCTTGTGCTTGTGTTGTGATGGTGCTAAATGATATTTTGCATGTATTTTTTGGAAATTATACTCCTGTGAATAATTTCTTCTGGATTTCAAAAAAATGTAAGCATTAATATACTCTATAAAAATCGAAATTATTAATAGATCTATGACATAAATAGCAGGTTAAAAAACCCATTACTTTGACTGATTAACTCGTTAACCACTTTTGAATATTTTGTAAATTTGTAGCTCAGCTATGTTATTTATTTTTATAGTTACAATCTTTCTCCTAAAGTATACGGACAGTAAATATTACAGTAGAGACGATAAAGGTATTAACCTCGGAACAAGGATGAAATCGTCGGCAACTTTTTGCAACGTCTTTTTAATACTACAGACTTAGTCCAGTGTTTGACAGTTTTTCGCTCAGATTTCTTTCGGATAAAAACGATTGAGGTGAAATTTGGACAGTAATTAGAGAATGGATCAAAGAACAAAAGTTATATAGTGCCGATGTGCGCTTTTACCCGGGGGTGTATGCCACCCCTTCTCGGAGGTGAAAATGATTACATTCAAAATAACTGCAGAAATCGATAGAGAAATAAATTCTAAGCAAAAAATGTTCTATGAAGTTTTTTCGATGAGTCAATACTTTTTGAGTTATTCGTGATTGAAAATGTTGATTTTCAATCTGAAAAATGCATGTTTTAGTACGACTTTACACGAATAACTCGAGAACCTTATACTACGGGAGCCCACCGTAAGTATCCGTGCATACCCCCGCCCCCTACCCCCCCCCCCCGGTCCTTGGGGACATTGTTTTCCATAAAGATCCAAGCCTAAGGAACAATTTTAGACATATCCCCCCCCCAAAAAAAATTGGCTACACTTTCAAAATGGCGGCCGTTTAAAAAAAAAGTGCAAATATTGTTTTTGTCATTTAACACAAAAACTAAAAAAAATGGAGAGAAACTTTCTGCACAAAAAACAAAGTGCATACAATTTTCTACAATTTTGTTCCTATACAATATTTGGATAGGAGTTATCATTTTCCAGATAAATGATTCATCTCTTAAAATAAAATATAAAATTCAATATAAAACGTACTACTACGGGAGCCCACCCTAACTGTCCGTGCACTCCGCCGATCCTTGGGGACAATGTTTTTCATACAGATTAAAGCCTAAGGAATACTTTAAGACATGTCCCCCCAAAAAAACTGGCTGTACTTTCGAAAGAGCGTCCGTTTAAAAAAAAATTTCAAATATTGTTTTTGTCATTTAACACAAAAACTAAAAAATATGGAGAAAAACTTTCTGCACAAAAAACAACGTGCATAAAATTTTCTGCAATTTTGTTCTCATACAATATTTTGATAGGAGTTACCATTTTCCACATACCGTTGTTACCGTTTTCGAGATAAATGTCTGCAAATTATAATATTATTATTATTAATTTTTTTCAGTTTATTCTATTTTTTGTTATGTTAATAATATAAAGTTATATTATACGCCTTACAATAAGTGTCACTGTTACTTCCTGTAAGTGATTTACCGATATATGAATTTCCATGTTTTCTTAATTTTGGACTCATTTATCTGGAAAATGGTAACTCCTATCAAAATATTGTATACGAACAAAATTGTAGAAAATTTTATGCACGTTGTTTTTTGTGAAAAAAGTTTTTGTCCATCTTTTTTAGTTTTTGTGTTAAATGACAAAAACAACATTGGCAACAGTTTTTTTTTTAACATATGGCCGCCATTTTGAAAGTATTACCAGTTTTTTTTTTTAGGATATGTCTTAAATTGTTCCTTGGGCTTTAGTCTTTATGATAAGCATTGTCCCAAGGATCGGGCGAGGGGTGCACGTACAGCTAGGGAGGGCCCCTCGACTATTACGTTTTATCAAAAAAATTATTATAAGCAGAAATGAAGCTTATAAAGCGTGGAGCATTTTTTCAAATGAGAATTTGAAAGACGTTTAGAAAAAACTGAGTAAAGTTATGTAAACCTGTAGCTTGGTGAAGCTCTAGAATTCTTTAAAACTCATAGTTTTATATTTTCAATTAATTAGCTATTGATTAAGAGTATCTATGTCAAAAATGTCCTTAGGTCATAACTATCTCGGAGTTTTCTTAGAATTGCGAACCATTAATTAATAGAAATGGAAATGGAGTTATTCACATTTGAAAAAATGCTCCACAAATAATAAATTGATTGTTTTTTGTTTTATTTCTGTAGATGCAATACGAACCGAGTTATGGCTCGTTGAAGGTGATTTTTTGTTTGCCGAAAACTGAATTTCGAATCTTTCAACATTAAATAAAGGAAAAATTTTTGGAGAAAACATCTGGACCATTTTTAAAAGTACTTCAAAGGACCTTTAAAATGACCATAAAAACTAGCGGAGTTATGATGAAAATAAAATGGTTGTCTCATATTTTCGGAGGAAAAATCAACAATGAAACTAATGACTTCACCGCAAGAATTGAAATTGAACGTAATCCATTCACAGTTTACTTTATTTAAGAACTAACAATATGTTCTAGAAGTTTAACCAGTTTGGGATGCCTAGATTTAAAAAAAAGTTTGATTTTTTGAAATGATTTTTGAAATTTCTTACATAATTTTCATTTTTTCACAATAATTCAAAAACTAAAGAAGATACGTAAAAAATTCTAGAGTACAAAAATTTAGTTTTTTTTTACTGAAATTTCTATTTTTTTTTTTTTTTAATTCTATTAATTATAAGTTTGCATTTGCGTGCGAGGACCACTTTCCCCGAGCCCTTTAAACTCAAAAATCTCAATAACGAAGGGTTCAAGGAAGTTCAACTTTACATACCTTGTAGCCCAAAAATTCCCTGCAAAATGGTTTTTGGAGCGATTGAATAGCTTAAAAATTAAGGAAGTTATCGCTGAAGAACCAATCGCATTTTTTCGGTGAAATTTTCGGAGCGTGTCAATTGTTTTATTCTCGACAATTTTGGAGCATTTATAAATATATGTAAACACATATGCCTGTATCTACATATGTATAACTATATCCTCATACACGACACACAATGATATTCTGTAATTGCAAAAAAGAATGCGGCGCAGCTTGTAGCTGCCGAAAAGTTGGACTTTTTTGTAACGCAACATGCTACGGTGACAACTGTCTTTGTCCACCAATTACAGACTAAGAGGAGGAGGTCGATAGTGATGATAGTTCTTTTGATGATCTAGAGATTTTCAATAATAAAACATACTATTATAATGTACATAAAATTTTTATTTTTCCCCTTTAAACTCATTTAATAATTTAAGTTTTTAATTTTAAGTCAACATGGTAGTTAATTTTATCACGAGGGCGGTTTTTAAGGGATGAAACGTTGCAATAAATCATAAATTATATTATCAACAGTGACGGGATTTTAATTCATTATAAATGCACCATTTAAACATTTCAAGCTGTTGAAAAGTACTTTTTTAAATTTTGTCATAAGGGGTGGTTTTAAAGGGTTGAAACGTTGTAATACATCATAAATTATATTCCAGAACATGAAATAATGTTTATTCTACATATTTAAACATGATTTCAATCTATGGCACTCTTAAATCTATGGTTTTTAAATTTTGTCAGAAGGGGTGGTTTTCACCTCCAAAAAATAAAAAGCACACATCAGGGACATATAACTTTTGAAGAGGAGGTAAGATAAGCTTAATTACAAATTTTCATCAAAATCGATATTGTCCGAAAGAATTCATTCATTTTTACCGTCAAACACTGGACTAACTGCAATGTTTACCAGTTTATCTTGTAAGCTTATTAACAAATAATTGTTGTGAAATAAAAAATTACAGCCAGCAATTTTTTACCAGAAAAGTCAATAATTTGTATTTTTTCACAAAAAAAAAATATAGAAAAAGCACCCATATTTCAAAAATCTTCGATCTTCAATTTCACAATTAAATGTCAAGAAATAAGCGCAAACGCAAACACTCGATCAGCGCCACTGGGACTTGAATAGTACATTTTTTGAGACTCTCTAGTACAAGAGCCAGAGATTTTAATTTAAAATGTGTCATATGATTTAAACCCGGTTTTTATGTTAATAATTTAATAAAAAATGCATTAGAGTCATTTTTATATTACGATGGGGCTTGACAGTTCATAGTGGGTGGCATCCAAAAAAAAAGCAATTATTGAAACTGGAAGAGATTCAAATTTTGAGAAAGA